>CM060961.1:15875185-15905185 GCA_030765045.1 Tenodera sinensis
CACCACCATCATCACCATCATCATCACCACCATCATCATCACCATCACCACCACCATTATCATCATCACCATTATAATCACCATTATGATCACCATCATCACCATCATCACCATTATCATCACCATTATCATCACCATTATCATCATTATCATCATCACCACCACCATCATCATTATCATCACCATTATCATCATCACCATCATCACCATCATCACCATTATCATCATCACCATCATCATCACCATTATCATCACCATCATCATCACCATTATCATAATCACCACCATCATCATTATCATCACCATTATCATCACCATCATCACCATTATCATCATCACCATTATCATCACTATCATCACCATCATCACCACCACCATCATCACCATTATCACCATTATCATCATCACCATTATCATCATCACCATTATCATCACCATCATCATCACCATTATCACCATTATCATCATCACCATTATCATCATCACCATCATCACCATCACCACCATCATCACCATTATCATCACCACCATCATTTTCACCATCATCACCACCACCACCATCATCATCATCACCACCACCATCATCATCACCATTATCATCATCATATTATTATTGCTGTTGTTACTATTACTATTACTATTATTATTACTATTATTATTGTTATTATTATTGTTGTTGTTATTATTGTTTATTATTAATATTATTATTACTATTACTATTATTATTACAATTACTATTACTATTATTATTACTACTATTATTATTACTATTACTATTATTACAATTATTATTATTATTATTATTATTACTATTACTATTATTATTACTATTATTAATACAATTACTATTACTATTATTATTACTGTTATTACTATTATTATTACTATTATTATTATTAGTAGTAGTAGTATTAGTATTATTATTATCATTATTATTATTATTGTTATTATTATTATTATTACAATTAACTGAAATTAATCCGTTAAGTGCTCATTCACCCTAAAGACTAGAGAAAAGACACGAAAAATCTGACGTGTTGCACTCACATGACTTTCTCTACTCTTGTACAAGCTATTCTTATAGTCATTCCTTTACCTACGTCATGCTACTCGGGATAAACATTTGCAGAAGTTATCTTATTCCTATTTTCTTCTAGGTACACGGGGAATATGGGAATACAATAGGCTTTGAGCGATACTCAAATGTTTTAAGAGTGGTCGCTATATGATGCATTTAGAATTACGTTGTCTTTGCAGGGCCAAGAGACAAAAAGTGTATAAATGACCGCCCATTAACAGTGCATAACTATTGCACAATTCTGACAAATAACAAGATATATCTCTTAAATGGCTCACTTCGCAAAAGAGATCATTTCACATAATGCGTGTGTTTTGGCGAGATGAACACTTTTGTGTAGTAAGATTTTGTCTATCACTTACGCTTTTCTGGTAATGCAAAATCATCCAGATTAAACAGGACTACATGGGTTATAGCCACAAAATTCAAAATATATATTTAATTTGGCATAAAACATCTTAAATATATGACATTTTAATCAAAATCGTTAACCAGTTTTGGGAAAACCAAATTTTCGAAAATGTGTCCATGTAAAAGGTAGCTTAGGGTGGAGGAATTTTCTTCGAAGTCTTCGTGCCACATCCTTGAAAGATATTAAACTTAAATACCAATTTTGGGTTTTAACCGACTTTTCATTTTTGAATTTGCTATTCACGGACACACACGGTCCTTTTTCTAAAAATGCCTTTTTTTATTTCAGGGGTCTCAAAACATTATATTTCTAGTGAAATCTCGACATCGAATTTTTGGGTGGAATTCAATACTTCCCTACTTACTCTACGTACTAGGGAAAATGAAAATGTGACGTTGCATTCACATAACTTTCTCTAGTCTTCTACAAAGTGTTCTTACAAAAACTTATTCTTTGTGTACTTCTTGTTAATCGAGATGAAACTAATTAGATACACATTTGCACATGTCCCTGTAGGTAAAAGATGAGTGCAGTAAGTTAAAACGATAACTGTTAAAAACACTGCACTATGTGATAGCTCTGAAATTGCAACCTCTTTGCATGACCTCAAGAAAATACGAATAGTAGTGACCTATCACTTGAAGCACTGGAAGATACTGGCTCGGTCAGAACGTTGACCAGGGATTCTACATGATCAGTCTAACAAACATGTACAATACAATTATTGTCAATAAAGAGCCGTTTCACCGGAAAAAAAAAATTGTCAAATATTTGGAGCCATTTAGCTTCTTGACAAATAGACTTAAATGTCTTATTATTTCAATAACTGTCGCGCAAACACTGTGTGAACAATGCTGTAATACCGTTCTATTTTAATTCGAGTAAATCGTGTCACTATTTAGTGTTAAAATGTCATACAAAGTTTTAATCTCTAAGAGAAATTTGGCAACGTCACGTTAACATTAAATTATCGTTACAAAGTCCTGCTAAGGATTTTTACCCTGAAAACTCCATCGCACTCCGACGGGTTTGAACCTGCGACCTTGGGAACCAAAGGCTACCATGTTACGCCTAGCTAGACCACAGAGGGCGGTAGGCTTTGGCCAGCATGGGCTGTTATACCACATGGTTACGTTTTATCCTCCCGATGGAGGAAGTGCTTAAATTAAATAAAATTATTGAATTTTCTATACAAATTATATTAAAAAGTAGGAAAAGTGTATGTCATTAGGTAACAAGGTCGTATTTATTTAATGAAAAATGAATCAACAAGCCTCTGTGATAGACTAAAGCCAAAGCTTTCATAAATAATGTGTAAGCATATCGGTTTCCTAGTCTAAATACATGCTGACATAACATGAACTTGATATCAACCACTATTTTAACATTGGTAAGACAAGATGCTCCTAATAGTGTCGGTTGTATTTAAAAACCGAACATGACACGTGAAGTGTCCGTCCATAACAGTTGACTGTCAAACTGAAGTGACGTAAAGGAAATATGAGTTGCGACTTGTGGTTTAAGTACAAGTACAATAGCCACTGCCAGGACGTCAACAGAGATCTGTAAACAAAGTAAGGGAGTGAAAGTTATGGAGATGAGGCAGTTAAGCCTGGTTTTGGTGCGGCTCCTTTACAGCTGTCCACAAAATTATACCAGATTTCATTATTATCTTGTCTGTGCATGTTCCTCTGTTCGAGCCCACCCAGGGAGAAAGGCTCAGCTGGAGCTACGATACTGAGTAAACTAACCGCCCACCTCTGTGCATGTCGGGATGGTCGGCGCTGTCATAAATCAAAATATGGTAGAAATACTCGGCATTGCCCGGGACTTTGGTGGTTTTGGTAAAACATTAATTTTATAAATATTTCTTTATTTACAGTTAAATTAAATCAATTACAATATTGCTGGTGTTTAAGTCTTTTAGTTTGGTCATTTCACCTTCATTGTGTCAAATTCACTATTTGTACCAAAAGTCCTCGAAATTGATTTCCATCTAACATCTTCCAATGCCATCCCCCGTTAGTGGTGGTGGTTTTCTGCATTACCAAGCCTAAAAGAATGAAGAAAACAATATTTATCCCTTGTAGGTACTGTTAAAAAAACAAACACATTCTTATGTATATTCTTACAAGTTCGCCGGCCGAAGATTTTCCGTCCCTCTTTCATTTGGGGTGTTTTTTGTTACACCACGCCTATAATAATGAGGAGAACACGATTTACCCGTACATTTTTATCTCACAAAACTATTGAGAAAACAATTCTCAAAATGTTTCTCCTCAAAACGTTCCGTCCAGGGTTGCCAACTCGTACGATAATTATGGGGGTGTACGATAATTTGAATGTATGATAGTTCGATATCGGCGAAATATCATTTTCACTGGTTTGTCACTCCAGCGAAGTGAAACTAATTACAAATAACACCACTTTTGTCCTCATTGTCTGTTTCCACCCCATAGCTACTAAGCCTGCTACCCTTTATCCTCTTATTGCCAGTGTGCCCAGGTCTGATAATCTCAATGAAGGAGGCACTGTTCAGAAAATTGATGATCTGTAGAAAACTCGGAATACGTGATATTCCGTGTGAAATGGACATGCCTGAACCTGACAGTTTCTGGAGTGCTGTTAAACATGTCACCTCGGTGGAAATACTGATTTCAAAGAACTAGCGACCTTTGCATTATGAGTGGTTTCCTTGCCCTGCAGAAGCACTTCTTGTGAAAGAGTTTCCCTCCCCCCCCCCTCCTTTTTTTTTTTTTTTTTTTTTTTCCAAACTGGATTTAATAAAAGCCAAAGTTAGAAAGAGATTGACACTAGATACGATAAATGAACTCATTTTGTCGTCCCAACTTATGAAAGAACGTGGTAGATCTTAAACTCTGCAAGTCACCGAAATGTTAAGGTTTACCTCAACAACAAATTGGTACAATGCTGCAACGGTTGAGGAAGCTGAACTTTCAGATGAATAGTGCGAGAAACATAAGTGCTAAAGTTGTAATATTTGTTGAGGTCATCAATCTTGTAAGTGGATATAATAAACATCATTACTCTTATATTTTCATAAGTATTATACTGATATTTCTATTGTTGTAGCGTTTGCTATATGATGTACGATAATTTTGAATCCAAATCTATAATTTTGAGTGGCTGGTACGATAATTTTACTTTTAAATGTTGGCAACCCTGGTTCCGACCCCTCTTCCGTCAGGGGTGTTTTTGTGATAACACCCTCACAGTACTCTTATTCTTATGCTAAAGAAAGTGTATAACACGAGGTTGCACCATAAACCTTTTAGACTGAGCTGCAGGAGTTCCACAAAACTCCAAAGAAAATGTTTTCCCATCCATGTTCAAAATACTCCATTTGTCTTTTTATTTAACAAAAGTAAGAAGTTCATTGTTGCTGAGATTCCTCAAAGTTGCCTTCCGGCGCACATTTTCCTCTCCCTTTTTCATTCGGGGGTAGTTCTTTGTTACACAGCCCACAGTAACTTTACTCTTGGCCTATACAGTATGTGTGCTCAATATGGTGGAAATTGGTGTAAGGGTGCAAATACTTGATTCTTTAACAGACTTTGTTGTGTTTATTTCAGATAAGAAGACCATAAATCACATTCGCTCCAGTGGCTGGTAGAACATAGAGGTAGGTGCACAAACCAGTATCCAGTTTACCTTAGGTACCTACAAGCGACATCGAATATTGAGATGGGTAACTCATCACATCTCCTAGAATAGGCCTAATGCTAAATCAAGACTAATGCAATTACTGCCGTTTTAAATTGGAATGGTATTTTAAAAACATGTTATTAAAATGTTTATTAAGTTTTACTTTGCCTGCCACTTAGCTATATAGTAGGCAGAATAAAATGTATTTCGCCCAAAAATGTGATACCTATTGGCAGTTCACCGGAAACGGAAAAAGGCCGTCTGCGCATGCGTGTGTGTATGTCTTTTCTGTCTGCCTCACTGAACAGCATAACCTCAAAAACGAAGAGAGGAAAAGTAGCAAACTTCGACTTTAAGCAAACCAACTGTGAGTTTATGAATATTTTCCCACGCCAAAAAATCCCTTACACAGACCAGTTTTAAATGTTATTCATTTTCTCAAATATTACTGTAATTATTTTGATTAAAATACCATATGTTGTTTACATGACCACTAAAGAAATTGTTTGTGAACTGTCTATGAAGTCCTCTTCATTTCTGATTTTCTTTTTTTAACCTTATACAACTAAGAATCATGAAGTATAACTAAAAACCGCTACAGGAAAATACAGTAATTTACGTTAATACTTTTTTGTACCGTTACTCTATATTATATATCTACGTCTACAGTTTCCCAAATATATCATCTTGAAAGTTGGCGATTCTTCGATTTTTTCCCACCCAAATGCTCCATCCCATTACCATGACTAAACATCTGAATGCTGTTTCCGCATATAGTAGCTAAGCTAAGCGTATAGAATAATTATTTTTTATTAACTGTTATTATGGAATTTGTAATGGGTAGGTAAAGTCGTGTGAATATCGCTGTCAGACTTTCAAAACATTCTGTGGATTCATTCATAACTAAGAAAGTACAGAGAGTGTGAAATTCGATGACATGTGTTACAACATACCCAGAACAAAATTAAACAATGTTGAAGAAGAATACGCACTGAATACGTGGCAATAACGCACTTATCTTCTGAACGATCGCCGCAGCAAATATAACGGCATGAGTTAAGAAACAGCAACTTGACAATCGAAGTACGCAGCAAGCGCCTTTCGTGTAAACAAGACTTATTAAATAATTGTCGTTTATTTGGTCTTTGCATGGTATGTGGAAATTAAATATGGGAAACATTTGACATATTCAGAATTACAAAACAATAGACATTTTGAGGTTAAAAACAGTAAAAGAATACTACACTTGTCGCCAATATAACTGTAACTCTTATCTACAAAAAACTGGCAAACTGGGTAAAATTTTCTTTCTATTGTCCAGCTTTTTATAACGTGTGTTAGATTGATAGTAAGCCAACAACAACAGAGAGGGGGAGAGAAAGAGAGAGAGAGCGAGTAAAAACGTACAAAATTGAAGAATACAGAATAGCAAAACGTGGATATAGGATGCTGTGTGCATTGCATGGGAATGGGTGTGTTAACGTTTAGTATTCAAGTATAATTTACTTGAATGTATAAGCAGTTTCCATATTTTAGCTTGCTGATTAAAAATTGTAGCTTCCACTTACTGCATTTTTTCTTGCTTTACATTCCCAAGGTATAATCCCTGCCGCCTTGTTCCGAATTTTTGTTTTAAATGACATCTAACCATTACCTATCGATCACCGTTTACTTTAAACAATGATTACAAAGTAGTCTTTAGAATGTCTTAGTGCTTCGCGGGCGGCATTCTTTTTCTGAATTGAAAATGTAAATGTATTTAAGTTCAAAGAAAGAAGAAAATAATATCTTTGTAACAATTTCCATCCAGTGTTGCGTTTATTCAGTCCGAAAACAAGCAAAAGAGTAAAGTAAAACAACAGAAAGCCATAGAAAAAAATCTGATGTGTTGCACTCACATGACTTTCTCTACTCTTGTACTAACCATTCTTACAAACCCTTATTCCTATATCTTCATGTTATTTGAGATAAACAGTTGTACAAATTATCTTATTGCTTATTTCCTTGTAGGTACAAGGGGAATATGGGAATACAGTAGGCTTTGTGCGATAGTCAAATCTTTTAAAGCTTTAAGATTCCATTCCCTTTGCACGATTAACATAATAAAATGAACAACGATGTTGCATTTGAGGAAAGTATGTTTTTCGAAACTGACACAAATAACAAGGAATATCTCCGAAATGGTTCACTATACAAAAATTTATTTAGACATAAATTGTGTATTTTAGCGAGATCTACATTTTTTGTAGTGCAAGATTTTGTCTATCTCTAACGGTTTACTAGTTATTCGAAATTTATTCAAAGTAAACAGGACTACATAGGCAACAGCGAGAAAGTTCATAAAAATATCTTAAATATATGTCATTTTAATCAAAACCGTTAGTCGTTTTCAAGAAAATAAAAATTTTCCGTGTAAAGGATAGTTTAGGGTGCAGCAATTTTTTTCAAAATCTTTATGTCGCATCCTTAAAACACATTAAACTCAAATACCTAAATTGGTTTTTAATCGCCTTTTCGTTTTTACTTTCTCTACTGGTAAGTAGGGGAAGTATTGTATTCCACCCAAAAATTCGATATCGAGATTTCACCGGAAATATATGTTTTGAGACCCCCTGAATCCAAAAAAAGCATTTTTAGAAAAAGGTCCGTGTGTGTCTGTGTCAGTCTGTGTGTCTGTGTCAGTCTGTGTGTCAGTCTGTGGACAGCATAACTCAAAAACGAAAAGTCGGTTAAAAACCAAAGTTGGTATTTAAGTTTAATGTATTTCAAGAATGTGACACGAACATTTTGAAGAAAATACCTTTTACATGGAACATTTTTCGAAAATTTTGATTTTCTTGAAAATGGCTCTAACGATTTTGATTATAATGTCATATGTTTGAGATATTTTTATGACAAATGAAATGTATATCTTGAATTTTCTGGCTATTGCCCCTGTAGTCGTATCTACTCTGGACGACTTTTGCATAACTCGTAAACCGTTAGAGGTAGACAAAATCTTGCACTACAAAAAATGTAGATCTTGCTGAAATTCACAATTTATGCCTCAATAAATTTTCTTGTAGAGCGAACCATTTCGGAGATATTCCTTGTTATGTGTGTGAGTTTCGGAAAACTTAGAACTTTAGCGAAATGCAACAACGTTGTTCATTTTTTTTATATGTTAATCGTGCAAAGAGAACGGAATCTCAAAGGTCAAAAAGATTTGATTGTCGCACAAAGCCTTCTGTATTCTAACATTCCCCTTGTACCTACAAGGACATAAGCAATAAGATAATTTGTACAAATGTTTATCTTAACTAACATGGAGATATAGGAATAAGAGTTTGTTAGAATAGTACAAGAGTAGAGAAAGTCATGTGAGTGCAACACATCAGATTTTTGAGTTATGCTCTCCATACACTGTGACTCTCTCTCTCTCTCTCTCTCTCTCTCTCTCTCTCTCTCTCACACACACACACACACACACACACACACACACACACACACACACACACATCTCGACGTCGAATTTTTGGGTGGATTACAATACTTCAAGCTTGTTATGATAACTTTTCAGCCAAATGCTAGTTTAATCTGCAGCTAGATGGCAGCCGTTGACATCTGTACTAAGTATTTACTCAGTATTCTGTAAATGTAATTAGTTCACAATAACCCAGAAGAACGTAGATGACAAATGCAGCCTTTGATGTTTTATTTTAGTTACACAGATTTGTGTAAAGAGGTTTTGTAATCTGAGGCTTATTAGTAAATAACCATCTGAAGAGTGACCAGAGAGAAACGCATGTTTCACTTACAGTAAACACTTTGCCCTTTAAGGCGGCTGTGTTAGCGAATAGAATGTAATAAGTGCCTTAGGAATTGCTTCCCAGTGGGAAGTTCAACTGTATTCCACATTAGGTCGAACGAACGCGAAACTAATGCCAAAGAAGTGATGTGTATGCTATTATTATTTATTATCAATGCAAAAGTCAGAAGCTGAAGCAATTAAACAGAAAATGAACTGCGCTTGAAGCGACCTCAGTGTTAAGGCGTGAAACTTGCGGTTTTACGCGGATTTCATGCTCGAACATGCTCGAAGCGTTACTAAACGCAACAGTAACGCGAATGCCTGGGGGAAACGGAAACCAGCCTCAACTCAAATGTGTTTGAATAACAAAGAAGAAGTTCTTTCTTTCTCTGTTTGACCATCCATTAGGTGGCATAGCAAATGTGTCGAATATACCTACCTACGTATATTGAGTAAAAGTGTTTTCGAAATGACCCCGTAACAATATGGGTGTGTGTGTGTGCCCATCCCAATTTCAACAACGTTTAGTAACGTTTGCTAAATCCTAAATTACTTCTTTCATCACTGCTGGTTTCAGTTCGCTCATGTACTTTCCTCTAATTGACTTACCTATCTCTTATGGTCTATCATTTATATAAAATTCATCCACAATCAAAACAACTTATAAGATATACCCAGAAAAAGTATGAAGTCGGTATTCCACGGTCCTATATTTTGACCAGACTTTTAGTACCGTAAAGCGGGGTTACTTTGACCACATTCAGAACCTCTCTTTCTGAATGCATTCTGCTGTATCGATAATGTCCCATGCTAATAGTATCGTTTGAACGCAGCAGATGTCTTTGGTGAGTTGGTAATTTTATTTCTGTTAAGCTTGTCTCCATGTTCTTCGTTAGAAAACAAACACAGTTTGCCCACCAAAAATAAACGTGTGCTAAATATATTACATTTACATCAGCCAGATTCCAACGTAACTTATACAGATATGTAATACATTGCATTAACATCTAATAGGTACATGTTCACCATAAAAATAACGTGGATTTATATACCAATGATAATTCTACATAGGGACATAACCATACATTTCAGAAATCGGGGATACTTTGACTACTATAGTTATTAGTTATTATTCATTAATTAATTAATTAATTTATTTATTTATTTATTTGTTTGTTTGTTTGTTTGTTTGTTTGTTTGTTCGTTCGTTCGTTCGTTCATTTATCTATCTATCTATCTATCTATCTATCTATCTATCTATCTATCTATCTATCTATCTATCTATCTATCTATCTATCTATCTATCTATCTATCTATCTATCTATCTATCTATCTATCTATCTATCTATCTATCTATCTATCTATCTATCTATCTATCTATCTATCTATCTATCTATCTATCTATCTATCTATCTATCTATCTATCTATCTATCTATCTATCTATCTATCTATCTATCTATCTATCTATCTATCTATCTATCTATCTATCTATCTATCTATCTATCTATCTATCTATCTATCTATCTATCTATCTATCTATCTATCTATCTATCTATCTATCTATCTATCTATCTATCTATCTATCTATCTATCTATCTATCTATCTATCTATCTATCTATCTATCTATCTATCTATCTATCTATCTATCTATCTATCTATCTATCTATCTATCTATCTATCTATCTATCTATCTATCTATCTATCTATCTATCTATCTATCTATCTATCTATCTATCTATCTATCTATCTATCTATCTATCTATCTATCTATCTATCTATCTATCTATCTATCTATCTATCTATCTATCTATCTATCTATCTATCTATCTATCTATCTATCTATCTATCTATCTATCTATCTATCTATCTATCTATCTATCTATCTATCTATCTATCTATCTATCTATCTATCTATCTATCTATCTATCTATCTATCTATCTATCTATCTATCTATCTATCTATCTATCTATCTATCTATCTATCTATCTATCTATCTATCTATCTATCTATCTATCTATCTATCTATCTATCTATCTATCTATCTATCTATCTATCTATCTATCTATCTATCTATCTATCTATCTATCTATCTATCTATCTATCTATCTATCTATCTATCTATCTATCTATCTATCTATCTATCTATCTATCTATCTATCTATCTATCTATCTATCTATCTATCTATCTATCTATCTATCTATCTATCTATCTATCTATCTATCTATCTATCTATCTATCTATCTATCTATCTATCTATCTATCTATCTATCTATCTATCTATCTATCTATCTATCTATCTATCTATCTATCTATCTATCTATCTATCTATCTATCTATCTATCTATCTATCTATCTATCTATCTATCTATCTATCTATCTATCTATCTATCTATCTATCTATCTATCTATCTATCTATCTATCTATCTATCTATCTATCTATCTATCTATCTATCTATCTATCTATCTATCTATCTATCTATCTATCTATCTATCTATCTATCTATCTATCTATCTATCTATCTATCTATCTATCTATCTATCTATCTATCTATCTATCTATCTATCTATCTATCTATCTATCTATCTATCTATCTATCTATCTATCTATCTATCTATCTATCTATCTATCTATCTATCTATCTATCTATCTATCTATCTATCTATCTATCTATCTATCTATCTATCTATCTATCTATCTATCTATCTATCTATCTATCTATCTATCTATCTATCTATCTATCTATCTATCTATCTATCTATCTATCTATCTATCTATCTATCTATCTATCTATCTATCTATCTATCTATCTATCTATCTATCTATCTATCTATCTATCTATCTATCTATCTATCTATCTATCTATCTATCTATCTATCTATCTATCTATCTATCTATCTATCTATCTATCTATCTATCTATCTATCTATCTATCTATCTATCTATCTATCTATCTATCTATCTATCTATCTATCTATCTATCTATCTATCTATCTATCTATCTATCTATCTATCTATCTATCTATCTATCTATCTATCTATCTATCTATCTATCTATCTATCTATCTATCTATCTATCTATCTATCTATCTATCTATCTATCTATCTATCTATCTATCTATCTATCTATCTATCTATCTATCTATCTATCTATCTATCTATCTATCTATCTATCTATCTATCTATCTATCTATCTATCTATCTATCTATCTATCTATCTATCTATCTATCTATCTATCTATCTATCTATCTATCTATCTATCTATCTATCTATCTATCTATCTATCTATCTATCTATCTATCTATCTATCTATCTATCTATCTATCTATCTATCTATCTATCTATCTATCTATCTATCTATCTATCTATCTATCTATCTATCTATCTATCTATCTATCTATCTATCTATCTATCTATCTATCTATCTATCTATCTATCTATCTATCTATCTATCTATCTATCTATCTATCTATCTATCTATCTATCTATCTATCTATCTATCTATCTATCTATCTATCTATCTATCTATCTATCTATCTATCTATCTATCTATCTATCTATCTATCTATCTATCTATCTATCTATCTATCTATCTATCTATCTATCTATCTATCTATCTATCTATCTATCTATCTATCTATCTATCTATCTATCTATCTATCTATCTATCTATCTATCTATCTATCTATCTATCTATCTATCTATCTATCTATCTATCTATCTATCTATCTATCTATCTATCTATCTATCTATCTATCTATCTATCTATCTATCTATCTATCTATCTATCTATCTATCTATCTATCTATCTATCTATCTATCTATCTATCTATCTATCTATCTATCTATCTATCTATCTATCTATCTATCTATCTATCTATCTATCTATCTATCTATCTATCTATCTATCTATCTATCTATCTATCTATCTATCTATCTATCTATCTATCTATCTATCTATCTATCTATCTATCTATCTATCTATCTATCTATCTATCTATCTATCTATCTATCTATCTATCTATCTATCTATCTATCTATCTATCTATCTATCTATCTATCTATCTATCTATCTATCTATCTATCTATCTATCTATCTATCTATCTATCTATCTATCTATCTATCTATCTATCTATCTATCTATCTATCTATCTATCTATCTATCTATCTATCTATCTATCTATCTATCTATCTATCTATCTATCTATCTATCTATCTATCTATCTATCTATCTATCTATCTATCTATCTATCTATCTATCTATCTATCTATCTATCTATCTATCTATCTATCTATCTATCTATCTATCTATCTATCTATCTATCTATCTATCTATCTATCTATCTATCTATCTATCTATCTATCTATCTATCTATCTATCTATCTATCTATCTATCTATCTATCTATCTATCTATCTATCTATCTATCTATCTATCTATCTATCTATCTATCTATCTATCTATCTATCTATCTATCTATCTATCTATCTATCTATCTATCTATCTATCTATCTATCTATCTATCTATCTATCTATCTATCTATCTATCTATCTATCTATCTATCTATCTATCTATCTATCTATCTATCTATCTATCTATCTATCTATCTATCTATCTATCTATCTATCTATCTATCTATCTATCTATCTATCTATCTATCTATCTATCTATCTATCTATCTATCTATCTATCTATCTATCTATCTATCTATCTATCTATCTATCTATCTATCTATCTATCTATCTATCTATCTATCTATCTATCTATCTATCTATCTATCTATTTATTTATTTATGCCAACAAACTTACTGTTGGTGTTTCTAAACACACAAGCCGTGTGTGGGCAATGTTTGAGAGGTAGAACTGGAACTTAAAAATTGGCATTGAATTTTTAAGTTCCAGTTCTACCTCTCAAATAGTTATTGGTGTTTTCTCAAGATGCAACACATATCTGCCAGCCACTATTCTATTCTAAGGGCCTTAATACAAATGCTGGAGGAATATTTTGGACAAATGGAAGTCAGGGCAGAAGAAAAGATCGCAGATAATCACTAAGGAAGCTTTTCCTAGACTATTAAATGAGCATTTTGAATATGTGACAGTAAGAACTCAAACCTGTCACTAAATTTAGTGTCAGGTTTCAAAAACTGTGAGATATTTCCTTTAAATTAACTCAGATAGACCTTATCCTCTCAAAACCAGACATGCTCAAAAGAGGTTACACATTTAAGTTGAATGAAATTGAGGGTTTTAATTTATTTACTTGTATAATATAAATTCCGAATTTGGAATGTCATTGAAAGCGTTATTTTCATTTTTTTTTTTTTTTTTTTTTTTTTGGTTACTAATAAATATGCTTTTGTGGTCAAAATTTGCATATTAAAGTTTAAATTTGAACTTCATATGCATTTTTATACAAATAGGTGTTGTGGTCAGTGTCCCAAATTGTCGGGTAACTTTGACCATCCAGTTTTTCTCAAATTATCTTCATAGTATAAATAAGTAATGAAAATACTCAACTAGTCATGATCATAACCGTTGAGGCCTCCCAATAGAAATTTAACAAATGAAGTTATAGACAATAGCCTAGATTCTATGTATAATGAAATTTAAAACTGTTCAAAGTAACCCTGTTTTACGGTATCAGATGGAATTGCACACAAAAGAAACAGTGTCAGTCACTATAATTCATCTTGGTCCAATACAAATGACAGCTCACGTAGCAAGTGTGGGAAATAAACATGGCGGACGGAAATATTAATTTAACGAGTCCTATATTAAGTATAGGTTTGTGATATATTTGCACGAGTCTGTCTCAGTAGGAAGAAAAGATGTATTAGAAGTACAAGACGTTGGTGGACACGGTCAAGAGAACAGGACACGGGCCGAGGTATATTGGGTCTGCTACAAAACAAATTGAGGTTACAGCAACCGGAAAACTATCGCAATTTTCTACAAATTGGCGAAGATTTATTTCTCAACCTTTTACATCATGTTGAAGGGAAAAATTACACACCAGGACACAAATATGAGACAAACGGGAAAGAGACAAGGAACAGTTGTAATGGTTTTAATGTTAGTATGGAGGAGCAGAGATTTCAACTCATTTCACAACATAAAATTTAAACATACTATTAACTGGATTTCTTATTATGTATGAAATATAGCTACATATGTAATAACCACCTCAGTAATATATGTTAATGGTAACGAACAATCGTTAGTGAATATTCCAGAAAAAATTAAACGTTTTATTAAAATATCCACATTAAAAGTGCCACGAGCCGCACATACATATACAACAGCTGATAACATGTTGCCTGCGCAGTCCGCCATATTGTTACGTTACAGATGCTGATTGGCTATATAAAGTTGTTGGATAAAGAAATTAGATACAACTCAATCGCATTGTATAAAAATAGATTGGATACAACAAATAGGATAGAAATTGTATGCAACAACTCTCGATGTCTCAAGATGCTCTTTTGTTGGACACAATGCTTTGGAAAAGTGGGTGAGTGAGTGAGCGACCGAGTGAGTGACAGAGTGAGTGGGTGAGTGGGTGAGTATGAGAGTGTGACCAAGTGAGTGGATGAGTGAGAAACCCAGTAAGTGAGTGAGAGAGTGAGTGACCGAGTGAATGAGAGAGTGAATGAGTGAGATAGTGAGTGAGCGACAAACTGAGTTAGAGAGTGAGTAAATGAGAGAGTGAGCGATAGAGCGAGTGAGAGAGTGAATGAGCGACCGAGTGAGAGAGTGAGTGAGCGACCGAGTGAGAGAGTGAGTGAGCGACCGAGTGAGCGAGTGAGAGAGTGAATGAGCGACCGAGTGAGTGAGTGAGAGAGTGAATGAGCGACCGAATGAGTGAGTGAGAGGGTGAGTGAGCGACCGATTGAGTGAGTGAGAGAGTGAATGAGCGACCGAGTGAGTGAGTGAGAGAGTGAACGACTGAGTAAATGAGTGAGTGAGAGAGTGAGCGACCGAATGAATGTGTGAGTGAATAAATCAGAGAGTGAGTGAGAGAGTGAGTGAATAAATCAGAGAGTGAGTGAGAGAGTGAGTGACCAAGTGAGTGAGAGAGTGAGAAAATGATAGAGTGAGAGAGTGAGCGACCGAGTGAGTGTGTGAGTGAGCTACCACTTGAGTGAGTGAGGGAGTGTTTGAGTGAGTGACCGCTTGAGTGAGTGAGAGAGTGAATGAGCGTCCAAATGAGTGAGTGAGCGACCGAGTGAGTGTGTGAGAGAGTGAGTGAGCGACCGAGTGCGTGTCTGAGTGAGTAAATGAGAGAATGAGTGAGCAACCGAGTGAGTGAGTGAGTGAGTGAGAGAGTGAGCGACCGAATGAGTGTGTGAGTGAGAGAGTGAACGACCGAATGATTGGGTGAGTGAGTGAGAGAGTGAGTGAGCAACGGAGTGGGTGAGCGAGAGGGTGAGTGAGTGAGTTGGTGAGTGAGAGAGACTGAGTGAGCGAGCGACTGAGCACGTGAGTGAGCAAGTGTGTGAGAGAGTGAGTGAACAATCGAGTGAGTAAGTGAGTGAGAGAGTGAGTGAACAACCGAGTGAGTGAGTGAGTAAGTGAGTGAGAGTGAGTGAGCAACCGAGTGAGTAAGTGAATGAGTGAGTGACAGAGAGACTAGGTGAGCCAACGACTGAACAAGTGAATGAGCAAGTGCGTGAGTAAGTGAGTGAGAGAGTGAGTGAACAACCGAGTGAGTGAGTAACCGAGTGAGTGAGTAAGTGAGTGAGTGAGTGAACAACTGAGTGAGTGAGTGAGTGAGAGAGTGAGTCAACAACCAAGTGAGTGAGTAAGTGACTGAGTGAGCAACCGAGTGAGTGAGTAAGTAAGTGATTGAGAGAGTGAGTGAACAACCGAGTGAGTGAGCAACCGAGTGCGTAAGTAAGTGAGAGAGTGAGTGAGCAACCGAGTGAGTGAGTGAGCAACAGAGTGAGTGAGTAAGTGAGAGTGAGTGAGCAACCGAATGACTGAGTAAGTGAGTGGGTGAGTGAGAGAGTGAGTGAACAACCGAGTGACTGAGTAAGTGAGAGAGTGAGTGAGCGACAGAGTGAGTGAGTGAGAGAGTGAGTGAGCGACAGAGTGACTGAGTAAGTGAGAGAGTGAGTGAGCGACAGAGTGAGTGAGTAAGTGAGAGAGTGAGTGAGCGACAGAGTGAGTGAGTAAGTGAGAGAGTGAGTGAGCGACAGAGTGACTGAGTAAGTGAGAGAGTGAGCGAGCGACTGAGCAAGTGAGTGAGTGAGAGAGTGAGTGAACAACCGAGTGAATGAGTGAGTGAGCGAGCAAGTGAGTGGGAGAGTGAGTGAACAACCAACTGAGTGAGTGAGTTGTTGTAGTGTTTAACGCCCGCTTTTACTACTACGGCACCGCAGGCGGTGACACTGATGATACATGAAGATGGAGCACCGGTGGAATGAGATGGCGGGGGAAACCGGAGTACCCGGAGAAAACCCGCCCTGACGCCGCTTCGTCCACCACGAATACCACATGCGGGTCCCTGGGATCGAACCCGGGCCGCCTAGGTGGTAGGCGAGCGCGCTAACCGCTCGGCCACGGCGCCGCCAACTGAGTGAGTGAACAACCAACTGAGTGAGTGAGAGAGTGAGTGAACGAGCGACTGAGCAAGTGAGTGAGAGGGTGAGTGAACAACCGAGTGAGTGAGTAAGTGAGACAGTGAGTGAGCGAGCTATTGAGCAAGTGAGTTAGAGAGTGAGTGAACAACCGAGTGAGTGAGTAAGTGAGAGAGTGAGAGAGTGAGTGAGCGAGCGAAGGACTGAGTGAGAGAGTGAGTGAGCGACAGAGTGAGACAGAGAGTGAGTGTGCGAACGATTTAGTGGGTCAGTGAGTGAGTGAGTGAGAGAGTGAGAGAGTGAGTGCGCTACTGTGTGAGTGAGTAAATGAGAGAGGGAGTGAGAGATTGAGTGAGATCCGAGTAAGTGAGAGAGTGAGTGAATAACTGAGTGCGTGAGCAAGTGGGTGAGAGAGTGAGTGAGCGAGCCACTGAGCAAGTGAGTGAGCAAGTGAGTGAGAGCATGAGTAAGCGACATAGTGAGTGAGCGACAGAGTGAGAGAGCGAGCGACTGAGCAAGTGAGTGAGAGCGTGAGTAAGCGACAGAGTGAGTGAGCGACAGAGTGAGTGGGTCAGTGAGTGCGTGAGAGAGTGAGTGAGAGAGTGTCCGTGCAACCGAGTGAGTGAGTAAGTGAGTGGGAGAGTGCCTGAGCGACCGTGTGAGTGAGTGAGTGAGAGAGTGAGTAAAAGAGAGAGGGAGTGAGAGATTGAGTGAGACTTGAGTAAGTGAGAGAGTGAGTGAGTGAGCGACCGAGTGAGTGAGCGACCGAGTGTGTGAAAGAGTGAGTGAGCAACGGAGTGAGAGAGTGAGTGGGAGACTTAGTGAGTGTGTGAGTGAGAGAGAATGAGCAACCAAGTGAGTGAGCAACCGAGTGAGTGAGAGAGTGAGTGAGCAACGGAGTGAGAGAGTGAGTGGGCGACTTAGTGAGTGTGTGAGTGAGAGAGAATGAGCAACCAAGTGAGTGAGCAACCGAGTGAGTGAGAGAGTGAGTAAATGAGAGAGGGAGTGAGAGTGAGTGAGCGACCGAGTGAATGACAGAGAGAGAGCGAGTAAATGAGAGAGGGAGTGAGAGTGAGTGAGCGACCGAGTGAATGACAGAGAGAGTGAGTAAATGAGAGAGGGAGTGAGAGTGAGTGAGCGGCCGAGTGAATGACAGAGAGAGCGAGTAAATGAGAGAGGGAGTGAGAGTGAGTGAGCGACCGAGAGAATGACAGAGAGAGTGAGTAAATGAGAGAGGGAGTGAGAGTGAGTGAGCGGCCGAGTGAATGACAGAGAGAGTGAGTAAATGAGAGAGGGAGTGAGAGTGAGTGAGCGACCGAGTGAATGACAGAGAGAGCGAGTAAATGAGAGAGGAAGTGAGAGTGAGTGAGCGACCGAGTGAATGACAGAGAGAGTGAGTAAATGAGAGAGGGAGTGAGAGTGAGTGAGCGACCGAGTGAATGACAGAGAGAGCGAGTAAATGAGAGAGGGAGTGAGAGATTGAGTGAGACCCGAGTAAGTGAGAGAGTGAGTGAGTGAGCGACGGAGTGAGTGAGAGAGTGACTGAGCAATCGAGTGAGTGAAAGAATGAGTGAGTGAAAGAGTAAGTGAGTGAGAGAGTGAGTGAGTGAGCGAGCGATTGAGTGACTGAGAGAGTGAGTGAGAGAGTGATTGCGCGACCTTGTGAGTGAGTGAGCGACTTACTGAGTGTGTGAGTGAGAGAGTGATTGAGCAACCGAGTGAGTGAGCGAGCGACTTAGTGAGTGAGCGACCGAGTGAGTGAGCGACTTACTGAGTGTGTGAGTGAGAGAGTGAGTGAGTGAGTAACCGAGTGAGTGAGTGAGCGAGTGAGTGAGCGACCGAGTGATCGGTTGAGTGGGAGAGTGAGTGAGTGAGCTTTCGAGTGAGTGAGAGAGTGAGTGAGCGGCCTAGTGAGTGGGTGAGTGCGTGAGAGAGTGAAAGAGTGAGCAACCGAGGGAGTGAGGGAGTGAGTGAGCAACCGAGGGAGTGAGTGAGCGTTTGAGTGAGTGAGAAAGTGAGTGAGCGACCTAGTGAGTGGGTGAGTGAGTGAAAGAGTGAGCAACCGAGGAAGTGAGAGAGTGAGTGAGTGAGTGTGTAAGAGAGTGAGTAAGCCACCGACTGAGTGAGTGAGAGAGTGAGTGACAGAGTGAGTGAGAGAGTGAGTGAGCCACCGAGTGAGTGTGTGAGTGAGAGAGTGAGCGAGCGACCGAGTGAGTGGGTGAGTGAGTGAATGAGATATTGGTTGAGAGAGTGAGTGAGAGAGTGTGTTAGCCACCGAAGGAGTCGGTGAGTAAGTGAGCAACCGAGGGTGTGAGTGAGAGAGTGAGTGTGCGACTGAATGAGTGAGTGAGATAATAAGTGAGAGAGTGAGTGAGCGATGGAGTGAGTGAGAAAGTTAGTGGGTGAGGGATTGGGTGAGCGACCTAGTGAGTGAGAGAGTGAATGAGCGACCTAGTGAGTGGGTGAGTGAGTGCGTGAGATTGTGAAAGAGTGAGCAACCGAGTGAGTGGGTGAGTGAGTGAGTGAGAGAGTGAGTGAAAGTAAGTGAGAGGGTGAGAGAGAAAGTGAGTGATAGAGTGATTGAGAGAGTGAGTGAGCAACCGAGTGAGTGGGTGAGCGAGAGAGTGAGTGAGTGAGTAAGCGACCGAGTGAGTGAGTGGATGAGAGAGTGAGTGAGCAACCGAGTGAGTGGGTGAGTGAGTAAGCGACCGAGTGAGTGAGAGAGTGATTGAGAGAGTGAGTGAGAAACCGAGTGAGTGTGTGAGTGAGAGAGTGAGTAAGCAACCGAGAGAGTGAGTGAGAGAGTGAGTGAGTAAGCGACCGAGTTAGTGAGTGAGAGAGTGAATGAGAGAGTGAGTGAGCAACCGAGTGAGTGGGTGAGTAAGTGAGATAGTGAGTGAAAGAGTGAGTTATAGGGTGAGTCAGAAAGTGAGTGAGAGAGTGATTGAGAAAGTGAGTGAGAGAGTGATTGAGAGAGTGAGTGTGAGAGTGAGCAACCGAGTGAGTGGGTGAGCGAGAGAGTGAGTGAGTAAGCAACCGAGTGAGTGAGTGAGAGAGTGGATGAGAGAGTGAGTGAGCAACCGAGTGAGTGGATGAGTGATAGAGTGGGTGAGTAAGCGACCGAGTGAGTGAGTGAGAGAGTGAATGAGAGAGTGAGTGAGAAACTGAGTGAGTGGGTGAGTGAGAGAGTGAGTGAGTAATCGAGTGATGGGGTGAGTGAGTGAGAGAGTGAGTGAGCGAGCGAACGAATGGATGAGTGAATAAGCGAGCGGGTGAGTGAAGAGTGAATGGGTTAGTGGATAGTTGAGAGTGAGTGAGTGAGTGAGTGGGTGTCAGTGAGTGAGTGAAAGTGAGTGCGTGAGTGAAAGGGTGTCAGTGAGTGAGTAAAAGTGAGTGAAAGTGAGTGAGTGAGTGGGTGTCAGTGAGTGAGTGAAAGTGAGTTAGTGAGTGGGTGTCAGTGAGTGAGTGAGTGGGCGTCAGCGAGTGAGTGAAGGTGAGTGAGTGAAAGTGAGTTAGTGAGTGGGTGTCAGTGAGTGAGTGGGCGTCAGCGAGTGAGTGAAGGTGAGTGAGTGAGAGTGAGTTAGTGAGTGGGTGTCAGTGAGTGAGTGAGTGGGCGTCAGCGAGTGAGTGAAGGTGAGTGAGTGAAAGTGAGTTAGTGAGTGGGTGTCAGTGAGTGAGTGAGAGGGCGTCAGCGAGTGAGTGAAGGTGAGTGAGTGAAAGTGAGTTAGTGAGTGGGTGTCAGTGAGTGAGTGAGTGGGCGTCAGCGAGTGAGTGAAGGTGAGTGAGTGAAAGTGAGTTAGTGAGTGGGTGTCAGTGAGTGAGTGAGAGGCCGTCAGCGAGTGAGTGAAGGTGAGTGAGTGAAAGTGAGTTAGTGAGTGGGTGTCAGTGAGTGAGTGAGTGGGCGTCAGCGAGTGAGTGAAGGTGAGTGAGTGAAAGTGAGTTAGTGAGTGGGTGTCAGTGAGTGAGTGAAAGTGAGTGAGTTAGTGGTCCTCAGTGAGTGAGTCTATGAGTGAGTGAGTAGGCGTCAGTGAGTGAGTGAGTGGGCGTCAGCGAGTGAGTGAAGGTGAGTGAGTGAAAGTGAGTGAGTTAGTGGTCCTCAGTGAGTGAGTCTATGAGTGAGTGAGTGGGTGTCAGTGAGTGAGTGAGTGGGCGTCAGCGAGTGAGTGAAGGTGAGTGAGTGAAAGTGAGTTAGTGAGTGGGTGTCAGTGAGTGAGTGAGAGGGCGTCAGCGAGTGAGTGAAGGTGAGTGAGTGAAAGTGAGTTAGTGAGTGGGTGTCAGTGAGTGAGTGAGTGGGCGTCAGCGAGTGAGTGAAGGTGAGTGAGTGAAAGTGAGTTAGTGAGTGGGTGTCAGTGAGTGAGTGAGAGGCCGTCAGCGAGTGAGTGAAGGTGAGTGAGTGAAAGTGAGTTAGTGAGTGGGTGTCAGTGAGTGAGTGAGTGGGCGTCAGCGAGTGAGTGAAGGTGAGTGAGTGAAAGTGAGTTAGTGAGTGGGTGTCAGTGAGTGGGTGAGAGGGCGTCAGCGAGTGAGGGAAGGTGAGTGAGTGAAAGTGAGTTAGTGAGTGGGTGTCAGTGAGTGAGTGAAAGTGAGTGAGTGGGTGTCATTGAGTGAGTGAGTGGGCGTCAGCGAGTGAGTGAAGGTGAGTGAGTGAAAGTGAGTTAGTGAGTGGGTGTCAGTGAGTGAGTGAAAGTGAGTGAGTTAGTGGTCCTCAGTGAGTGAGTCTATGAGTGAGTGAGTAGGCGTCAGTGAGAGAGTGAGAAAATGAGTGATTGGGTTTTAAGAGCCCGTTGACAACTGGAACATTCGGGCTAGTATTAGACTGATGCCTCAGGATCACTTATGTGCTTCCTTAAGAGTAAAAGGGTTTCTGTTAAGCATTCGTCTCGATTAATAGAAAGTACATTAAAAATATTTTAAAATGAATAGTTTCTGGAGCAGCTGTTAAAAGATATGATAACTGGTAGAGAAAGTCGTATGAACGCTATAGTTTTTTAAATATACAAGATGTGGTAATAAATAACGAAGGAAGACAGAAGAAGCCCCAGCCGCTGCTATAAAACATGTTGATCGCTCGGTCCGCTAGGAAGATGCATCAAACAACCTGTTTTATTTCTTCCTCATTACATGCTGAGTTGAGTTATGAAAATGGAAGCTGTTGTACCCAGACCTTTCTCTCACTCCAACAAATTACCTACTATCGATTTCAACCTTAGGGACAAAGAAACCATTCCTCGTAAATTGATCGGCCACGGAAGAACCTATTTCGTAAGAGGAAATTTCTCTCCCTCATCTAAGTCTTATAGAAAGTATAATGCGCGTAAAACGTAATAGCCTCACATATGCTCCAGGTAAAGAAAGGCAGAAGTGGAGAAAGAAGGTGAAGAACATGTAGAACTAGTAAAGGAAGAAGATGAAAAAGAAAGATTATTGGTGATGCTAGTAGTAGTAGCATGAGCGTCGGCAGACATTTTTCCACGGGGGGGGGGGGGGGGGGGGGGGGCCACATGTTTGAAATTTGCAATCAGATAATATTAATTCAATATTTTACTGTCAAAATTTGTAACATTTGTTGCATTTAACCATACTAATTTGGGCTAAATAAAAATTGATCTTTACATTAAAATTAAAATAGTAGTTTAATAGTCAGTAACTGATTGCACATTAAGTTGACCAACTTCCAGGGGGGGCCGCCCCCCCCCCCCCCTTGCCCCCCTTTCGCGACGCCCACGAGTAGTAGTAGTTGTAGTAGTATATGGGAAACAGCTTATTGGAATACCCCAAAAACCAACTGTGACATTCTTCCCCCATTATAGCGCAGTCTGGTTATATTTGGTGATATTCCATCTGTTAGGTTGCATTAGTACTGCCAACTGTTCGTAAAATATAACCATGATAAAAATGCGGCCATAGTTTGTGTTATTACGTCTGTTATGTTGCCACGAAAACCCTTGTTTCTGAACCCGTTACAAAGAAGTGACCAGAGAGATTTTAAAACAAGATTCTGTTTAGACGCCATTGTGTTGCTCGTGTGCGTGGTTTTGTCTTGAATTGTTTTAGAGCACTATATGTAGTTATAGTTACGGTTGTTATTTTTGAGTTTGCAGCGCAGTAGTACATTACTATATATTAGCATATTTAGAGTTTGGAAGTGATTTTACCCAAAACTGTTACTACAGAACTGTTGTGTGGTATTAATGTTCAAGTATTGTTATCGTTTGAAAGCATGCTACTTTAACTTTGTGATATTTGAGGTTAGAAATAATGCTTTTATTATGCAGGTTGGTAGTATTGCATTTTGTTGAAATGTCGACTACAGTTTAACGTCGGCCATGTTGTATTCTTGGGAACTGCCGATAAACTGTTTCCCTTGTAGTAGTAGGAATGGCGATAGAAGTAGAAGAAGAACAAACCTACTTTAACATACGTATGCAATATGCTTTTTTCAAAATTTTGGAAACTTTTCTTCAGGTCACCAGTTATAGTTTCATGCTCAAAGGCTGTTGATGTAAACTTGGTTTTATACGAGTGTAAGCCAATTTTGATACAAAGAACAGCCATATAGGACTTGATTTTATTAAACTTAATAATTTACTGTAATATTGTGATCATTGAATCCCTCTCGTTCATTTTACACAATCAGAAATACTTGGGGCTTAGATGATTTAACATACATTTTCAAAATATTTGTTTGTTTGCAGTGAAATGAATTAAAGCTATTACAATATTACTTTTATCGAATGCTTTTGATTTAAAGCACCTCACGTTCTTTGTGTTAAAGTTCCCAGTTGTACGCAAAATTCCTTAAACTGGCTCACATCCAATATTGTTCAACCACACAGTGCGATTAAGGGCGGTTTTTTCAAATTAACAACCCCAAAAGTGAAGAGATCAACAATTGTCCTGTTGGTATTGATAAGTCAAGTCCATTGGTAGTGAAAAGCTTAGAGCACTTTGTGTTCCCTGTACCATTAAGGGTTTTTGTGACAGTATCCCCACTGTATCTTTATTCTAGTCCTGAAGAATAGGTATGTGTGTCAGATTTCCATTCATACTGAAACTGCCTCCAATGAACAATAACTGTCAGTTACCATGTCCCAAGATGGGCGGTCTTTTACATTAGCGCCCATAAAAGAATGGAGTAATATTTATATTTTTATTTAGCTAAAGTGATGAGGGAAAACGCCCAAAACGGTTAGTAATAACTAATAACCTTTAGGGATTTGGAAATTCAAAAGATTGTAAAGGAAGAAGTTTATGAATCACTGGTCTAACCCGTTTAGGCGCGTACAGTACTGTGGAGGATTTATGTCCATCTGTACGGAAAAAATCTGATGTGTTGCACTCACATGACTTTCTCTACTCTTGTACTAACCATTCTTACAAACTCTTATTGCTATATCTTCTTCGTGTTAGTTGAGATAAACATTTGTACAAATTATCTTATTGCTCATTTCCTTGTAGGTGCAAGGGGAATATTAGTATATTAGGCTTTGAGCGATAGTCAAATCTTTTAAAGCTTTGCGATTCCGTTCTCTTTGCACGCTTAACATATAAAAAAATGAACAACGATGTTCCATTTCACAAAATTTTTAAACTGACACAAACAACAAGGAATATCTCCGAAATGGTTCACCCTACAAAAAAAGTTTATTTAGACAAATTGTGTGTTTTAGCGAGTTCTACATTTTTTGTATAGTAAGATTTTGTCTATCTCTTATGGTTAAATAAATAAATAAATTGTCGTATGAAACTTAAGTATAATGGTAAATACGACGCTCGTATGAAAATTAGGAAACTGGCTCCGCTCGTTTTGTAATATATACTCGCGTCTTAATTACTACCATTATAGTCTCATTGCATAATATACTACGAGTATTCTCACAGGAACGATTTGTGCGTGACGTAATGATTTGTGCTTACGTTTGTCGTGTTACAAATCGGATATCAATTCCTCACCGTATATTTAATTATTTAATTATTTGTATCTTCACTCAATGATATACCCTCACTTTTTATTTTATCTTCATTGCCATAAGTTGAAACATTTAAACCATTATGACAAGTTTGCCTGGGTAAACCTTAAAATATATTTACAAACACTCACAGATTTACAAAAGAGCCTATCGCACAACGTAAATGTAAAACCCTACACATGTAAATAGGCTTGTAAAATGCAAACTACACACTCATGTATGTAATGAAACAAACCTGTGTTGGTATTTTTAAATGACTATAACACAAATTGAAACTTTTATTTATAAAGAATAGTAACAATAACTAAACAAGTAGTCATGCACATAATTTGTTTGCTTATATGCTTGTATGTTTACAGTGGTTTTTGCATGACTTTTGCATAAATTTGCATATTGCACTGTTTGCATATAAATGCGTTTGTTTGTCCGACAGCCTCTTAAACGTGTCACCACTTCATTTATTTATATTTAAATGTATAAGCCAACGCACCAATAACAAAGTCATATGCAAAATAAACACAAGCAGAAAAAGCCAACTGAAGAACATATAAAAGCAAATTAGATAAATTTACGCATTCAATCAAAGTAATGCTACATCAGGAAAAATGTGGTGTGTTGCACTCACATGACTTTCTCTGCTCTTGTACTAACCATTCTTACAAACTCTTATTACTATATCTTCTTCGTGTTAGTTGAGATAAACATTTGTACAAATTATCTTATTGCTTATTTCCTTGTAGGTACAAGGGGAATATTAGAATACAGTAGGCTTTGTGCGATAGTCAAATCCTTTAAAGCTTTGAGATTCCGTTCTCTTTGCACACTAACATATAAAAAAGAACAACGATGTTCCATTTCACGAAAGCTTAGTTTTCCGAAACTCACACACATAACAAGGAATATCTCCGAAATGGTTCACACTATAAGAAAATTTATTTAGACACAAATTTGTATTTTAGCAAGATCTACATTTTTTGTACAGTATAATTTGGTCTATTTCTAACGGTTTACCAGTTATGCAAAGGTCATCCAGAGTAAATACGACTACAGGGGCTATAGCCAGAAAATTCAAGATATACATTTCATTTGTCATCAAAATATCTCAAACATATGACATTTTAATCAAAATCGTTAGAGCCATTTTCAAGAAAATAAAAATTTTCGAAAAATCTTCCATGTAAAGGGTAGTTTAGGGTGGGGCTATTTTCTTCAAAATCTTCGTGACGCATTCTTGAATGACATTAAACTTAAATACCAACTTTGGTTTTTAACCGACTTTTCGTTTTTGAATTATGCTGTCCACAAACTGATACACACACACACACACACACACACACACACACACACACACACACACACACACATTACTTCCCCTACTTACCAGTAGAGAAAGTAAAAATGGGTGATGGTATCCATAAAGTTGATTAAGTACAATATCACCATGGAAATTTGCACATCTAAGTGTTGTTTACGCTATCCATTTTACTATTACATACACATGAATTTCTCTATTCACTTTTCTTTTACCTAATAGATTTGCATATCCTTTTCTACTTACCCTTCAACATACTATTCGTACAATTTTCTTTGATTGAAATAGAAATGCAACGTATTATATTCACACGGTTTTCCCTACTCACTTTCTTTCAAAAAGGCAACCACAATTTATTTTCTACTCTTCTTTCAGTATACAATTCATACAACTTTCCATGTTGAAATTGGACGTATTACATTCATACTGTTCTCTCTACTCGTTTTTCTCTTACGTAACAATTCACATGTCTTTCTGTACTCCCTCTTCTATAAACAATTCATATAATTTCCATGTTTAAAATAGAACGGTCGTATTAAATTCACACGGTTTTCTCTGCTCACTTCTCTTTCACGTAACATATTCACATGTCCTCTGCTCACTCTTCGACATAGAATTCGTACAATTTTATATGTGGTTGAAATAGAAATGCAACGTATTACATTCACACGGTTTTATCTACTCGCTTTTCTTCGTGTGGTATTTGTGATTGTTCAACAGCGCTTTTCAATAGTGTCTTTCCTAGTTTTTATTACTTTCTCTACTGGTAAGTAGGGAAAGTATTGTATTCCACCCAAAAATTCGATGTCGAGATTTCACTGGAAATATATGTTTTAAGGCCCCCTGAATCCAAAAAAAGCATTTTAAGAAAAAGGTCCGTGTGTGTGTCTGTGTGTCAGTCTGTGGACAGCATAACTCAAAAACGAAAAGTCGGTTAAAAGCCAAACTTGGTACTTAAGTTTAATGTCTTTCAAGGATGCGACACAAAGATTTTGAAGAAAATAGCCCCACCCTAAACTACCCTTTACATGGAACATTTTTCGAAAATTTTGATTTTCTTGAAAATGGCTCTAACGATTTTGATTAAAATGTCATCTGTTTGAGATATTTTGATGAAAAATGAAATGTATATCTTGAATTTTCTGGCTATAGCTCTTGTAGTCGTATTTACTTTGGACGACTTTTGCATAACTGGTAAACCGTTAGAGATAGACCAAATTATACTATACAAAAAATGTAGATCTTGCTAAAATACACAATTTATGTCTCAATAAATTTTCTTGTAGGGTGAACCATTTCGGAGATATTCCTTGTTATGTGTGTGAGTTTCGGAAAACAAAGCTTTCGTGAAATGGAACATCGTTGTTCTTTTTTATATGTTAAGTGTGCAAAGACAACAGAATCTCAAAGCTTTAAAAGATTTTACTATCGCACAAAGCCTACTGTACTCTAATATTCCCCTTGCACCTACAACGACATAAGCAGTAAGATAATTTGTACGAATGTTTATCTTAACTAACATGGAGATATAGGAATAAGAGTTTGTTAGAATGGTTAGTACAAGAGTAGAGAAAGTCATGTGAGTGAAAAACATCAGATTTTTTATTTTGTTTATGTTTTGTTCTTGTAGTGTCCTAAGAGGTTTAAATGTATTAGGAGAACGTGTTTTTAAATATCTCCAAAAACACAAGGCTACTGGAGAAATGCAACTTAACGGCATAAATCGTTAAAGTACGGGTAACGCCAGGTATTTCAGCTGGTAGTTAATACATGAAACTGGTATGAAAGTGTTTTGGATAGTGTCATAGCCACGTTGTGTCTTAGTCAGTCGCACTACAGGTAAGCGATGTAGAAAGTGAAGAAGTGGGTAGATGCGAGTGGACAGAGAGAGCCATGTGAGTGTTGTATTTACGAGGGGCACTGCGTGGTTGCGAAAGGAGAGAAACAGTACCTGTATCGCACCACTACAGAGATGAGATGACCCTAGGCGAGGAGGTTGTATAACTTGGACATAAGATGTGCCTGAAGAAGAGACAGAGAGACAAGAGGTGAAGAGAAACTACTTTCCATTTCTACGCCCGCCTTGAGAATGTGAAGGGTCGGCAAGCAAGCAGCAGATTGCAGTAAGGCACACTACATAATATACGACCACCTCTGACATCGGTGAAAGGCCCTCATTACTCTGTGTCCCTCCTCGGCGGCTCACCGACTGACAGACTGGCTGGCTGGCTGGCTGGCTCATTTTGGTTCCTTCCAACTTCTGCAACCAAGGAAACCAACTTACGAAATTCAACTTCCTGTTGCACTTATTTACCAGCATCCTGCAATCGCGTGAGAACCTTCTGATTTACCTACGTGCACAAACTTGAGGCCAGAGGCACTTGCTAAAATACAAGATCCGGGATAATATAAATTAAATTACCAACTCACAAAAATTCTAACCTAACTCGCCACACTTAAGTATTTATTTCCGTACCTGTTCTAATTAATATTAAATAAAATGCATGGTACCAAAAAATCTGATGTATTGCACTCACATGGCTTTCACTACTCGTGTAAAACTGTTCATACACTTATTTTTCAAACATTTGTAGAACTTAATTTACTCGTAGGTACAAGGGAAATGCAGTGTTGCAAAATTCTGACAAACAACAAGCAATATCTCCGAAATGATTCACCTCACAAAAAAGATCATTTGTCAAATTGTGTGTTTTAACGAGATCTACATTTTTGTATAGTAAGATTTGGTCTTTCTCTTACGGTTTACCAGTTATGCAAGTCAACAAGGTAAAGCACTACGTGGGCTATAGCCAGAGAATTCAAAATACGCATTTCATTTGACATAAACGTACTTTAATTATATGACATTTTAATCAAAATCTTTACAGCCATTTTTTGAGAAAATAAAAATTTTCGAAAAATTTTCCATATAAAGGGTATCTGTTTTAGGGTGGAGAGATTTTGTTCAAAATCTTCGTGTCATATCCTTGAAAGACATTAAACTGAAGTACCAACTTTGGTTTTTAACCGACTTTGCGCCTTTCAGGTATACGGCCCATGGACACACGCGCGCGCGGACGCACCTTTTTTTAAGAATGCCTTTTTTGGATTCAGGGTGTCCCAAAGCACATATTTCCGGTGAAATCTCGACATCGAATTTTTAGGTCGAATACATTACCTACTTAAC
>CM060961.1:15910185-15917685 GCA_030765045.1 Tenodera sinensis
TATTACAAGAAATCACGCCATAAGCTGTTCCCGTCCACGATGCGTACGAATAGTGATGTTCAACCTTATACGAATGAGTGCAGGGCAGATTTGCATCCACCTCTTTTCCTCGGGGTATGACGCATTCATGGGACTCAAAAATAACCCTTTGTAATGCGTGGTACCTGAGTGAAGGGGAAATGCTTCATGCACAAAATGAACAAAGTTCATTTCATTTTCATCCACAAAATAAAAATTGTACTTCAGGGCTCAAAATAACATTACACGTGATCACTATCAATGTCTTCGATCTGAACTGTGTTATACTTAGAGAAACTTCCAAATGTTTTAAAGACACTAATATTCCGTAGGTTAAGCGGACTTTTGTATACCATCTCTCAATTTCCAGAACGATCAAAGTTCAACGCTTCCAGTATCTAAAGGAATCCAGTAAAACATGATCGCATAACGTAAACAAAGCGATCGATTTCGTAGACGTACTTGCAATTGTCCCAAAGACCGATTTACCACATCTTCTAATTCTTGTCTGTAATATTTCTTATAAATAACTTTTTTTAGAAATGTGTTTTTTCACAAATTTGGATGGTAAGCTGTATGTAATTTGCTATTGTAATTCTTCTTTCTGAAAGCCCTTTAATTTACATTTATTTCGTTCTGCACAGAGCTGAGCAATTAAATAAATTAAAATGCAACAATAAAATTAACATAATTTATTTATTATTGAGTATGCTAGATTTTGAAAGTAGATTTTCAATATAATGTTAATTTAAACACCATTAAATTTTTTAAGATTTCGAAAATGCTCCCTAGAAGATGTTAGGTCATATTTATCGTCATAGTTTCTTATATTTTTCGGTCACAAATAACCGGGCCCTGCTTTTGATAGTCTATGGTAGTTTTATAGCTCTACCATGGCGCAAGCATGTACAGGGTCCTTAACGATTCCAGATACAATGCCGCCACCTGCGCAATGGCTCCTCCACAAGGGAGAACCCCACATCGAGGCAGGGCAGGGACCGGCTAATACAGCGACGCCGGGACAGCAACCTTTACAAAGTGCAAGTCACGCCCAGCCGCAACCCGTCGTCTCCTCCTCCGACATGAGAAGGTAGTGATGGGAACAGGAAACGACAGAGAAAAGTCCAGATATAAGGATGAGCACCCAGCATTCAACTAAGTGACAAGGGGCAAACCACGAAAAATCCCAAGTCAGACTGGGGTTCGAACCCGCGACCTCTCGAATGCAGGCCACACCGCTCTGACCAGCGCCTGGACTGTATGCAAGCCTGCACGCCTGCAACTATCTCTGGAAGCCGGACGTAATGGCTTTTCAAGTTAATAAGCATAATTACCTGGGAACAATTAACGTCATAACTTAAATATGTAATGAAGGCCAGGAGATCCAATATAATTTTATGGCACCCGTACTCCTTAGACAGTTGCCATCCTGGGGTAATGTGGTGTAGAAACTGATGTTACATTTGCAGCTGTGTTTAGTGGCAGATTAACAGCTCAAGTCCTCGTCCATTGTCTCAGAAACTACTTAATATTTCACACTGAACTTCTTAGGAAATGTAGATCAATATCCTCTAATTTCGCTGATATACTTTCATAACATAAATTACTCCAAGAGACTAAAAGTCGCCGATATGACCTTCGATGTTAAATGGAACAATTAAAAATATAAATGAAAAAATCTGATGTTTTGCACTCACATGACTTTCTCTACTCTTGTACTAACCATTCTTACAAACTCTTATTCCTATATCTTCGTATTAGTTGAGATAAACATTTGTACAACTTATCTAATTGCTAATTTCCTTGTAGGTACAAGGGGAATACACTAGGCTTTGTGCGACAGTAAAATGTTTTAAAGCTTTCTGATTCTGTTGCCTTTGCACACTTAACATATAAAAAAATGAACAACGATGATCCATTTCACGAGAGTTCTAAGTTTTCCGAAACTCGCACACATAACAAGGAATATCTCCGAAATGGTTCACCCTACAAGAAAATTTATTGAGACATAAATTGTGTATTTTAGCAAGATCTAAATTTTTTGTATAGTAAGATTTGGTCTATCTCTAACGGTTTACCAATTATGGATTCAGTGGTTCTCAAAACATATATTTCTGGTGGAATATTGACATCGAATTTTTGGGTGAAATACAATACTTCCTCTACTTAGCAGTAGAGAAAGTAAAAATAGCTTACCAATAATAATTAATTCCACAGCTGTATCAATAGTTACTTTTTTATACTTCTAAAATTTAATTTAATTATGTTCAATCGTTTTTGAGAAATCCGTTCATTTGTACCAGAAAAACTGATCACATCAAAAATGGAGGAAGAAAACATATTTTCAAAAAAGGGAATCACAATGCAGCAGCACACAGAAGCTGCTGTACTTAAAAGTGGTACCAATTTATAGAACGAAACTTTCCCTAAAATATGGGCTGAAATTTACCTCTTTACTCCAAAGTGTGTGGATGTTATTTTATTCTTTCCTTCGAAGTAGCGCAGAATTCACACTACAAAATGACAATTGCGTACGAGTTTTAGAAGTGTATTTAAAATATAACTATTGTGACCACTGATGATACATGTCGCATTTGCACAATTAAACATAAAATTGAACTTTACAAGAGTGGACAGTTTTCGACATTTAATCTACCCTTAAATAAAGCGTCAACACAAAAATGAGTAACACTCGTATATTACGTACCCTATGAAAACTATAACAAGTGCCAAGTAATGTGTTAAAATTCCTAAAAAGATATTAAATACTTAAATACTTGTCAATTTTGTGACTTTTTATCTCAATTTTAACATTTTAAAAACGGAGAGTCATTAGCGTGGTGATGAGGATGGCGATGGAATGAGAGGACCTACAGCTTTTACCGAAGACTCCGAACTATGTTGAGTTTAAATGTTGAATTTGATTGTTTCTTCTGTTGTTCCATTTATATGCCACCTTTAACATCGAAGGTCATATCGGCGGTTTTTTACCTTTTGGAACAATCGCTCAAGAACAATGGTGTTCATTCACTTAGTGGTTGTTTCGAACTTTGGGTTTCTATTACTTTGAGTTAATGTAGATTCAGACACACACAAGCACGCGCGCACACACACACACACACGTATTCACACTCCCATTCATACTTTAGACTCTAGGTAGGGAGTATGGGAAATAATCCTAGTGGAAAAGACATTCTCACCCTCGCAGCCGGGAATAGAATGCGGAACCACTTGCACAGCAAACGGGTGCTCTATTGACTAAGCTACCGGGCCGGCCCGTGTTTGATATTGTTTTACTGCTTAAATAAGTATTCTAGGCTTTCTAATAGTGGTGCCACATAATTTCATATAAGTAAATACTTTACGATACGATATTTAGCGTTTGAAAACAACACTTGCAAATACGAGTTAGGTTAACTCATTAGTTTAATTCTGGTAAAGGTAATTATAAGGTTGGTAATACTTCAGTTTAGTGTAATGTCAGCCATTAACTTGTTTCCTCCTGAGTAGTGATGGGAGGTGAGGTAAGGTTTTTGCTAAAATACACAATTTATGTCTCAATAAATTTTCTTGTAGGGTGAACCATTTCGGAGATATTCCTTGTTGTGTGTGTGAGTTTCGGAAAACAGAACTTTCGTGAAATGGATCATCGCTGTTCATTTTTTATATGTCAAGTGTGAAAAGACAACCTTTGACTATCGCACAAAGCCTACTATATTCTAACATTCCCATTGCACCAACAAGGAAATAAGCAATAAGATAATTTGTACAAATGTTTGTGTCAGCTAACAAGAAAGAAGATATAGGAATAAGAGTTTGTAAGAATGGTTAGTGCAAGAGTAGAGAAAGTCATGTGAGTGCAACACATCAGATTTTTAACTATCTTTTCCATTGGCGAGAAGATACTGCACTTGGCACCTCGGGGCCTACATAGGAAACGTAAGCGTTTAGAAACGTTGTGTAGCTTAGTGACGTAACTGAGGCACATCGGTGAGAAAATGTGATAGGATGTCTGTAAGATGGCTTTATTTATACGTACAAGATGTTAGGGGTCAGTACACTACACTACAGTAATTGGCCACGCCCAACGAGGCTTGCTTTCCAATGTTACTCGTTAACAAAAGCAGAGAACTGGGGCACGGCAAGATGCCAATTATTCCCTGACCTTAGAGCAAGATAACGCTCTTTGATAAGGTGAGGTCTTCAAGCCTGAGCCCAGATGGACGGCGGTGCAACATGCAGATGTTCCGCTTGGCTGCCCACGGCCTACCTTGCCCGATGACCATGTCGGTCGGTAATCTGACGTGTTGAGTAACGCAGAATCTAGTCTTTCTTGTTCCGTCCGTCTAGATCCCATTACGTAATTGTACCAGAAGGAGTTTACCAGTAATTGCTCGCCAAGGGAGATGGAAACTATCAAAGAACCTTAACTATGTCTAGGCCCAGTTTTAAAGTCGTCTGACCAACGTCGTCTGCACCGACGGGTTGCACCGACAATGCTTCAACGCTGTGATGTATTTGTGTTTTTCGCCAGTTGAAGAGAATTAACTCTAATTAACTTTGTACATTGTGCACTTTTCTCTATCAATATATTATCCCTTGACCCCTGTACAATGATCATTAGAGTAACCTGCTCCCCTGGTTACAGACTGTGAGTAAACAAATACAGCTGGAAGGAAAGTCATTACGTTAATTTAAACCAGTGATATACCTCGGTATTTGGAACACATTTTGTATCTAACGTTTTTGTCTCTGACCATTTCCTACGGAGATATTTTAGTTTTGTTGAAAACAAGCTGGCAACACTGCAGATTGTGTGGGTGTCACTTTACCTAGCTCAGTACATAAACAAACACCGTAACGGCGCGTCTTGAAAACAAACTCATACCCTGTCTTGTCCTTCCATGTTTACTGTAGGCAAATCACTAGCTCCCAAAACATTATACGAAAGCGAGAGCGCCCGACCTGTTTACATCCAGAAACCAGGTCAATTCCCTGACCAACCTCAACGCAACGTTGTCGACATACTCCACGTCTAAAAGAACTGCACGGAGTATTCCTTCACGTCTTTTAAGACATTAATTATTTCGAAACCCTGTGTAATGTCCTATAATTACTACCGAAGCTATGTTAGAAATAAGTTACTCTGCACATCTTTGTATATTCTTCTGGAATTACGCATCCAATTTGGATCAAAAACTTTTTATCTTTTCGAAACCAAAGAATAAAATGTCATTAGACATTTTTGTTTGTAATGCTTCTATGAAGCACATAATTAGAAGGAATGTAATGACTTTCCTTCCATTCTGTACACAGTAAAAGTGAAATATGCTTTGGATTCCAAACAATCATATACAGCTCAGATTACAAAATCTACAATTTCAGTGGATGTTTTGAGTAGATTAAATTTCATAAAGAAAAACTTTTGGGCTTATGGAATGCTATAAACCTCCTTAGAAACTTGAGAGTTATGTGTGCCAAAGGCTATAAGCATAGTGGAACAAGTATGCATACAAATTAAGGAAATGAAAATGGTATAAGTTAGGAAAAATGTGAACGATAAACTATGAGTTAGGAAAAAAAACTGATGTGTTGCACTCACATGACTTTCTCTACTCTTGTACTAACCATTCTAACAAACTCTTATTCCTATATCTCCATGTTAGTTAAGATAAACATTCGTACAAATTATCTTATTGCTTATATCCTTGTAGGTACAAGGGGAGTATTAGAATACAGAAGGCTTTGTGCGACAGTCAAATCTTTTTGACCTTTGAGATTCCGTTCTCTTTGCACGATTAACAAAAAAAAATGAACAACGTTGTTGCATTTCGCTGAACTTTTCCGAAACTCACACACATAACTAGGAATATCTCCGAAATGGTTCACCCTACAAGAAAATTTATTGGAACATAAATTGTGTATTTTAGCAAGATCTACATTTTTGTATAGTATGATTTGGTCTATCTCTAACGGTTTACCAGTTATACAAAAGTCGTCCAGAGTAAATACGACTACAGGGGCTATAGTCAGAAAATTCAAGATATACATTTCATTTGTCATCAAAATATCTCAAACATATGACATTTAATCAAAATCGTTAGAGCTATTTTCAAGAAAATCAAAATTTTCGAAAAATCTTCCATGTAAAGGGTAGTTTAGGGTGGGACTATTTTCTTCAAAATCTTCGCGTCACATCCTTGAAAGACATTAAACTTAAATACCAACTTTGATTTTTAACCGACTTTTCGTTTTTAAGTTATGCTGTCCACAGACTGACAGACACACAGACACACACGGACCTTTTTCTAAAAATGCTTTTTTTGGATTCAGGGGGCCTCAAAACATATATTTCCGTGAAATCTCGACATCGAATTGTTGGGTGGAATACAATACTTCCCCTACTTACCAGCAGAGAAAGTAAAAACAGTTGTTTTTCAATAATGTGTGCTGTACAAGATGTCTTACTGATCGAAAGGTGTAAGAAATACACCAGACAGTGATATATTGTATGCACCTATTATCTCTTGCTATGTAGAAAAGAGATCGTCACGATATAGTTTTTGTTTAAGTGACAGGAGGAGAACGTTTGTGTTCGACAACTTCCGCATGGACATTGTCCTCTGCGTTCAACACAATATGTATTATTCACTTTGCATATATATATATATAAAACATAGTGCTCTATAACGAAATAAAAACATTAACAGTATAGTATGCACATTTGCAGGCACGCGCCTGTTGTTTATATCTGGACTCACCCTCTCTCCTTCAACATAAATAGTGTATAGTACAAGATAAGGCAACCTCACAATAATCGGCTCCTTATTGATCATGGTGTAACAGCACAGTCAAATAATCACAACAATGTCAACTGTGGCTATGCTTGTGCAAGGCACTACAATCACGTGGTTGAAAAATTAACAGTTTTAAACTGTATTATATTAGATTGTGGTAACTTGTATGAAGAAGTTTAAGCACAAAAAAATGTTGTTATTGCATTGTTACTAAATGATCCTCGTATTGCTGTAATATACTTGTACACCATAGTTGTAAAAATTCTCCTGGTAGTTCACTCTGATATAATTGTATACCATTCTTGTAAATGTATCTTACAAAAATATAAATCCGCGGCGATATGACCGAAGTGCTTAAAGTGAACTTAAATTAACTTTCATAAAAACATCAAACCAAACTAAATATCACTTCTTTTTATTTATCTTTAAGTACATATATATTGTGTATTTATATAAAATAAGACAAAATAAGATCGTCTCTTTTGCTCTCCGAGTGTGATGCCTGTGTTCGATTCCCAGTACTGGCGTGAGGATTTTCTCCCTCTGGGCGCGTTTAGGCTGTTAGGTTCTTGTGGGGACAATTGCAGGAGCTACTTGATTGACAAGCACTAGCTCCTGGTTAGGAAGACCGCAGTAGCGGCCGGAAGGGACCGGGGCACTGACCACGTCCCACCTCCAGTACTGC
>CM060961.1:15920185-16330185 GCA_030765045.1 Tenodera sinensis
ATCTTCATTTGTCAGCATATAGGTAATTGCGCTCCTAGAACTTTTGTTCTCTGAATAACATTGGCATAATTAGTATGCATAATATTACAAATAAAGAACACGTGTTCGTCTATGAAAGGTAATCTCAAAAACCACTCAACCGATTTTGATAATTATTATTTCACCATTAAAAATCTCAGTTCGTTCTGAAGGACGTGAGCTATAAAACACTTGTGATTTCATTCCGTAAATTAGTAAAAGGTACAGAAGCGAATTGTACAGTAAGGGAATTTGGTAACCTCTCTCAGTTTGTTATAGCCTTACGGGGTCTGTAAGGGGTGAGGCGAGGCGAGGGATCTACCAGAGAGCCGAAGTTCCCCTCTGTCCCATAAAACCAGGGAAGGGGAGTGCCACTCCCTCAGTGAGTCTTTCCATTAGGCCAATACATTGTTTCCTCAAAAGCCCCCCCCTCCACTGTTACACGGGGAACGGAAGTGGATAGGCCACTTAGACGCGTCAAGCAATCCGGGAAGACTACCTATAACCAGGGACACTCTTTAACGATAACAGCGACAAACATATTAAAGCGATTTTTCATTATCTTTCCGAATTATGTGATGTTGATCAATAAATCAATATTACTATTTTAGCGAATTTTATTAATGAGTACAGATTGAAGCGAAATTGCCTTATTTTGCGAAAAACGCGAAATTCCCACGATTTTGAGTATCAAAATTAGTTCCCACTTTCTTTTAAATAGTGAACTAATGGCTTCATCACTCGATGCGGAGAAGTATTTCTCGAGGTACATTTTAATTGTTAACAATCGAAGGCGATTGATGAAAGAAAGCATTATTGTAACATGTGTTACATTTGTTGTCTATCACAAACTAAACGTGTGTAGTGATTCTGTAATGCGTATGTTCAATGTTTCAGAGTACTATAGCAGGAATAAGAAATAAAATTAAAGTAACATTACTGTTTTGTAGTTACTGTAATTTCCATGGTACACAACATCCTCCATTCCAAACTATGATACGTTAAAATGTATATTAAACACATTTAATAAAAAAAACATGCTACCACCAAAAAATAAATATAGCGATATACATATGTATGTGCGTGTAAAATACAAGCCATACAGCGAAGAAACGAAAACAAATTCATTTGACAAAATTCGAAAAAAATGAATGTGGGAAAACATTGCCCAATTGTTATTTACCATGGATTAAAAACAAATATCCCGAAATTAAAGCAATAACACAAGCCATATAGAGCAAAAAACACGAAAATTAGAACTCATTTCGCGAAATTCGAAAAAATTAATGCGAAAAAAGAATGTCTCTACCTATAACCTAGGTGGGGCCGCCAATATATAGCTTACTGGCTACTAGCTCTGCTGGCTAGTACCCGAGAAGTTGAGGCTTCCCCTGACGAGTCAAGCCGTACTCGATCTTCCATGAGTATCGGGAACCACTGCGCACCCGAGACCAACCCAATCCGAACAACTCCCGAAAGGAAGGCGCTATATGTTTGGTTCGGACTACTTCTATACTGCAGATGAGTAAATAATGAAAAAATGTACAAACCTCAGAATAAGGTTTGTTGTAATTCTACAAATGTATGCACTGAAGCTTGTGGATGCTAAAGGCTTCTAGTAACCCTCATGTAACAAAATTTTGCTGTATTTCCTTTGCATTTATGTTGCAATTTAGTTAGCAGAGCATTCCAAATAATTGTATAAACAAAGAAAACTGCTAATATTAGAGAACCGATATTTTATATAAACAGAGAAGATTGCTTTTCTCGCAGATTATGTGTTTTCTAAAAAGGTTAACTTTGTGGCCTGGGAATGCGGAATATTATTTCGTTGTAGATCTCGTATGTTAAGGATGCGTATATTGTGTGAAAATTGGGTAGCTTTTATGTTATTAGACACGAACTATGTGACCAAACAGAAGGTTTTAAAATTAAAGTACTATAATTGTCTAAAAATTAGTCTGCCACTCCAAATGATGATTGTTCGCCTATCCAAGGATACTTACCTATACACCTTGCAGCATTGCCAGAACTTGGAACACTGTTGGGAAAAGATAAAGTAGGTCAGAAGTTCCGTCGAAGCTTCGCATCCTTTTGTGTGAATATTGGGGGATTTTTCATCCGTTATTTGGAGTAGTATGAGCTGTAAGGAATCACAGTTACAAAAGTAAGGTGGATTCACGATGTACTACTTGCGTCACTGTTTCTATGACAATGGATCTCAACAAGATATTTACAACAAAACTTATCTTTCAAAACAAAATATAAAATCTATACTCCCCTTCTGTAGTATGGGGTAGCATGTCTGCCTCACATACAAGAGGTCCCGAGTTTGAACCTCGTTCAGGGTGAATTATCTGGATTACGTTTCTAACGGAGTTTTTCCTTATCCTGGGAACACGAATGTCAGATAATTTTAAGCTCTATGGATCCCGGATCCATTTGAGTATCATTTCAACCATTTTATTCATCGTCCCATATGACCTACCAGATTAAAGTACGTTAACCTTAAAACATCGGCGGCGCCGTGGCCAATCCCAGGGACCCGCATGTGATATTCCAGCTTCTCCGGTTTCCCCTTCCACTCATTCCAGTAACTGATCCATCATCACCTTTCCCTTAATCGATTTCGCCTGAATTTCATATCATCCTCTCCCTCACTCTCATACCTGGTGCTGGGCTGATCACCCGCTTCCAGGTCTTCGCTCTGTCCGGTCCAGAGGTTCCTGTGCTCCCCGACAGGCGTCTGACCTTAGGTACTGGCTTGTAAGTCCTACATAAGGCAAGGATAATTAGGTAAAGAAGAAGATTTAGTCTATTTCTTACAGTTTAACAGTTACACAAAGGTCATAAAGAGTAAATGGGACTACAAGGTTTATAGCCCGAAATTTTAAAATATACACTTCATTTTCCGTAATAATATCTTAAGCATATGTAATTTTAATCAAAATCGTTAGCGCCATTTTGAGAAAATCAAAATGTTCGAAAAATATTCCGTATAAAGGGTTGTTTAGGATGGAGAAATTTTCTTCAAAATTTTCTTGTCGCATCCTTAAAAGATATTAAACCTAACTCCAACTTTGGTTTTTAACCGACTTTTCGTTTTTGAGTTATGCTGTTCACAGACACAAACACACACACACACACACACACACACACACACACACACACACACACACACACACACACACACACACACACACACACACACACACACACACACACACACACACACACACACACACACACACACACACCTTTTCCTATGAAATCTCAACATCGAATTTTTGGGTAAAATAGAATACTTCCCCTACTTACCAAACGTAGTAGAGAAAGTAAAAAGAATAAGTTTATCTAAAAACAGTAGTTTCTATGCACCTGTCCTAAAAACATTCGCAGATGTTTGTTCAAGTGATGAAAATGCAAACTGAAACGTTTGGAATCAAATGTCTGGTTTAAGCACCATTATTACTTTCTCTACTAGTAAGTAGGGGAAGTATTGCATTCCACCCAAAAATTCGATGTCGAGATTTCACCGGAAATACATGTTTTGAAGCCCCCCCCCCCCCCTGAATCAAAAAAAAAAAGTATTTTTAGAAAAAGGTCCGTGTGTGTGTCTGTGTGTCAGTCTGTGGACAGCATAACTCAAAAACGAAAAGTCGGTTAAAAACCAAAGTTGGTATTTAAGTTTATTGTCAAACAAGGATGCGACACGAAGATTTTGAAGAAAATAGCCCTACCCTAAACTACCCTTTACATGGAAAATTTTTCGAAAATTTTGATTTTCTTGAAAATGGCTGTGACGATTTTGATTAAAGTGTCATATGTTTGAGGTATTTTTATGACAAATGAAATGTATATCTTGAATTTTCTGGCTATAGCCCCTGTAGTCGTGTTTACTCTGGACGACTTTTGCATAACTCGTAAACCGTTAGAGATAGACAAAATCTTGCAATACAAAAAATGTAGAACTTGCTAAAGTACACAATTTATGTCTCAATAAATTTTCTTGTAGGGTGAACCATTTCGGAGATATTCCTTGTTATGTGTGAGTTTCGGAAAACTTAGAACTTTAGAGAAATACAACAACGTTGTTCATTTTTTATATGTTAATCGCGCAAAGAGAACGGAATCTTAAAGGTCAAAAAGATTTGACTGTCGCACAAAGCCTTCTGTATTCTAATATCCCTCTTGCACCTACAAGGAAATAAGCAATAAGATAATTTGTACGAATGTTTATCTTAACTAACATGGAAATATAGGAATAAGAGTTTGTTGGAATGGTTAGTACAAGAGTAGAGAAAGTCATGTGAGTGCAACACATCAGATTTTTCCACATCAAAACTCAGACGTTTGAACTTTCTAGAAAATCTGAGTCAATTTGGCTTGTCTAGAGAAAAGAAGAAAAACAATGAACTTGAGTGATTGAATCGCAAGAGGAAGTGGTTTCCGGTGTTGTCGCGCGCGGCGCTGTGTGTGCGATTAAGATAACCTCCAGCAATCCGGAAGATGTCACTTGACCTGAAGCAAAGAGGTGATAGAGGTTTAAGTGAAACCTGTTATACGAAGTCACGCTTCGCAGCCAGGCATTTCGGAAACCTCTCATTGCTTACGCACGGGCATTACCTGGGTGTGCAAACTTTTATTTCCGCGTCATATAAATAACTGAGATTGGCATCTGGCATGTTAGCTTTAGCAAACCTGCAATTGTCTTATTACCTCCATCTCTTGTGTTTAACATTTAACACTTAGAAATGTTGGTCTGGAAATGTTCGACTTCTTGTATCAGTTTGATACTAGCGCTCCTGGGGTCACTTCAGCAAACGGAAAAATATATTTTCATTTTCGTGTTCTTTTGGAAAATAAACATATTCCTGTCATTATAGAAGTATTAAAAGGGTAAATATATATATTTAACGAAGTAGATATAATGAATTTACCAATAAACACGAAGACACAAGAAATAACAGCAATTATTATGGCATTCAGACGTGTAGACATAAGCGGTATTAGCGCTGCTGTTTACCAAGAGAGACCTGGGTTCGATTCCCGGTACCAGTGCGGGGATTTCTCCCGCTGGGAGACATGGTCCGGGTACACTCAGCCTCGTTAGGTCCTTCAGGGGTCATTTGAGGAGCTACTTGGTTATGAACTGGCGGCCCCTGGTTATGAAGACCGCATAACGGGCCGGGGGGACCGGAGCGCTGGCCACGTCCCACTCTCCAGTACTGCATCCCACTCATGACACCTGCAGTGGGCAGAGGTGGGGACGCAGCGGCCCGGCGGTAGGCCTTGGAGATGGATCAGCTGTGCTTAACTGCAGGCACGTAAGGGGAGGTTGAAATCACCTCCTTCCGCCCGCTGGGACAGAATAAAGCAGCTTCCAATAATGTTCCAGAACTCGTGGAGCTGATGCAGGATACACAGGAGACCATAGAACGTTCTCTTGTGCAGAAGTCGCGACAGTGCACTTTGACGGATATGTGGGGGAAAAGAAACTAATGGAGAAACTGCAATTATATATGACATGTAAGTTAAAATACAGCAAAACATGTAATTGAACCTATTTATTATTTACATAATTTTATTTTAAATTATTCCTTTAGTTTAATTGTATACGATTATATTTTTTGTTCTTCGTTGTATTAGAATATTTACAATCCTTTGTAAGACGGAAACCGTGAAAAAGGAAAAATATAAGTGGAACGATCGCGTTCCGCTATAGGCGGTTTTACTGTTTTCTCTAACACTGTGCCCCTGGTGGCGAGGTGGAACACTAACATAACTTTGAAGGTCATAGAAATGTTGTATTAATCTGAGAGATAAATCCTGGCACAGGTAGGAGATGAGTATGGCTACTTGATGACTAGGCTATTGTTAACACTAGAAAAGTACCAAATTTTACTGGCGGTGTAAATCAAAGGACTCTCTCCACAAGGAGTGCTGAGTGTGACTTTCACTCCCAAGGTCACCGATAAGCAAGTTCCTTTACTGCCGTTTAACATCCGTGGTTGCTGCAGTGTGTCGCACTATCGCCGCCTTCCTTTGTTTTCTCTTTCGCTTATCTGCGGCTGCCAGAGAAACTTCTCCTCAATAATGGAACAAGGAGCAATAATGATAACCAGGGACATATCTTTTGAATACTCTGGTCGTCACCTCCAGATTATAAAAATCTGATGTGTTGCACTCACATGACTTTCTCCACTCTTGTACTAACCATTATTACAAATTCTTATTCCTATATCTTCTTCGTGTTAAGATAAACATTTGTATAACTTATCTTATTGCTTATTTCTTTGTACATACAAGGGGAATATTAGAATACAGTAAGCTTTGTGCGATAGTCAAATGTTTTAAAGCTTTGAGATTCTGTTGTCTTTGCACGCTTAACATATAAAAAATGAACAACGATGATCCTTTTCACGAAAGTTCTAAGTTTTCTGAAACTCACACACATAACAAGGAATATCTCCGAAATGGTTCACCCTACAAGAAAATTTATTGAGACATAAATTGTGTATTTTAGCAACATCTACATTTTTTGTACAGTATGATTTGGTCTATCTCTAACGGTTTACCAGTTATGCAAAAGTCATCCAGAGTAAATACGACTACAGGGGCTATATCCAGAAAATTCAAGTTATACATTTCATTTGTCATACAAATATCTCAAACATATGGCATTTTAATCAAAACCGTTAGAGCCATTTTCAAGAAAACCAAAATTTTCGAAAAATTTTCCATGTAAAGGGTAGTTTAGGGTGGGGCTATTTTCTTAAAAATCTTCGTGTCGCATCTTTGAAAGACATTAAACTTAAATACCAACTTTGGTTTGTAACCGACTTTTCGTTTTTGAGTTATGCTGTCCACAGACTGACAGACTGACATACACACGAACCTTTTTCTAAAAATGCCTTTTTTGGATTCAGGGGGCCTCAAAACATATATTTCCGGTGAAATCTCGACATCGAATTTTTGGGTAGAATACAATACTTCCCCTACTTACCAGTAGAGAAAGTAAAAATAGTATCTAATGTTATGGTCATTTCGTTTTTTGGTAATTTTTACTTTCTCTGCTAGTAAGTAGGGGAAGTATTGTATTCCACCCAAAAATTGGATGTCGAGATTTTACCGGAAATACGTGTTTTGAGGCCCCTTGAATACAAAACAGCCGTTTTAGAAAAAGGTGTGTGTGTGTCTGTGTGTGTGTGTGTGTGTGTGTGTGTGTGTGTGTGTGTGTGTGTGTGTGTGTGTGTGTGTGTGTGTATGTCAGTCTGTCAGTCTGCGGACAGCATAAGTCAAAAACGAAAAGTCGATTAAAAACTAAAGTTGGTATTTAAGTTTATTGTCTTTCAAGGATGCCACATAAAGATTTTGAAGAAAATTGCCCCACCCTAAACTAAACTCTACACGGAAAATTTATAGAAAATTTTTTATTTTCTTGAAAATGGCTCTAACGATTTAGATTAAAATGACATGTATAAGATATTTTTATGAAAAATTAAATCTATGTATTTTGAATTTTCTGGCTATAGCCTACGTATTCCTGTTTACTCTGGATGAGTTTTTAATAACACGTAAACTGCTAGAGATAGACAAAATCTTACTGTACAAAAAATGTAGATCTGGCTAAAATACATAATTTATGTCCAAATAAATTTTCTTGTAGGGTGAACGATTTCGGAGATATTCCTTGTTATGTGTGTGAGTTTCGGAAAACTTAAAACTTTCGTGAAGTGGAACAGCCTTGTTCATTTTTTTAGTTTAAGTGTGCAAAGAGAACGGGATCCCAAAGATCTACAACATTTGACTATCGCACAAAGCCTACTGTATTCTAATATTTCCCTTGTATCTACAAGGAAATAAGCAATAAGATAATTTGTACAAATGTTTATCTCAACTAACACAAAGAAGATATAGGTATAAGAGTTTGTTAGAATGGCTAGTACAAGAGTAGAGAAAGTCATGTGAGTGCAACACATCAGATTTTTTCTAAACGTTTACTGACGTTAACACAGTTTACAGTCTTTCGTGATATTACGACTCACAACTGTTCTTGTAGCTTAGACTCACTTCTTTCACTGTCTCTCTTTACTTTATCTCCGAAACACCAACTCCGACAGTATAATCACTCTACACCTGTTAAAACTTCATAAGTTCGATGCATTGTATGTTTCACAGCTGTCTCACACTCAATGATACACTGACCGACTCGAAAACTGCTTCTTTCCACGCGCTCCGCAAGCTTTTAACCGGCGATAACGCAGCCAGATCTTTCTCGAACGCTTACGAACAAGCCGGCTGTCGGAAACTCTTTAAATGTTCTGGACAACCCCTTGTTGCCGCCTGATTGTTGTTGGTTATGTGTCCGCTCGTGTGAGTGGTGTTGAGAAACTTGACCTTGTGCGCGTTGTCGCGTACCGCAGCAGTGTGTTTGGGCAAGCTTGTCCCGACCGTCGTTTATGTTGCGGCAGCCGTGGGCCGGCGTTACACTGCTGCCCCCTCAGCGCTGCTCGCCCAACCAGCACCGTTGCAGTTAGCCAGGCGGGCTCGATGTACCAATAGCACCTTACCTCGGAGCAGCCACCGGATGCAGTAGAATTCACCATCGAACGTCTTCTCCAGATGGCATGATCCTTGGCCATGTTTTTGGGTAGCGCCCCTTAGTCTGGATAGAGTGATATCTGTTATGCTGCTTGAAACCTCTGCGCCAACCTGCCGGTTGTAATGGCTCATCCAGATGCGTTGATGCGTCATCCTGCGTCCATCGTGAAAGCGACCCATGGGATTCCACGACCGCCGATCTCCCTTGTATATCTTTTCAGTTAGCAAGCTCCTGGCGGGCCCAACCGCAAACTCCTCCAGGATATGCGCGGTGGGGCTGCGGAGCGTTAACTCATCTTGTCCGACTCGCAGGACCCTCCTAGCGATGTGGAGCGTCGCCTTATGACTCCTGAGAGCATTCAGTCCCAGTATCACCTCCCCAACCACCCTCGCGACGAACACGCACAGGCCCATAACGCTCTGCCCCAAGGTCAACTCCTTCCCCACAGGCACGGTATCACCCGATGCTGCCACTATCTCGTAGGGTCGATCTAGTTTCCTCTTGGCATGTCCTTCGCCACATATGGTCCAATCACGGTCACGGCTGCTCTCGTGTCCATCAGTATTTGGCACTACTTCTCCTGCATTTTATTGTCCACGATGCCCTCCATTCTTCTATTCACGGCACTCAGCTTCACCTGATTGGATGGCTCCGTCGGTAAATACATATCCCACGCCAAGTTGGTTCTTAATTTTTCCTAGCTAACTCGTAGACTTCCCTGCTGACAGTACTTCGCGTGTCCTGTTTGGCTACACACTCCTGCAGCTGATCCTTTACGCCGTCTCTGAGTTGCCTCTTTGTCATCGTCGTATCGTACACTTTCGTTCTTCAACTGTCCTCTCGGTCAGTCCGCGCTATCCCGTCCAGTTCCTTGGCAACGCCCTAACTCTTACTTCCAGGGAGTTATTACTTCCCGACGCCCTACGCGACATCCACGCACTGGCAGAGGTGTCCGACTTTCCCGCCAACTTCTTGCACATCTTCCTTCATGCCGGCCAGTTCCCTATCTATCTTCACCAATAGCTCCATCTTCATATCAATTATTTCAGTCATCTTTTCCATTCCAGAATTAATTTGTCCTCACTTCTTCCTTTGCACTTCTGTACGCTGCAACCTCTATCTTTCTTATGGTGGAATTCCCTATTACTTCCATGCCCATCTTGTCCAGTCTGGATTTCATTTCTTCCATTCACTAGTGTACGTTTTCCATTTTTTCTCCTGTTTTCCTCTCCCGATTTCAGGTTCTTGATTTAGCCAGTAGGCTAATAATTCCTTCATCTCTTCCATGGTGATATCCACATACTACTCCTGCAGAAATGTAGCAAAACGACAATTCGACGAATTCCACCTCCGACACCAGTGTGATAAAATGACAAATTCACTCCAGCTACTCTTCCATCAGTTTACTGCCTTCTACATTTTTTCACAAAAACACACTTCTCTCCTACTGACGTTAACACAGTATACAACCTTTCGTGATATTACAACACAAGACTGATCTCGTGAGCCCCTTGTTATGCGCCGCACCAGTGGGGTGGAGCACCCCAGCACCGGCCAACGTTTGTGACGCTGCAACTGCCCTGGGTCGGCGTCACACTATAATTTGCTATTTGACTTGTATTGAGCTAATGCTGTGTACATACTCTCACACTCTCACGCCCACTTCCTCACACACACTCTCGACGGCGCCCTCTCTCAACTACGCCTCTCAGCCTCGGCTCATCGCTCCAGCAGTCCCTTCCGAGAGGTCGCTCCTGATATCACCCTCAAGACCGCTCACGAAGTCGCTCCCGAGGTCAACGAGGACTTCCGAAGTCTGCAAACGTCGCACGTGACTCCGCTTGAGATTCCCGTTGTGTATGCCGGTGACACCCGTTCTCACCTCCCGGTGTAACTCCCGAAGTCCCTCCCAAAGTCACACCCAAAGTCACTCCCAAAGTCACTCCCGACGTCACTACCAAAGTTACACACGAACTCACTCCCGGTGTCACTCTCGAAGTCACTCCCAAAGTCACTCCCAAAGTCACTCCCAAAGTCACACCCAAAGTCACTCCCGATGTCACTTCCAAAGTTACACACGAACTCACTCCCGAGGTCACTCCTGAAGTCACTTCCGATGTCACTCCCGAAATCACTCCCTGTGTTACTCCCGATTCAACTCCCGATGCCACTCCGAAGTCACTCCCGAAGTTACACACGAAGTCACGCGCAAAGTCACTCCCGAAGTTACACACGAAGTCACTCCCGATGTCACTCCCAAAGTCACATGCGAAGTCACTCCCAAAATGTTAAATTATACAAAGAATACAGAATGAATATTCGGGCTTGTGGGACGTGGTCTAGTGCAAATTCTTCTTCCATACGTTTCGTTCGAACCAAAAATATAGATCTCGTTAAAATACACAATTTATTTCCATGTACATTTTCGCGGAGTTAACCATTTCGGAGATATTCCTTGTTATTTTTGTGCGGTTTTAGAATATTTAAACTTTACTCAAATGAAAGATCGTTATTTATTTTTATATCTTAGCCGTACATAGAGAAAGGAATTCCAAAGCACTCTGGTGCCTATAGCTTGCGTGCAAGTAAGATTATAGCTGCGCAAATGAAGTAAATATTCATGCAATATTGTTCATTACACTGTCCTCAGTTACCAGTACAAATATCTACCTGTTTGGTGTAATTTACTTACCTACGTAACTCAAAGAAAATCTGCAACTGAGTCAGCTAAGTTTGAAGTATGTAAATAGTTGTACATAGACATAGAAACCAGTTGCCGGTACAAAATATTTAATAATAATATAATATTTTAATCTTCTAATTTTATAATAAAATTAAATATACTGAAAATACCACTTATTTATCTTAACCATATCTTTCAAAGCTTTCCTATTTTTCCAACCAAAAAGTCAACACAGATTTCTTTGGAGAGATACGTTTTGAAGTTTTCCAACAATAAATTATTAAATGTGTGTGGTGTGTGGTGTGTGGTGTGTGGTGTGTGGTGTGTGGTGTGTGGTGTGTGGTGTGTGGTGTGTGGTGTGTGGTGTGTGGTGTGTGGTGTGTGGTGTGTGGTGTGTGGTGTGTGGTGTGTGGTGTGTGGTGTGTGGTGTGTGGTGTGTGGTGTGTGGTGTGTGGTGTGTGGTGTGTGGTGTGTGGTGTGTGGTGTGTGGTGTGTGGTGTGTGGTGTGTGGTGTGTGGTGTGTGGTGTGTGGTGTGTGGTGTGTGGTGTGTGGTGTGTGGTGTGTGGTGTGTGGTGTGTGGTGTGTGGTGTGTGGTGTGTGGTGTGTGGTGTGTGGTGTGTGGTGTGTGGTGTGTGGTGTGTGGTGTGTGGTGTGTGGTGTGTGGTGTGTGGTGTGTGGTGTGTGGTGTGTGGTGTGTGGTGTGTGGTGTGTGGTGTGTGGTGTGTGGTGTGTGGTGTGTGGTGTGTGGTGTGTGGTGTGTGGTGTGTGGTGTGTGGTGTGTGGTGTGTGGTGTGTGGTGTGTGGTGTGTGGTGTGTGGTGTGTGGTGTGTGGTGTGTGGTGTGTGGTGTGTGGTGTGTGGTGTGTGGTGTGTGGTGTGTGGTGTGTGGTGTGTGGTGTGTGGTGTGTGGTGTGTGGTGTGTGGTGTGTGGTGTGTGGTGTGTGGTGTGTGGTGTGTGGTGTGTGGTGTGTGGTGTGTGGTGTGTGGTGTGTGGTGTGTGGTGTGTGGTGTGTGGTGTGTGGTGTGTGGTGTGTGGTGTGTGGTGTGTGGTGTGTGGTGTGTGGTGTGTGGTGTGTGGTGTGTGGTGTGTGGTGTGTGGTGTGTGGTGTGTGGTGTGTGGTGTGTGGTGTGTGGTGTGTGGTGTGTGGTGTGTGGTGTGTGGTGTGTGGTGTGTGGTGTGTGGTGTGTGGTGTGTGGTGTGTGGTGTGTGGTGTGTGGTGTGTGGTGTGTGGTGTGTGGTGTGTGGTGTGTGGTGTGTGGTGTGTGGTGTGTGGTGTGTGGTGTGTGGTGTGTGGTGTGTGGTGTGTGGTGTGTGGTGTGTGGTGTGTGGTGTGTGGTGTGTGGTGTGTGGTGTGTGGTGTGTGGTGTGTGGTGTGTGGTGTGTGGTGTGTGGTGTGTGGTGTGTGGTGTGTGGTGTGTGGTGTGTGGTGTGTGGTGTGTGGTGTGTGGTGTGTGGTGTGTGGTGTGTGGTGTGTGGTGTGTGGTGTGTGGTGTGTGGTGTGTGGTGTGTGGTGTGTGGTGTGTGGTGTGTGGTGTGTGGTGTGTGGTGTGTGGTGTGTGGTGTGTGGTGTGTGGTGTGTGGTGTGTGGTGTGTGGTGTGTGGTGTGTGGTGTGTGGTGTGTGGTGTGTGGTGTGTGGTGTGTGGTGTGTGGTGTGTGGTGTGTGGTGTGTGGTGTGTGGTGTGTGGTGTGTGGTGTGTGGTGTGTGGTGTGTGGTGTGTGGTGTGTGGTGTGTGGTGTGTGGTGTGTGGTGTGTGGTGTGTGGTGTGTGGTGTGTGGTGTGTGGTGTGTGGTGTGTGGTGTGTGGTGTGTGGTGTGTGGTGTGTGGTGTGTGGTGTGTGGTGTGTGGTGTGTGGTGTGTGGTGTGTGGTGTGTGGTGTGTGGTGTGTGGTGTGTGGTGTGTGGTGTGTGGTGTGTGGTGTGTGGTGTGTGGTGTGTGGTGTGTGGTGTGTGGTGTGTGGTGTGTGGTGTGTGGTGTGTGGTGTGTGGTGTGTGGTGTGTGGTGTGTGGTGTGTTGTGTGTTGTGTGGTGTGTGGTGTGTGGTGTGTGTGTGTGTAAGTACCTATATCTTGATTAACAACATGTAGACTGAGGAATAAGCTTCTGTATAAGAGTGAACAGGAAAATTCAACAATTTGTAAAAATCACATTTCTTCATTCGGTGTCAGATATAAGTCAGTACAGCCTTTAATACGCGGTATAACAATAATTCTTGTATCAGAGCATCTTATCTGGCCTGTTTTACACCACTTTGCATTATGGAAGATGTAAGTTTCACAGCCAGCTCGATTAATGTTGAGATAATAGCTTGAGACATTAATGAAGCATTGTTTTCATACACTCCACGGAAATGGGAAAGACGTGCAATCAGGTCAGGCTGTAAGTAATGTAATGAGATTAGCTTCGGATGGACTATCTGCCAGAGATCTGGAACATGAAGTAACCTTATCTTGGAGTGAGTGCGTGCGTGCGTGTTACTGAACTAACTTCCACTCTTGCTACAAGCTTGTGCCACGCATGTTGCGTATTTGTAACTCGCTCACTCACTCGGCGAACGATAACATTTTTGCTATTACTGGACGAGTCTAAGTGCAGGAAAATACACAGTATTTCAGCGCCCAGTATGAATATATAATTACCAGCAATTACGGTTTGCCCGTAAAATGTACGGGAGCGGGGCTTTTTTACGTCTTCGTGGTGAAATTCAAAGTGTTACAGAGTTTCACTATATTTGAACTTAAGATTACACACTGGAAGTATTGGAAGTATTGTACTAATGGGTATATTATGATGGGCCAGCCAATATAAATTATGTATCTTCCCATCTGGTACAACTTTCCTCAAATCTGAGCATTCCAGTAGATGTTCTCCATTTAAAATCTTGTCAGTATTGCAGATCTTACTTGTGTTGTCACTTATAAAACCAAACCTATGGAGATGTTCATGTCCAGTGGCTAATCTGAAGTGAGCAACTGCTTTTTTCCTTGGGAAATTTTTTCCTTGGGAAATTTTTTTATTTTTTGTACTATTTCTTTTATGTTAGAATAATTTTATTGGAAATTTCCTTTTGAATATTATGTTGGTATTTTTGTTCTATACTAAATTTTATATTTTTACTTTCGCATCTAATCCTCAAGACTTTATAGGTTTTGAGCGTAACACTGCACCATTTTTGGCTAGAAAGTCTGCAGTCTCATTACCAATCACTCCCATATGTGCTGGTATCCACTGTAGTATTATCTGTTGACATTTTGTTTGGAGTAATCTATAATAAGATCTTACATCCTTAACATTATAAGTAGGGCTCGGAAGTTCATGCCCTAAAAAACACTGAAATATGCATGCAAATATGCTCTTAAAAACTTGAAAATATGCCAAGAAATATGCACCATTTAATTAAAACAATTAATATCCCTTTGCAGTGGACAAGACGAGTTAGTATAAGTAATAAAGTTACCTTATTCCTTAGACGTTGAAGCAGAAGTGGTACCACTGCTAGTATTAACTGCTAAATTGCAGTTCACAATCAACACTTTGCACAAATTTTCAACTGTAAAACATCGTCTGTTGTCTCACAAAACACTTTTGTAACGTGAAAAACTTCTCTCCACATCACAAGATGTTATCGGGGCATATTTAAATGATGTTAACTGTTTCACAGAGAGAGCCAAGTCTCTTGGTGTGACAGATGGTTTTCTTTCGAGGATGTCTCGAATACCGCGCATCTGTTTATAACCAGAATTTTTTGAAATTGCATAATTCACTTTCTCATTCACTTTTTGTCCTATGCTACCAGGAACCGAACTTAGATCACATGTTATTTTTTCAAAGACAGTAAGTGATTCATGCAAAGGAGATCCTAGAGCTTCCAATGCCGTTATGGCTGTTGTTAAGAAAGAAAAAAGGGCAGATATGAAACCAAGATCCTCTTTTAACCTAGTGCCTGAGAGAATATTTTGCACAGTTTCTATTGATGAAGCATCTTTCGAGTCCAATGAATAACAACCTCTTCGATATTTCTATGTGCTCAGCAATATATAAAACTGCATTGACCCATGTTCCCCATCGAGTTAACACTGGTGCAGGAGGAAGCGGATATTAGGTGCTGTTGATCTAAACAACTTAACTCTTTTAGGAGATTTAACAAAAATTCTCTTTGTACTGGACACAAATCTATCTACCAATGGGAAAGAATCATTGTCTCAGAAATGCTACCAATATGAAAAATATCATACAGATGAAAAAATAAAACAATCATAAAAATCATTAAAATATTGTAGTACTACCAATATGAAAAATATCATCCAGATAGAAAAAATAATAAAAAACCATAAAAGCATTAAAATATGCTATATAGGAGTTATTTGAAATATTAGGCATTTATCAAAAATCAAGAAAATATGCAGTTATATGCATCATAAAATCATGTCCAAATAACTGAAAATTCCATAATTCGTGCACATAATGTAAAAGCATACATTTTTAACCGCTATGAAAAAACATGCAAATGCATGAACTTCCTAGCCCTAATTATAAGATTCGTGTGTACTGTCATATCGTTCAATTACTTGGATGGCAGAAACTGAGTCTGTGAGAACAACTTTCATATCAGTCCTATAGTATATCTGTTCTAATGCTTGTTGTACTGCAACTATTTCACCTTCACAGTTTGTGGATAGCCTAGGCTAGGCAATGTAAAGTAATCTGAAAAGGGAAAAATTGATGGATCAAACTCCTGCACATTAGATCAACAACAACAACAACAACTATTATGATACGCTAGAGGTTATCTGTGTGTCTGTCCATCACAATCATGATATCCCTTCATTGAGCTGCAACAAAGTGCATTGCATGAAGAGTGAGTGAGTGAGTGTCTGGAGTTTAAGGGCCCGTCGACGAGGTCGTTTGGGCCTTGCATGAGGATTTAAAACTCAAGCTAAATACTCTATTAACGACGCAATCAATTGCCAGAGTAGCTTTTGTGCCATAATTTAGTCCCGCAGGAGTTCTTTTACATGTCAGCAAATTTATTGACATGGAGCTGTCACTCCTAAGCACACTAAAAGTCCCAAACGTAGTGTCATATCGGACGGTGAAGGAACGAAATGGGTGAAATGATGCCCAAATGAGCCCAGGGTTCATAGAGCTGTAAATTACCGGACATTTATCTTCTCAGGATAAGGGAAAACTTCGGTAAAAAGCTTATCCGGATAATTCACCCTAAGCGAGATTCGAACTGGCAACCTCTTGGACATGAGACATACACGCTACCACCACGCTACAGAACCCGTTATCTTGGAATCAGTGTCTAACCAACTAAGTTATCCAGACCAACAATTGCGACCGCGCCGTGGCCGAGTGGTTCGACCTTTCTCCTCTCACCAACACAGCCCGGGTTCAATCACAGGCGAGCGAGCGCATGTGGGATTTTTGTTGGACGGCTTTCCTCCGAGTTCTCCGGTTCCCCCTACCATCTCATTCCCCCGGCGCTCCCTCTTCACTCCGTGTCACCGTCTGCGGTGCCACATGTAGTAAAAGGGACGTTAAAGTTGATTGCAGTGTTAGTGACCTTTAGCAATCACTAGTAAATGGACACGAGCATTAAGTGATGGACGAAGGGAATTGTAAATTATCATATTCACACGCTATAGCTGCGAGATTGCTTTCCATTTGATGGTACTTTTTGTTTATAGTTCATGTTACGAAATGTAAAATAAGGGCTAGAAATATTAATATAGGCTAGGACAGTGATGCCCAACGTTTCCCAAAGAGGGGAGGTTGGGTTTCCTCCTTCCACTACACGCGTACTTTGCCCCAGCCGTGCACTGTGTTGCAGTGGCGGATTGGTTACATGCACATTGCGTTTGATTTACGAAAACAGTTTCAAATGTCATGCGATAAACATCTGTTCATTAGTGACCTTTTTGGTAGAACTTCCGAAGTCTATCAATATTTGGCGACAAAGTCGATGTGCATAGCCTTAGAAGATACACCAAGTGATCGTCGCGTAACATATTGCGATATATACAGACTTTTAATATAGGAGAAACTCTGTTCACAAATATATGTAGAGCTATACTCACTCTTATACACAGTATTGTTGCAAATGTTTATTTCTCTATATACTTCATTTTAATCGACATATGGGTCAATCCACGTCAAATCGAACACCCGTAAAACACGACTTTTTCGTAGGAGGTTCAAGATTTTTTTATGAATAATAGGCATCAAATAAGGAGACTCGTATTTTTTTATTTCCGTATTTTTAAATTATTTGCTTAGTTATGGCTTAGAAACTAAGCAATTTCTGCGCGCACCGTAATATAAAATCCCTTGTTACTCTAAGGCCATATAGAGTTGAGAGTTGGGATTTGGCGCACTGGAAAGGTTAAATACAACACTTTTAACAACTTTCGACCAATCATTATCATACACAAATTTTGGACTGGTTTGTTTTTTTTTTTTTTTTTTTTTTTTTTTTTTTTTTTTTTTTTGGTATATTTTGTAAAATCAAAAATAGAATTTAAATCGATGTGTTAAAAATCTTTAAAAAATACACACTTATTCCCTGACATTTTATCTATAAAATAAGATGTTGAAAACTATGGAGCTTGCATTAGTGCATTTGCTACAATTTTTTTTCTGGAGGCCTGCAAGCGCTCACGGACGACATGAAGTAGAGATCCGTTTGTACAGCTGGATTCGCCGTTCTTGGCTCCTGGAGGAAGTACGAGATGTAAAGCTTGAAAGCGAGTACCAAGCCAGGTGACTGAAGACAGCATGCGAATTGGTGCGTCAGCTATGCTACTCAGATAACTTCTTCTTACTAAGGCAGTACAGTCCATGCAGAAAAATGTCTCCACAATGTACCTTCTTTCTGATACTCCTGTGGCATCAGATACGTGCTTTTGAACTTTTGAATTTTTTTTAATAAATCTTCTGATGTAAGCAGTTCTTCGCTTTTAGCTTCTTCCTTCATGTACGCCCATACATTTGAAACAATTTCTCTGCTCTGACTGTGTAATGCTTTGGTCCCTAATTTAGAACGTACAGGTGGCATAATTGATTTACGCTATGATCAGTGTCTCACAGATTCACTATATTCACTCTTTATCGCAAAGATGTATGTCTTCAACTGCACGCTGCACTAAAAAGCACCTGTGAATTAGCAAGGACTGTCTCAGATCATGCAGACATCACTACCTTCCCCCTCCCTCCCCATGTGCATGGTTTCATTCGCAGAATTATACAATATGAGCTGATGAAAGAGGCAAAAGCTATGGATTCGCCAACAGGACTTCCAGTCAAGGTCAGGGGCCAAGAACGATGGGTCCAGCTTTGCTTTAAAATTACACTCCTTCATTCCTTTGTCAAAAACTGAAGCTTTAGTGACAATTTTCTTTCGAAGAAGGAAGTAAACTTGTGTGTTGTATGGAAACATTTGTTTAAAATGCATATTTTAAAAACATTTTGAAGATGCTAATAGTGTACATGTAATAGTATCAGCTAGCAGTGTTCTCCTTACTGTACTGTTGCAATATTCATGGAACCTCAAGCAGTGGACATTTGCCCTAATGAAAGGTGGCAATTGTGTGAGGTTACTGTAGCCGTCACCGCTGCCACGCGAGTCCGCTGCACTGATTTGCAAGTAAGTTAATTACAACTGAACTATTAGAGACTCCATTCTGATTTTTTTCTGAGAACATTGAATAAACTTCATTGTATTTTTAGTCTTTTTCTCCAGATTTTTAAATGGTCGAGTTTGTTATTATCTAACTTTAAAACTTTAATCGTATAAAATATATTAATAATAATTAATAAAATTTCCTAATAAGTACATCACGAAATACTGCGATTTTTCTTTAATTTGAGCCAAAGATCAAGCAATTTGCTTCATTACAATCGGAGGTATGATTGATTGAAGAGTGAGGAGCGCGCGAGTTTTGGGACATTTCAAAAATTAATATCTGCCAATTTTTTTTTTAATATAAAACGAAGAAACACGGGTCAAATATATTTTGTTCCAAAACACAAAAAAAAAAAAAAAAAAAAAAAAATCAATATAATCTGAGAGATCAAGGTCATTTTTTGCCATATTTTGTGCAATTTGACGTGGAATGACTCATATGCATTTTCAGAAAGTATCTTGCTGCGAATTTTCTGGGAATACAACAGGTTTTAAACGATAGTGAAATGTTTTAAGATCTGGCTGCTATGCAGTGCCTTTGCAAGGCCAAGAGATAAAAAAGAACGAATAACATATTCAGATTATGTGGTCTTTGCAACCAGGGGTCGCTAGTTCTCAATCTTTCCGTAACATAAGAACCCTCATCTTCTACTTGGACCATGTCCCATCTGAGGTACTGCACCCCACTCGTGACACTTTTGATCAGCAGAGATGGGGGATGCAGCATCCAGGCGGTAGACCTTGGCCCAGAAAGGGCTGTTGCACCACAGTGTTAACACTGTCGTCTTATATTTTCTTATGAGGGCTTACAAAGGAGAACTGCCTCAAGCTATCTGGTTCAACAGACATTTTTACTGCTACAGCAGACTAAATTAGAAAGTACAATGAAACGTCAGAGACATATATGTGCTGAATGTAAATGGGAAATCTGTATGCAATTTTTGTGAATTCTTACATCAAAGTCTACGGTTTCTTTAATGGATACTTGTGCAAGTGCTGTGACAGACATTTAGTGAACAGAAACTGCAAATTTAGATAGTAAAATTATATTAAACTTGGGTATGCACTTTGAACTCATGTTAAGGGTGCACAGAGGTGAAATTTCTAAACTCTACAATTATTAGTGGATTTTGTTCAAACTCATATCAGATATAATACATATAACGAATAATGTACATTCAAATTTTCATTGTAATATCTTCAACACCTTCAAATTTATTATCTTTTCTAGCTATAGTTTTGGCAGCATACCTAAAATGCTCCACATGGTGAAGATTTCATAATGTTGATGATTTTAAATATTATTCTGTTGTAGATAAGTACTCTCAAAAGAACATTGGGAACAGAAAATTTTATAATGCTTTAGTTTTTGGTTTATTAAATAAAAAGTACTAATTTTGAAAAATTTTTACAATTTTTATTGTTGTCATAGAATTTTATAATTACTAACTGATAAACATTAAAGTTACAGAAGAATCACTCCCACTATTTTTCTGCAGTCTCAATTTGTTGATTACAAGCACTTGGAGCAGTAGGTTTCCAGGAAATGCAGCATTCTCTCTACAACACGTAGTGAACCACACAGAAGCACATGAGCAATGTGCATACCCTGCCATCGGTTTCCTGGCATACTTTTGTGTTATACATTCACTCACATTACTGTTAAAAATGCTGCTTGTTGTACCCTGATATGTACAGAAAAATTTTAAAATATGAAATTAACCTTCACTGCCAAACATACTTAGCTTTAAACCTTATTAACACCAACAAGTGAAATGCATTTTTCTGCATTGCATCCACTGCACACACACATCATTTGATGTGACTGGTATAAGGCAAGCTGCTTTGTTTCAATGCTTGGCATATGTCAACAGAACTAATTCATTGCAGATTGTTGCTCGAAACATACTCTTCAGCAAGCATTACGCCAATTGGATTAGTATATAGATAATAGGAAAAGTTAACTAAGGAAACCTGGTAGGGTATGCAACATATCACCTACATCCATTGATGCTATGCCCGTGCTATGTACACAATAATATGTACTGAATTCATGCATCCAATCTAGGGTTAAATAGATAGTAAAAGGTGTAAAAGACTATCAAGGCCTTATGTTGTTGTTAGGTAATTGAGCATACTAATTTGTGTAGGAAGAAGGTACCTACTCCTTCCAGTGAAACTGAAAGCAGAGAAATTAGTCCATAAAGCTGGGATATGAATCTGATGCATATCAACTTTTCAGCAGTCAAATAAAAAATACCTAGCTCTGGTGTGAGGGTAGTGTGTACATACAAGAGGTTTTGAGTACAGATCTTGGTTGGAGTGTGTTAGAGCTGATACAATTAAAGCTTGCCTATCTGCAAAATGCACTAAGACTATTTTTGTAAATGTACCATAGCATACCATTACATCTGTTGGAGGGCAACAGTATCCCTCTTATGGGCTCCAGTATCTAACAACATCTCAAGGTGTGCATATTGCAGTGAATGAATGGACAAAGAGTAGACAGTGGGAGTGGCAGGCACAATGCGGGGAGTGGAAACAGCATGTGGCCTTCAATCGAGCGCGTAGTACTGCAGTTTCGCACAGCTCTCGTTGGCAAGCTCTAGTTACATCACCTCTACCTTGATAAACCAGCGATGCTGATGTGATCCTGGCAATTGACAGTATCGTTAAACAACAAAATAATTTTTAATAATCTACCTTGATAAGGATTTTATTAGGATCTTCCCTTATGCTCAGAAGATGAAGCTCTATAGGCCCTAAATTTATTTGGGTATCATTTCATCCACTTCATTCATTTGTCCGTCCATCCATTCACCATTCTATGGGACTTACCTGGCTAAAGTGCATTAGTGGATGCACTACATTCACATAACTTTCTCTCTTCACTGTTCTACAAACTAGTTTGTGGTGGAGCGATTTACTCAAAAATCTTCATGTCATATACATACTCAGAAAAATGTACTTAAATAGATAGCTTTGTGTCTAATTGACTACTCATTTAGGACCAGAGTATTTATGTAGAAAGGCATGTAATAAAATGAAATATTCATGCAAAATTGTATTTGATAACTTCTGGTAGTTTCATTTTTAGTTTACAACATGATAGTGTTACCTACAAAGAATAATAACACCCAGTCATTTGTTACAAGAAAGACATAACCTCCCATTTAAATTTGTATATCTGATATGCAGCAGAAAATAGAACTATGTTGCCCTCCATAGCGTTGGTAGTTGCTGTAGAGATGGCTCTCCCTCAAACACAGTTTCTATTGGTGGTGATACTTGCCAAGGTCTCTTGGCAACACTAGTGTCATCACCTGTAACAATGGCATCAATCTACTCATTCACTAACTATTCAAATTCATGCAGTTTATCTGGTTTCACCATGACATAATATACACAAAATACAAGTACATCTTTAGGTATACATTCAAATATTAATTACAGTAAGTTTAACAGTGTGACAATTTGTATGCTCAGACTATTTATTGAATAAAAACAGCAGAACAATTTGATTACAATTTAATATTATTTAGGTTAAACTCACTGCTATGAAGATAGGTTGGAGTAGTTAAATATAAAACAAACATTTCATTAAGAATTTTTTGTTCCATTCATACCTTGCCTTTAACTTCTATGGTCATATCAATGGTCTTTCCTTTGGAACAAATTGTTTGTAGGCAATGGCGTTAACTCACATACAGTGGGTTTTGGGTCTTTGGTTTTTCAGTATATTAGATCTCTCTCTCACACACACACACATATGCACGCAGGCATGCGTAAACGTGCACACACACTCTTTCATACTTCCAAACTCTGGGGAGGATAGGGAATAATCTTGACTACAGGTAAACTCCTATTCCCAGTCAGGAGTCAAACCCAGAACCCCTTGCATTAAAGGAATTGTATTGCCTTCTAATACATAATTTATAAAGTAATACCTATGTTTCATCAAAATATTTGTTATTTAATTTTTAAATTTATATGCACTGAGAGCCATTAGTTCTAACTTAATTTGTTATATCATTTTATATCTTGATTGTCAATGGATTTTAAATTTTTTGTAGTTCTTTGATTAGAGAGATGGGTGTGTTTTATTGTTCTGGCTAAGTGAGCACGATATCTCCTATTTACTTTAAGTTCCTTTATTATTATGCATAAAGCAAGTAATTTCTAACAGGCCAAAGCAAGGTATAGATAGAATATTTAATTTTGCAAAAAGTGGCTGACTAGAAGTGTAGTGCAGTACTTTTAGTACAGTTGTAATACCGTTGTATTCACAGTTTGGTTTCCAACAGGGTATTAATGAACCGTGCTGAAATATTTTCAGAGAATATCGAGATGCCTTAAACCAGTAATTTGAGATAGGAGACTTATATCCTGTTTGCTCAAATTTCAAAGTTACAGCTATATGTTTTTGAAATGCCAATATGTCATTGGCTAATATCAACCATTCAAGAGTACAACACATGAAAACAAAGCAATGTTTAAGAGCGAAGCTCTCTGGCACAGTGATTATGACATCAGCTTCTGATTATATGGTCATCATTGTTTTCAAGTTTGAGTTCCATTCATTACTTTTTTCTTTTCCTTTCTTTCTTTTGTGTAGAGTATATTAATAAGTTTTGGTCCAGACTTTAAAGTGTGTTTCAATGTATACATTTTTATTTCAACATACCCATTCAATTAATTTACAGTTCTTTCTAACAAAATGTTGAATCCTTAATACACTCGTACACTGTACTTCACAGTGGGAAGTGGTTTAAAGGATGAAGAAAGTATAAAAACATAAAAACATCTAAGTTTTTACATCTTTTATAGGAACTCCTTGAAATGGTGGCCTAAATTCTCAAGGCAAAGTTGACAGCGGCGAAGGTACAGTTGTTGCCGAATCAAGGAAATGACAGTAGTGTTAATGCTTTTCTTCATATGGAACATAAAGATAGTAACTGCATAAAAGAAAACAGACCAATGGCCTTCGGTACAACAACCTTTGACGTTGTGAACTAAGCCGCAAGAGCAGTCAAACAAACCTCTCTAAAACAGGCCTCACAACTCAAGAGGGCAGCTAATCATTGTTCAGTGTCGGACTGTCAAGTGATTAGTTCGAGATCTGAGAGATCTTTGTCACATAAAATCTTGAACACTGATAATGAGCTGCTGAGAACAGATATTTCTGTATACTGGGACAGCAGTTTTAAAGACATTCTAAGCCAAATTTTCACCCAGCTTTGCTTTAACATTGACTTATTAGCGTCTGATACCAATACATTTAACACCATATAACTGAGTTATATTTAGTCATGGACCATACATTGACATCTCAAATCATTTGTATCAGTCACATCTATAATCTCTCAAGTTATTTTGGTGTAGTTCATTAACATCCTGTGTATATATACTGGATGTTGCAAAAAACACAGACAATGCTCAGTATGTTGCACAAGATGGCAAATTGATCGATTTGTAAACAGAAACCCCTGTCCAGAAATACACGGTTTGGACATTTGAGAACGTTGAAGTTTGAGAACAAATGGTTGTTATAATTTGTTAACATTCATTTTGGTGTCTTAATACGGAAGGTATGCTACCCTTTAGCCATCTGTGTATTGGGACGAGTGACCTGGGCATAACAAATTCCTGTGCATGCGCTAAATTCCTCCATAGACTTCTTGGTGCACATCCTGCTGTGTTACTTGTGTAGTTTGCAGTACCGTAACATTTTTAACAGCAGTGAAACACATACATACATATATAGCTGCTGAAATGGCCAACATGAGCTCCAGCACATTTTGATGTAAATGTGCGGAATCACCTCAGCGTCACATATCCAAATCAGTGGATTGGTAGAGGTGGATGAGTTCCATGGCCAGCAAAGTCACCAAATCTGATAACCTCAACTGTTTTCTGTGGAGTTGTATGAAGAGTACGATGTATGGCACTCCTGTAACATCAGCGGAGGATCTTGTTGCTCAAGTCTACGGAGCAATTGGAAATATTAACTGCCCACATTGACTCATGTGCATGAGGCTCACCACCACCAATGTAGGCCCTACAATGACATAGGAGGTACACAGTTTGAAACCAGTTTGCCATGTAGACAGCTCAAGTTGGATTTATTGAAGAAATGTGAACATACGCCCATCTCACACTTCGATGTGCTACAGCATCCAAATCGTGCATTTCTGGACAGGGGTTCCCTCTTGAAAACTGTCAATTTGAGTCCCACACAACATACTATACGTTGTCTGTGTCTTTTGGGACACCCAGTATATATATTAGTCTTTATTAATGAAAGTGCGTTCATTTAGTGAAACTGTTTTACATTGTTTCTTTTGCCACAAATTACCCATGGTTAAGATAAAAAGAGAGAGAAAATAAAATTACCTAACCACCGTGTAGCAAGCACGCGTCTCTGTTGTGATGTTGAAGTGTTTCCTTTGGCACCATGGACTGCTTTCATGTGAAAAACAACACAGTCACCAGGCTAGAATCACAATACATCTTGTTAATACTGTTGCAAATAATGTTGGATGAACAGCAAGTGCACTTAGCCTCCTGTGAGCTTTGGCATCATATATGATGCCTCAGGTTTTGGATTTTTTTCTTGCTCTGTGAATGTGTTAAGCTCATCACGGCCGGTGGTATCATGTTTGATAACTTCTGCATTCTATGCTAATTTTTTTTTCTTTCTCTTGTCCACTTTGTATCAATGGAAGGACTAAAAAACGCATAAAAACTTAATGTACTCCTGAGGTATCATATATGATACTACCCCCAAAAACCCCTGAACCCCAAACCCCCCCCCAAAAAACAAAATTTTATATTTGAATATTCTTGTTCTTTTGATAATTTATAACACAATATTGATCTACATAACAAAATTTGTAGCTGTCTAAATGTCATTTTAGCCCCCCCCCCCCCCACCAATAGAAACTCATTAAGCACAAAATAATTTCAACTCTAGTGCTGTGACCTCAGGACGCAGGAGTCTAATTGTAAGATATACATGGATTATCATGAAACACATTACTGATACTTACCTCTATTTCCCACTGCAATATATCATGCATTCCAGAATCTATCTCCTCCACAGGAACACTTTTGAATGTTTGTACAGAGGTGCAATTTGTTACAGAAACATAATCCAATTCAGTAGCAAATTTTCTGGGTTTGAACCAACCCCATTTATGTGAACCACGCACCAGTCTCAGTGAGCAGTTCTTGGGAACAGGATCTACAGGCATCCAGATTGAACATACCTGGAATCATTAGACACTGTCCAAATATTGTCATTGAAGAGAAAATCTTATGTAACTGGCAAAATGAGAACTACACAAGGGTAGAGAAAAATAAAACCTTAAGTTTTCCCTAAAATTTACTAAAATTGGAAGTTTTTTGAACCAGTGAGATTAATCACATTAATTGAAGGTTGGTTATGTTTACGCTATAAGTAGCTTATCTGTAGGAATTAGAACATGTTTCTGGAACCTTCATCCCCATCCTCAGCTTTCAACAAACTAATTTATGTAGGTAGTATAGGTACTATTGATGGTGGAGGTCTCTGGTGGTGGTGACATGAACCTACTAAGCTGATCTGTTGGTGGGAAATCACATTTCATAATTTGGTCTTTGTTTTTTGTGAGGCAAATGTTTTCCCAAACTGAGAGTTCAGTTGGTATCCTGCTGTCCTGAGAAGGTTGGTTTTCTGAATAATGTCATGGCAGTTGTTCCAAAAATGTGCTGCTATGGCTGATTTTTCAGTCTGCAACAGAGGTACTCTGTTAAAATGTCACACAAAGTTTAATTTCTAAGAGAGATTTGCCAATGCCACGTTAACTTAAATTGTGACTAAATTCATTTGAATTAAGATAGAACTGCATTACAGCATTTTTCACAAAATGTTTGCGTGACAGTTAGTGAAATAATAAACTTATATCAAATACATTACATAAATTATTTTTTCTCAGCGAACAGTTCTTTATTGAGAATAATTGTATTGGACATATTTGTTATAATATTCATATAGAATTCCTGGTTAACATATGACTGAAGTAGTCATACCGGTATGTGTTATAAGGAAATTATTTAAATATTTGACTGTTGATGTATTAAAACATGATTATAGAATGATACAAAGCCATATTAATAATGGAATTGAAATTTGGGGAGGTGTTGGTATCACTAATTTGAACAGAGTACTTATTTTTCAAAAAATGGACTTCAGAATTATATATTGTAACGGTCACATCGGTTGCGAACACCATGGTAGGGTTACAGCAGGCATTGTAAAGTCTCAAAAGCTAATCCAGGTCAAGTATCCATAACATCAGAATGCTGACAAAGCAGACAGGGGCTTTATTATTGTGGACAATTGACACCCTATGGTCTGTTAGATCGATCTGTCTGTTACACGCCTGTTATGTTGATTACGTCAATTATGCCGATTACATTGATCATCGCTACAATGTCTGCCGTTGACAAGGTAAGTCTGTGTGATCTTGAGACTCTGACCTGGGGCTTCGGCCTTTCCGAACCTGCTGATTTAAAATGGCTAGTCCACTGACTCAGGCTTAGTATGCTTTCTTAATCCCTGAAGGCTGCCAAAACCTCCCCAAACCTCTCCAGAGTGCCTCTTCACCACTGAGCTTACACCCCCTGTCTTCGGGTCTCTCCCCATGAGAGATCCGTTGCAATATAAGATAGGAAGGAAAGTATCATACAAAAGCATAGATGGGGAGAACCAATACATTGTTTCATTTCCCCTGCATCATAGTTTTAACCCCATCTACTATATAACACACCAGTTAGCTATCAAGTCATGCCCCCGCTATTATTTACCTACCTCAGAGAACCAGCCAGTCCCTCAAATTGTGTCAGTGGTAGAATCATGTCACATAACAAGCTAAAAAGATACTTCAAAGTCGATTGAAAATATAAACACTTTGTGTTCCTAGTAAAAATAAAGCTTTGTGTTTGCTATCCCAAAAGAAAATGTATGCAAATCAATCACAAAACTAATAATCATGTTTCTATTTGGTTTCACCTTGAAACTTATGTACCTCATTTGTAAAGACATGTGTATACATAAACACAGAACTGGAAACGTGAGGTGGCCTGCATTTGGTGATGGGGTATGTGGAGGGGGTAAATATTTCATTTCATTCCTGTCACCCCTCTTTCCCACACCTGTACAAAAGTTTTTTTTTTGATTCAAAATATACTAACAGTGATCTCTATATGTGTAGAAGGCTATTTTATTAGTTTTAGATGCAAAATATGACATAACTCATAATAGTGACTTCACAATTATCATATAAGAAATAAAGATCGTTTCTTTAGAATATCTATTACAAAGAAAGCTATTGAAAAGAATCCTATCATAATTGGTAATATGTTGTACAATAAACTCCCACCAAATTTAAAAATACTAAAAATGAAGAATTTTAAATCTACATTGAAGAAATACTTGATTGAAGTATGTTTATACAGAATAGACGAGTTATAAAGTTCAAATTAAGTTTTTTTTTCCATATTCAGAATTCTTATACACATGTGAAATGTTTATAAATTGTATATAACTTGATGAAGCTTGAAACATTGTATGATGTTTAAAGTAAATAAATCATTACATAAACCATTATGTGCAGAACCTTTAAAAATGTTCATTTTGGATTCATGGAGCCTCTAAAGATTTATCTCTGCTGAAATCTCAATATCACATTTTTGGGTGGGACACAATATCTTTTCTGCCTACTAGGTATGAGATAAAAAATTAAAATCAAGTTGAAACCAAAAAATATGGTCTTTAGTGATATCATTTTCTTCTTCTTCTTTACCTGATTACCCTCCACTTATGTAGGACTTACAAACCTGTGCCTAAGTCAGATGCCTGTAGGGGAGCAGACAAAGGTATGAATCGGACAGAGTGAAGACCTGGAAGTGAGTAGTCAGCCCAGCACCAGGTATGAGAGTGAGGAAGAGGATGATATGAAATGCAAGTGAAATCGATGAATGGAAAGGTGATGATGGAGCAATTGGTGGAATGAGTGGCAACCTGCCCAGATGTCACCCTGTCCTCCACAAATATCACATGTAGGTCCCTGGGATCGAACCTGAGCTACCTAGGTGGTAGGAAAACCATCTAACCGCTCAACTATGGTGCCACCTGATATCATTTTCTTGCTAGTTGTATTTGTTAGAACTGTTGCTGGGCAACACTTTGGTCTGTAATCTTTTTTTTTTAATATTTCATTTATAAGCTGTCTTTAACATCAAAGGTCATATCAGCTGCTTTTAATCTCTTGGAACAATTGCACAAGAGCAACGGTGTTTACTCGCTTAGCGGTAATTTAGGACTTTGGATTTATATTACTTTTTTTTAATTTATTACATTAAATTCATACACATTCACACCCATTTATGCTTCCAGACTCTAGGGTGGATGGGAAATAATCCTAGTTAAAGAAAAATTCCTACTTCCTGCCAAGAATCAAAACCAGAACCTTTTCCACAGCAGGCAGATTACCAACTGAGCTAGGGAACAGCCTTTTAGTTTTTGTCATCATTTCTAACATTTTTCATTTGTACACAAAAGCAGCCTTTTGAAACTAAAAATACAAGATTTACCTTTTCTCCATCAATAGGATAATAAGACTGATCATGATGCCATGGAGTTGGTTTCTCAGACCCAGGCTCTTTCACCAGCACATGTTCATGATAGAACTTAACCCACTGTGGAACAAAAACAGTTTACTTTATAAATATCACTCCCTTTGAAAATATATGCCTAACTTATACATGTCATTTAGTAACTATCACATGCCTGAATGTACAAACCTCTGAACGTGTCAGTAATCCTGCTATTTCTGCAGCGGGAGAATGCTCTACATAATCCCTGAATTCAGGAATAGTTTTCCAATTGCAGTAGTCATTGAAATAAAATCCACCATCTTTGCTTACCTAAAAAAAGTTATTTTCAGGCTAAAAATCTTAATTTTGCACCAGAGATGTGCATATTATCCAGGATTATATGTTTAACTTTGTATGTTGAATAATAATAAATAAGAACTCACTTGTAACCATTCTGCATATTTGCTTGGTTGCTCCATATTACGTTTTATTCCACGCTGAACCAAATCTATCCATTTAGGAGAAAATACTCCTCGTAACACCACGGCACCATTCTCCTGGAACTGTTGTATCAGCTCTTTGCTGATAGTGTTCATTACTAAACTCAGTCAGATGTAACTGTAACTGAGATCTTGACCACATATGTCATACTAGTTAAAATTTATGATCACACTTTGACTCTATGATGCTAAAACTGGCAGAGGGGAACTTAGCACCTCAACTGAAATGTGATCTTTTGTGCCTATGCTCCTGACTGGGCAACCCCTGGGAAGAGTGGATGAGGCAAATGAATACAAAGAGAACATTGTTACGACAGAGCAGAGGGCAGGGTCCCTACATTTTCCCAATTAGAAGCACCCTGGCAGAGGCTGGCTCAGTCCAGTTCCTCTCCCACCCCTTCAGGTTCATACTCCAAAGGGGGATGTGGGACTTGGAAATCAGCTTCCCTCCTCCTCTCAGACTTTTACCATCCCTTAAGGGGTGGACTGCCTTCCAATCCCGGATATGAGATTTCCAAACCACATTTGTTTCCACTGCCATACTCCTGCAATGCTTGATAATGCTTCTAACCCTGTAAGAAACCTAACAGGATAGTGGATAAAATGAAATGATTAATGTAATGAAATAGAGGGATAGCAAATTCGGAGGATAGGGAAATATTTCTGAGAATTCGCCTGGCCACCTGGGGAAACCACCGAAAAACCCTGTGGACCAGAAAGGTTGGCCACAGGGATCAAACCCATAACCTGCCAAATGGGGATCACAGATGTTACTGGCTGAGCCATTCCACTCGGCATTATTATACTTTAGTTTCACTTATTAGGTTACGTTACTTGTCATGCTTGTCATGCTTGTCATATGTGTCAAACTCAAACAACTTTCTTCTACCATTAACAAATTCACATAATCCCTTATACTAAGTGTTCCATGACATGCTGTATGGTGTCACTTGTATAGCTGCTGAATCTAGAAATCAACCTCCCAGTATTTCTGCAGAGTTGTGCGACATGTGTTGGAGAAGTGTTCAATCTGAACAAGAGAGCCTTTCACATTGTCACAATAATGGGCAGTCTGTATGATATATGACCTACCAAAAACCAGATTTTTCCAGAATTTCATCTTTCTGGAACTTGCCAGCAGCCAAGATTCAGGAACAACCTAGAAAACACCTTTTTGTTCTGCAGGTTGTCTGGTTGTCGTCACATATTTCCTTGCCATTCCTTGCCTTGACCACCATTGCTTGCCGGCACATCATCAAGAATAAGAATTGAGTAATAAACTTTGAATAACAGCAACAAACAGCTCTTACAACTGAACAGTGTGAGACAGTTCTGTACCTAAAGAAATGTTTAAATCCAACATTAATTTGACTTTGTTTATTTGGTATTATTCTGTTATTAATTGGTACATTATCAATTTGTGGATGATATTAATTACTGTCAATGTCAATATTATAATTGTTTATGTAATTGATGATTGTTTTGTGCTAAAAGTTTTATAATGTAAATCAACGTCAATTTCTTGGCATGCCCGAGATAATTATGGGATCGAATATTATATGCAAAATATGTCATCATAATGACGTCATGAGAGGATATTGTTGAGCAACACAATATCCTAACGATGTTGTCTTGGTAACAGATGAAATAATTTTCCCAATTCTCTTTCAATAAAGTATCAAGTAAGATGGACATTGTTCCTCGTCAGTGTTCAGAGAAATTTGATTTTGAGTAATTTAAACTCTTTTATCAATAAGTTTAAAGTGAATAGACATTATTTCTCAGAAACATCTTGAAAGATTACAAAATAAACAGCTTCAGATGTGCCAAAGGAATTAGAAATAGTAAATAAAGTGGTTATATTATACAACGACTTAGTGACTGTAATAATTCATAAAGGTGTGAATAAATATTGATAAATTCAAACAGAGTTGAGTGAATGTTTTATTCTGTAACTGTGACCCGAGAAAATAGAAGAATCTTCATAGCGCTACTGACTGATCACCTCAGCAAGATAGAACAACAATTAGAGAAATCATCCTTTAAAAAGAACCACACCAAATGGGAAGGGAGCAGACCAGGCAATATGGGAAAGGAGAGATAGGAAATCAGTCAGTGGACTACGGGAGTTGGAGAGAAGCCTCCCTGAAACTGTCCTGATGGATTGTTAAAATAAGTGGAGGGAAAGTGTTTTTAAATGTCAACAAACATTATTTTTATAGATTTTAATCAAGTTTAGTGTTTGAGTTTTCATTTTTTAGTTATGCTCCACCATATCCCTCTCTTCCTCTCACATGCTTTCTTTGTTATTTGGAAGATAGGGTTACAGGTATCTATGTATGCAAAATGTAAATAAATGTTATATAAAAAGAAATGAAATAAAATATGTGAACATATTTGTTTTATCTTCTTTCTTGGAAGTTTGAGAACAGTGTTGTAATAATGAATTTAAACCAAAACAATGAGTCGTTAATAACAACACTTACTTATAATTTACTGGAACATGTTTCGGAGGTTGACTTTCTTCCATTATCAACCGGACATCAACTAGTTCTTCCTTGTGTGGATGGTGATGTTTCCTCTGAGGTCTCCTCTGGTGGTGGTTCAAGGAACTTGCTGAAGATATCCTTCTGGGGGATGTTGAAATTGAATACTCTGTTTCTATTTTTCAAAATGGAGATTTGTTCCCATGTGGACAGCTCTTGTTTTCCCATTACATGTCTGAGGAGTTTCAGTTCTGGCTTTATGTTGTGGTTTTTTGTCCAAAAGTGAGTGGCAACTGCTGATTTGTCCAACTGTTTGTTTTTTACGTTTCTAAAGTGTTTCTTGAATCTCATTTCTAAATTTCTTTTGGTTTAAATTTAAAAAAATATTTGTTTTACTTTGTTATGATGAAGTTGCTTCTGTAGAAGAGAATAATCTTGCAATTGGGTGTCTAGCTGCCAATTTGCATTTAATTTTTAAGCTTCTACCTACATTATACCTATTTAATACACCATCAATCAGGATTACAATTCTGTAGTACGTAATTTGGTTATGATACAAGCAACAAATAACTTAATAAAAATCCAAACAGTAGCTACACTAAACAAGCCAGTGAGATGGTTCCATGGTAATGTGTGAGGCTCACATTCTGGTGGTCATGGATTCAATTCCTGTGGCCAACCTGCTGATCCACAGGTTTTTTCAGGGGTTTCCCCAGGTCACTAAGCGGATGCTATCAAATATAATTACGTCCCCAGAATTTCTTGTCCTTCCACCTCACTTCATTAATCATTTCATTCATCATTCATCCTGTTGATTCTTTCAGGGTCATGTCAGCAAAATTGTTAGGTGCAGTTTGGCAGGGATGATATGTGCACAGAAACTCTTTCCATCCCTTGTTGTTGGTGGGATCCAGGGGTAGCATGACTGCACAGGAACCCTATGCCAAGATCCACCTGTAAAACCCTGGAAGATCCCAGAGGACGTAAAGACCTCGAAGTGTAACCAAACTTGGTAAACCTTAGAGACCTATGTCAACATGGGTACTGCTAGTGTGGACCTGGTCACCCGGTGTCTCCTCTCACCTCATCCTTCCTCCCAGTGGTGCCCCCCCTCGAGGACATAGGTACAATAAGCCTAGCTTCAGTGCTAAACCCCCTTGTATCTCTCCTACAATAAGCACATTAATAAATTCTGTAAATAGATAACCCTTTAAAATATCATATTGTTTTCTGTTTACAAAATACAGATTATTGATCTAAGCATTGGAATTTTTGTTAAGTTTATTTAAAAAATCCTGCTGTTTGAAAGTAATATTCAGCATAACATCTATTTAATTTCTTTTTAAGTAATTTTATTCTAAATAATCAGTGTTCTGCAGGGTAAATAGGACTGCCAATAGCAGAAATAACCTAACCTAAGAATTAACTTTGAGTTTAGCAAAATTCTAAACCATGCATCATTAACTGAACTGCAAAATTTGTGAGTCAAACATAAGCTTAGGTGTGTGCATTTATGGAATAGTAATAAATGCTATCTAGTTCAATCTAGTTAAATAAAGTCTTAAAAGCCTGAAACAGATAATGCTCTTTGTGCAGTGATAGAATAAATGCCGACTAATACTTGAGTAAACTAGATATTTATATTGGCTAGTAACTGGTTCAGCCATTTGTGAATTGAGTATAATATTGAAGGATGCTTGAAAAGTCAGGCACAGTTCAATGAACTGTGACTAATAAGAGTGAATATTTTAATTAGATAAATGTATATATTTTCTCCAAAATCCATTCCAATAATAAAAAAATTTATTTACTGATAATTTCAGTACTTACTCTTTCAGAACTAAAAAATCCAACAGCTGTTGATAATTCTAGATTATACCACTGTGTGAACCGTTCTGATAAAAGATGACCTATGAACTATAAAAGAATCATTACGATAACACTCAAGATAGCATTAATAAGATAATTTCTAGTGTTTGGCTAATTAATTACTACTTTGTAATACTGCATTGTGATTAAAGTATGAAAGATTATTTATCTCTAAGGTTAAAGAAATTAAGATGATGTAATGCAACATAACTCTTATATTTTCAGATGCTTATACATCTGTAATTGTCAGGTAGTTATGAAATAGGTAAAAAACAAGGTAAAACCATCAACGAAAATTTTAAAAATTGCCTTTTCCCTTTCTATTTCCTAACTTTTATCACCTCCGCTTACCTAACCATTGCTCTAACCATTGAGCTACTGTGACAATCTGCCAGAATGACATTGAATTCTCAAACCAGTTCGTATTTTTCCCAGTAAACCACAAAGGCAGTCTCACATCAGAGACAAATTACCCCAATGGTGACTTACTATTGTAAGTACTTTATGTCCTGGGATTAAATAACCTTCAGATGGTAATTATTATTTATTTATGCCAACAAACTTACTGTTGGTGTTTTTAAACACACAAGCCGTGTGTGGGCAAAGTTTGAGAGGTAGAATTGGAACTTAAAAATTCAATGCCACATCTGGGATTTGAACCACAGACCCTCCACTTACCAGGCAGGTGCTCTAACCATTAAGCTACTGTAACAACCTGCCAGAATGACATTGAATACTCAAACCAGTTGGTATTTCTCCCAGTAAACCACAAAGTACTTGCAATAGAAGTCACCATCAGGGTAATTGTCTCTGATGTGAGACTGCCTTTGTGGTTTATCTGGAGAAATAGAAACTGGTTTGAGAATTCAATGTCATTCTGGCAGGTTATCACAGTAGCTTAATGGTTAGAGCACCCACCTGGTAATTGGAGGGTCTGTGGTTCAAATCCCAGCTGTGGCATTGAATTTTTAAGTTGCAATTCTACCTCTCAAACATTTTTCCACACATGGCTTGTGTGTTTAAAAACACCAACAGTAAGATTGTTGGCATAAATAAATAATAATTACAATGGATTGTTGAAAACACTTTGAAATTAAAGCCACACAATGAGAGCACAATGCACAAGCTGTTGCAGCAAAGGGTAACAGCTTCAGTCAAAGGAGGTTCTTCCATTGAGAAATGCTATCTTGTCAACTGTTAAACAAGATGGCTTACAATAACTCACATGTTACCATATAATTTTCAGATAACAGTTTATTATCACCAAGACCTGCTTCTATTCAATTTTAAAACAGTTTGCGTAGGGCAGGGCCTCTGGGTGGTTTTCTTCGCTGTATATTGTCATCCATTGTAATATATCAGACGATACAGGATGCTCAAATGAGCCTGAGGTCCATAGAGCTTAAAGTTACCTGACATTCATCTTTTCAGAATTAGGGAAAACCTTGGAAAAATCTTTACGCTGAGATTTAAACTCTCAACCTCTTGAATGTTAGGCAGACACTCTACCACCACAACACAAAAGCAGACTGCCTCTGAGGGTGCATCACACAGTGCAGGGTGGAAAATTCAACTATGAAAAGTTGACCTCTGTGCAAACATCCACTCACTCTCTCCTTACATTTCTCATTTACTTTGCTGTCTCCCTCTACCTCACTTTCAGCACTGCTTCTTCCTCTCTGCATAAAGTTTGTGTGGTGCACAGTGTTAAACTTGTTAATTTGGTTTTTAATACCAAATCTGGTCCTATGTTTTAATGATCTTGAAAGCACTGGTACAAACGTCATTTTATGATAAAGGATGTTCTTCTGCAAGATGAACCAACTATTTTAATTTTCCCTTTCCAGCATCCCCTACAATTTTATCATATGTTTCTGTACTTTAACATCTTTCAATAAATGATTTTCAATAATTGTATTGCAAATTAGTTAAAAAAATAAAGTTCCCATGCTGATTTAAGCAGACTTTTGGCATTCTTTGCTTTCTTTAGAACAAGTTTCTCCATTGTTAGGTAGTTTTAGTTTTAATTGTAATTTGGCTGATTATTTGTTTAAATAGTAGTGCAGCAGTCGTTTGCCACTCTGCCTGCTTGGTCAGTTCCTTCTGATAGGACAGAAGGACAGAACGCACAGGGAAGTCATTAAAAAATGTGGTTTTCTCTTAGAAATAGTTTTTATTTACGCTGATTACATTTTATAATCACTGATTTTTACAATATTTTGTTTTCCTTTTAATAATTTTTGTCCCAGAAAATATTGACCAACGCGTTTATGTATGCTTGATATCTGTTGCTAGGTGTTGCTAAGTGAAAATTTTCTAACAGTCTGGGTTCATCAGTTGTCCGAACCACAGAAGCTGTAACACCAGGACGTTGCCATACTGTGTATCCATAGCATAACAAATATTAATTTATAATGGAGAGCTGTTTTACCTTACTCATAATTTAACATAGTTTAACACCAATTATTAACTAAGAACTTGTAAAGTATCACGTAATAAAATTAAAATGCAACAAAATGGTGAATTCGGGGTGTGACCTAAAATTACCGCCACTGTAGTTTGCTATTGAGTACAATATTTCTTAGATAACCAATTCATCTCAACAGCTTTTTTACTCATACTTTTCATCACAGCTTGTTTACAGCTACAGAATATACAGGATTAAAACAGCCATTGCTGTACAACAGGAAAACACATGTTATAATAATTCATTTATTTATTGTAGAAAACAGTTTGCTGCACATACATTACACATTACTTTATAAAATCAAAAACTTAAATGTCATTACACAGAGTGTCCCATGCAGAGGCTTACACTCTTTGAATATCAATTCCATAGTGTTCCAGACCATATATTGTTGGCAGAGGAAGACTCAATAGATCAGAAACGTTTTGAACATCTTTCACTCTTAAAAGAATATTAAAATTCAAAATATGTAATTGCCCTTGTGGAACACTGTACATTTTGTAAGAAAACTACATGTGCAGTGTATGAATACTAAAAATTTCAATTAAAAAAAACTAATTCATCACTTCCTTTTTGATTTTTTTATTACCAATTGTGTAGGATCATGAGTTAGATCGGTATGCGGATTTGCATTTAAAATCTTTTTCTTAGCGTTGAGACCTTCCTTATGTACTGCTGTCTCATGAAGTTCTTTAAGCTGACTGAACAATGGGCACCTGAAATCACAAGAAAATGTTCAAATTGAATTGGACTGCAGTGAAGTGGAAGTAGTCACACTATTGGTAAATTCCATGAATGAAATCTCAAGAAAGTAAACTGATTACTCAAGGGAATGATGAGAAGATATCTGAAATAAATGGGAGTTAGGAATTCTCATTCAAATATAATGAAGCCTAAAACCCTATTCATATGGCATGACTGTTTCCTTTCTGAAAATAGTTGGTAGTTTTCTCACACTAGTTTCATACACATACACAGCCTGGCTCATGTAGTATAGTACTGTATTTCATCGCATGATCATGCTTTTTATGCTTTCTTCATCAAATAAATGTACACATGAGACCATTGTAAGAGTGCAACCATTATGCAAAGATTAAGTTATATAAGATTGGCCATGAGGACAGCTCCATGGCCGAGTGGTTAGAACATTTGCTTACCACCTAGGCAGCCCAGGTTCGATCCCAGGGAGCCGCATGTGGTATTCACGGTGGACAAAGTGGCATCAGGGCAGGTGTTCTCTGGGTTCTCCGGTTTCCCCCACCACTCGTTCCACCTACTGCTCCATTATTAACTTTCCAGTCATCGACTTTGCGTGTATTTCATATTATCCTCTTCCTCACTCTCATACCTGGTGCTGGGCTGACTACCCCTTTCCAAGTGTTCACTGTCCGATCCATAGGTTCCTATGCTCCCCAACAGGCATCGGACCCTAGGCATTAACTTTTAAGTCCTAGGAGGTGTAAGTCCTACATAAGGGGAGGGTAATCAGGTAAAGAAAAAGTCTGGGCATGAGCGACTAGTTACAATAAGCCAGCCCATGTTGGCATGGTCATTGAAGCAAATGTCTTTGGGGCACTACCATGCAGAGGGTCACAGGTTTACGTGTTGCCTCAGGCATGTGTGTTTGTGTCGATGTACGAGACAGAACTAGAAGGATTAAAGCAGGGCTGGGCAACTGGTCCTCAGAGAGCAAAGAATGCTCACAACCTTGACTGATAACCATAGCACTAATATGTGTGGCATATTACTGAAGACTGAAATATTGCCATAGCCAGTTGTCTAAATAAATATAAACCAAATAAGGAAATAATGAAGCTATTAACAGTGAAGCAACAAGAATCTAAATTAAGAAAAAATTGGAAACTAAAAGCTTCATTTATCTTAGTAATAAGAAATTGCAATATTACTAAGATAAGTGAAGCTTTTAGTTTCTAATTTGTTCTTACTTTAGATAAATATAAACCAATTTTATTTTGTAATTGTGATTTTAAAATTTGTCTAAATTCACAACCTCAATTCACAATTGTGGTTTTATTATTTGAATGTCCTCATGAAAGGATTTGTGAGAAGTTGAAAATCATGAATTATTGATTTGAGATCATAAAAGCTTGTGTGTTAGAACTTTAACTTTGCTAACATACCTACATAAATATGTAAGAAGGTTTGAGAGGTAGAACTGGAGCTTAAAAATTCAATGCCACAGCTGGGATTTGAACCACAGACCTTCTGCTTACCAGGTGGGTGCTCTACTATTGACCTACTGTGACAAACTGCCAGGATGGCAATGCCACAGCTGGGATTTGAACCACAGACCTTCCGCTTACCAGGCGGGTGCTCTACTATTGACCTACTGTGACAAACTGCCAGGATGGCAATGCCACAGCTGGGATTTGAACCACAGACCTTCCGCTTACCAGGCAGGTGCTCTACCATTGAGCTACTGTGACAAACTGCCATTCTGAATTTTTACTTTCTCTACCGGTAAGCAGGGAAAGTATTGTATTCCACCCAAAAATTCGATGTCGATATTTCACTGGAAATACATGTTTCGAGGCCCCCTGAATCCAAAAAAAGCATTTTTAGAAAAAGGTCCATGTGTGTGTGTGTGTGTCGGTCTGTGGACAGCATAACTCAAAAACGAAAAGTCGGTTAAAAACCAAAGTTGGTATTTAAGTTTAATGTCTTTCAAGGATGTGACACAAAGATTTTGAAGAAAATAGCCCCACCCTAAACTACCCTTTACATGGAAAATTTTTCGAAAATTTTGATTTTCTTGAAAATGGCTCCAACAATTTCTATTAAAATGTCATATGTTTGAGATATTTTGATGGCAAATGAAATGTATATCTTGAATTTTCTGGCTATAGCCCCTGTAGTCGTATTTACTCTGGACGACTTTTGCATAACTGGTAAACCGTTAGAGATAGACCAAATCATACTATACAAAAAATGTAGATCTTGCTAAAATACACAATTTATGTCTCAATAAAGTTTCTTGTAGGGTGAACCATTTCGGAGATATTCCTTGTTATGTGTGTGAGTTTCGGAAAACTTAGAACTTTCGTGAAATGGGTCATCTTTATTCATTTTTTTATATGTTACGTGTGCAAAGAGAACGGAATCTCAAAGCTTTAAAAGATTTGACTATCGCTCAAAGCCTACTGCATTCCAATATTCCCCTTGCACCTACAAGGAAATAAGCAATAAGATAATTTGTACAAATGTTTATCTCAACTAACAAGAAAGAAGATATAGGAATAAGAGTTTGTAAGAATGGTTAGTTCAAGAGTAGAGAAAGTCATGTGAGTGCAACACATCAGATTTTTAAGTTCCAGTTCTACCTCTCAAACATTGCCCACACACAGCTTGTGTGTTTGAAAACATCAACAGTAAGTTTGTTGGCATAAATAAATAATAATTACCATCTGAAGGTTATTTAATCCCGGGATATAAAGTACCTGCAATAGTAAGTCACCATTGGGGTAATTGTCTCTGATGTGAGACTGCCTTTGTGGTTTACCAGGAGAAATGCGAACTGGTTTGAGAATTCAATATCATTCTGGCAGTTTGTCACAGTAGCATGTTTCATGGTTTTGAAACAGCCATGTCATATTGACGTGGTTTACACTGCTGCTTGTATACCTTTGAAGATGTATTGTTTGAAGGAGTGAGGGTATTATGTCATATCAGCGGGTACAGATTTCCCAATCCTTGACAGATATTGTATGTATGATGAAGCTATGAAGTGAAGCAAGAACAACTCACTTGTGGTATTCTGTTCCTCCCTCGCCGTTGAAATGAGAGTAACCAGTTACAGGCTCACGGCAAATGTAACACATCTGTGCACCACACGAGCATACCATCTTGTTGCAACCTACTTCCTTGATGAACCTCTTCTTGCATTTCCAGCATGTTCTATACATCACAAACCCACATTAGGTACTAGCTTACTCAAACTGCAATAGTATACTGCATTCTAAGAACTAAGTGATACTTATCAGGTCAAGAATGCATTTTGGGAATTCAAGGCCCGCAAAGCTAGTTTTCCCAAGCATTCGAGATCTGATAACTAGGGCTAGGAAGTTCATGCACTTGCATGTGTTTTCATAGGGGTTAAAAATGTATGCTTTTACATTATGTGCACGAATTACGGAATTTTCAGTTATTTGGACATGATTTTATGATGCATATAACTGCATATTTTCTTGATTTTTGATAAATGCATATTTCAATGTTTTAGCCCCTATAATTGCATATTTTAATGATTTTTATGCTTTTATTTTTTCATCTGTATAATATTTTTCATATTGGTAGCATTTCTGAGACAATATGTGATTCTTTCCCATTGGTAGATAGATTTGTGTCCAGTACGAAGATAATTTTTGTTGAATCTCCTAAAAGAGTTAAGTTGTTTAGCTCAACAGCACATAATATCCGACTTCCTCCTGCACCAGTGTTAACTCGATGGGGAACATGAGTCGATGCAGTTTTATATATTGCTGAGCACATAGAAATAGCCGAAGAGGTTGTTAATTCATTGGACTCGAATGATGCTTCATCAATAGAAACTCTGCAAAATATTCTGTCAGGCACTGGGTTAAAAGAGGATCTTAGTTTCATATCTGCCCATTTTTCTTTCTTACCAACAGCCATAATGGCATTGGAAGCTGTAGGATCTCCTTTGCATGAATCACTTACTGTCTTTGAAAAAACAATATGTGATCTAAGTTCGGTTCCTGGTAGTATAGGACAAAAAGTGAAAGAGAAAGCGAATTATGTAATTTCAAAAAATTCTGGTTGTAAACAGATGTGCGATATTCGAGACATCCTCGAAAGAAAACCATCTGTCACACCAAAAGACTTGGCTCTCTCTGTGAAACAGTTAACATCATTTAAATATGCCCTGATAACATCTTGTGATGTGGAGAGAAGTTTTTCACGTTACAAAAGTGTTTTGTGAGACAACAGACGATGCTTTACAGTTGAAAATTAGTGCAAAGTGTTGGTTGTGAACTGCAATTTAGCAGTTAATACTACTATCTATTCATTCTAAGGTTGATCCGCGCGAAACCGGACCCAGGTGGCCAGTTCACAGCTATAATGTATCCTTCCGCCATTCGCGCCAGAAATACTGTCACAACCATGTGGTGAGTTCATGCAATACGTAACAGAAAGGATACGATCCCTTATTCCGTCAATTTAAAGAGTGACTAACATGTAACTAGAGACGATAAGATTGATAGTCACAACAAAATAAACGATGCACATGTCATAATTATTGCTTTTCTTTGCGAGCACTGTTTATACTGCTACTCGAAAAACCGGTGAACTCAGAAGGTAATTTCGCTACTTCTTTGACGGGAACAGTTGGATATTTCTCACACAACTTATAATACACGTTAAACACTATTGTTTTTTCACCACTAGTCAATGGTTTTCCCGCGTTATGCTTTGCCTAAGTCGACGAAGACGCAAGAGCAAATTCACCGTGGCCGTCCGCCATGATTCTAAATAGAAACTGCTATTATAAACAATAATCAGATATCAGGTAATTCCACGAGTTGCATGTTGGAACTTGTAGCTCTGTTTATCAGTATACATCAGCGTTAATTAACCTCTTAGGTATTTGTGTAGAATATTGCATCATTTAACGATAAATTCATTCTAAAACTCAGATAACTAGGATGGGACTACTTCCCTGCACGCATTGCTACCCTGTCGTACCACGGTGCACTGGTCACATGGGTTTGTTTTGGCGCGGACAAACCTAAGACTGAACCTAGTATAGCAGCAGGACCACTTCTGCATCAACCCCTAAGGAATAAGATAACTTTATTTATTACTTATACTAATTCGTCTTGTCTACTGCAAAGGGATATTAATTGTTTTAATTAAATAGTGCATATTTCTTGGCATATTTTGAATTTTTTAAGAGCATATTTGCATGCATATTTCAGTGTTTTTTAGGGCATGAACTTCCGAGCCCTACTGATAACTTACAGTTTGTGGTTAGCCACTTTTTGCAATACTTGAAAAAACCATAAAAAGCAATATAAATCAAAATTGCTTTTCAATATTTTATTGGATATTACGAAAAAATGAATTCTCAATGTGAATAAATGAAAAGCTACATCTAAATTGTATGGGCAAAACATACTCCACTCTTTCTTAATGAATTTTGCAATAAATTCTTTACTTGAAGTAACACATGTCTTGGTTGCTAAGTTGTATATTTCATGTGAAAATCCAGGTTACACCTCAAGATGTACTGAAGAAATAAAAAGAATTGAATCATTTATTAATGTTAACATGTCCAATTGCCCATTTAATATTTCAATCGACAAATAATTCATCCATTTATATATTTTGCTAAGGATTCATCAATAACTTATTTTTAGGTTACTATGCTGTTGGGCGTTACATCATTTCCTACTGGTACCTTGCATTATCTTTGTTGCCATGGAAATTGATAACTGAATTGTAATTTAGCTTACACTGCCAAATATGTGTTAATAATTAACTTACATATCGAGTATTGCAAAAAAGTTATTAACCCTCTTAGTGTCGTGAGCTGCTCTGCTCATATTTCTGAAGTTGGCTACAAAGGGCCAGAGGTCTACCACCCATCACCGATGTAGAGTGCCCAGATTTTTATATTGGAACTTGTTATTGCAGAAAACTGTACCTATATAAGCAATTATACCCAGTGGATAAAGCACCACCTAGGCAGCCTGGGTTTGATCCCAGGGACCTGCGCATGGTATTTGTGGTGGACAAAGTAGCATCAGGATGGGTTTTCTCTGGATTCTTCAGTTTCCCCCGCCAGTCATTCCACCAATTGCTCCATTATCACCTTTCCAATCATTGATTTTGCCTGCATTTCATATCATCCTCTTCCTCACCATCATACCTGGTGTTTGACTGACCACCTGCTTCCAGGTCTTCACTCTGTCTGGTCCATAGATTCCTGTGCTCCCCGGCAGGTGTCTGAACCTAGGCACTGGCTTGTAGGTCCTACATAAGGAGAAGGTAATCAGGTAAAGAGAAAAAAGGATAAAGCAGTGAAACTATTTTTAAACCAAGGCCCATTTAGTATTATCTCCATGTGTAATAACCGTTTGGATAACACCTCAGTAGCATCTAAATACAGCAATAAAGGTAAAGATTTGTTAATGAAAATTTTGTTTTCACACTTCAACTTAAAAATTCATTATTAAAACTGAACATAAATACTATGACCTACATAAAATGAAAGAATGGTGTTAAAAAAACAGCATGCATTATTCCAGATTTTTTTAATTTCGTAAAATTGTATGCTGTAAAAGAATGAGGTGCAGAAGTATGGTTAGGTACATTTTTCTACATACTCATCAATGAACTGAAGTAAAGATATATCATTTTAGAGCCTTGACACACTATAATTATTGCACAACATTCTGTTGAAATACAAATGTGTTGTTCCCATACATGGCTATTATTAATCTTTCTCCAATATGAAATTACACTATTAAACAACATAAGTAATTAATGAAGTGGGGGAGGAGGCATACCTGAAATGGCAGTACAAAATGTTATGTCACTATCTGATAAAAGCCCATTGCATTTACTTCATACTGACAAATATTCTAATAGCTTTTCATCATCTACATTTGCTGTAAGAACCCTCTAAGAATCATTTCACAGGAAATGTACCACATACAAACTCAGAATGAGAAGTCAATGATAAACTGAAGCTGTTAACAGTGAAACAACACAAATCTTAAATATAACAACTATTTAGACTAAAAGCCTCACTTATCCTAGTAAATTGCTGCAAGTTTTTGAAATATTACGCAAATGTGTTTCTTGATGCTTGCACATATCTCCAGCACTCTTGCTTATAATAGTTACCATAGCTACAAATGCTCAATCTTTCATTGCCAACCTCTGAAAACAAAACAAACCTGCTAATATAGTCACTTGGCAGTATTTCAAAACTCGGAACACGGTCCCTATTTTTTTAAAATGAATATCTTTTCCCAAACCATTAAATCTATAAGTCCATTTAATTGTTTCAATAACTTAACCTCTGGATTATTTCCATGATTAAATGACCTAAAATGATCTGCCACAACTGACTTATCAATCTGTTTACATTTAATATTTCTAAAATGCTCCTTTCTGGTTTCCAAATGACGTTTAGTTATACCAATGTAAACCCTGTCACAATCCAAACAGCTAAATTGATAAATGCCAGATTTTGTATAATTTCAAATGTTATCGTTTTTAGAAAAATTTACAAATTTTGTATGTTATATTTATTTTGAGGAACCAATTATTCCATGTTCCATAAAAATGTTTGTGAAGTTTTTATTAGCCCAAGGATAGTAAGTGAACTCCTTAAAAATAGAATCATCTTTTATTTTCTTAAGAGTAGAAACTTCTTTAACAGCCGTTTGATATTTAAATTTCTGTATTTTTTAATGTACAAAATCTGTATTAAAACCATTAATTACTGTAGTGTTAATAATGTGTTTATATTCTGTGTTAAATTCTCTCTCATTAAGGGGTATATTTATTAACCTATAAATTAAACTATTAAAAACAGCAAATTTTTGTGAAAACAGATCAAAACTATGCGAGTATGACTAGATTTTCTATAAATGCCAAAATTCAATTTATGTTTGTTTATCTTTAAATCTGGGAATGGAAGGCAGCCATTATTTTCAGTTTCCATAGTGAATTTTATGGCTTTATCTTTTAAATGTAAAAGTTTTAAAGCATCATTTATCTGTCTCTCAGGGACAACAGCAAAAATGTCATCCACATACCCATTTTTAAAAATTAAAGGGAATGCTGTAGTAATTTTTATTTCAAGAAAGCTGATGAAAAGATTAGCAAGAAATGGCAAAAGTGGACCACCCATTGCCAAGCCAGAAGTTTGTTGAAAGAAACCACCATTAAAACTAAAAAGTGTTGATCCAAACAAACATTGGTAAGCTTTGCAAAATCATCCATTAATTCTTCATGTAATTCTATAGACCATTTTTTCAAAAACATCAACAGCTTTTCTCTAGGATGCTAGGAAATAAAGCTTTATTATATATAAACAGATTGATAAATCAGCTGTGGCAGATCATTTTTGGTCATTCATGAAATAAATCCAGAGGTTAAATTATTAAAACAATTAAATGGACATATAGATTTAATGGTTTGAGAAAAGATATTAATTTTGAAAAATAAGAACCGAATTACAAATTTTGAAATATCGCCAACTGATTATATTAACAGGTTTGTTTTATTTTCAGAGGTTCGTAATACATAGAAATATTAACTAAGCATTTGTAGCTATGGTAACTATTATAAACAAGAGCACTGATATGATGCAAGGATCAAGAAACATGTCTGCATAGTATTTCAAGAGCTTGCTGCAAATACTAAGAGAAGTGAAGCTTTTAGCCTCTAAATAATTGTTTTAAGACAGAATGAGAAATATTTTAATATTGTGAAAGCCAGAAACACAAAATTTAGTAACAAAATTTCCCAGAAATTGTTATAAGCTGCCTTTGAAAGGATACAGACTGGACCCTGCCAAGGGTTTGCATTCTGTCACTACAGAATGTCACAGAAATATCTTCACAGCATATTGTTTTGCAAGCCGATATAATTAGCTCAAGCACTGAAGTAGCTGTATTCCGAAGCTGTTCACATCAGCTCTGGTACTTTAATGCCTAACAGCCGCTGCACCACTTGGCTCTGAGGGTTAATAGTTTAGTAAACTTAAAAACATGAAGTGTGTTCAGCAGGAATAACATTCTGCGTGAATTCTCTGCTATCTGTACTTATATCAAAATTTAAGATTTTGCCTGGTAATTTTTAATTTTGGGTAAATAACTGATGTTAATATATATATAATGGACTATCCTAAAAGAAAAATTAACATTTTAAAATTTAAATTATAATTTTTGTGTATGTTCAACTATGTGACTGTAGTGCACAAATTTTTTTTTACTTAGTCAACTTTTTGACACTACATCATTTACTTGTTTATTAAGGAAGACATGTTTTCAGAGCTAGTTGCTCCCACTGTCAGTTCAAAAATATTACTTTGTGTGTGCACTTTTTTTGGGTGTAATCACCCTAGATCCACGTACATTTAATTTCACAACAAGAACTCTTGCTTTTAAGCCAGTGACAGTATGCATATGTAGTATCAGTAGGTAATGCATATAGAACTATTTTAAATAAAATAGAAGTCTTAAAAGTATGAAAGCTAATAATCCTAATGTTTACAACAAAAATTCTTGATCTAAATAAAAAATGTATCATATCTTGTATTGGACAGATTTGTTCAAAGTGTTACTTACCTGATTAAAGCTTCAGCCATTTTATTCTCTATGTAAGTTCTCATCTTCACTTGTTTATTAGATTCTACCTCTTTGCATCTGAGTGGAATGTGATTTGGTTTCTTACACAACCTGAAGATTTATACAAACATATTTTATGCCCTTTTAATAAGTTAACTGCTAACATTAAGGTGGTCTTATTGCAGCTCTAGAACTACCAGATCAATAGAAATAATTCTTAAAATAAAATTCTCATTTTTAAAGAACAATATGCATTTTGCACAATGCTATACTACAAATAATTGTTTAGAGACTTGATACTTTAAAGCTTCATCAAGCATAAAGTTAATTTAAGTTTACTAAACAGAATAATCTAACCTGCATGAATCCAGCATGCAGTTTATGTTCTGACAGTGGAAAACTCTCTCATTCTTTGGTAAGATGTCAACATAGTTACAAGATGGACAACTTTCCAATCCTTCTATTCCTGCTGCCTGTAGTTCTTCAATCTGCTTTCGCTGTAACAGCCTTGTGAACATTGGCTGCCTCATTACCTTCTGTTAAACAAAATACAACATCACTACAGCATAACTAAAGTAGCCATTATTTTAACATCACTAGAGGACAATGAACTTTCATATGTGCATGCTATTTTACTTTGATAATCACTAAGGCACTGATTCAATTTTCCAGTCTATGTTGTGTGTACACATTACCCAGTACACTTTACAGAGGTTTTGTTTAGATGTGTTCCCATATTACAGGGAATTGCTTGCCCTGCACTGCACTATTTCTAACTATTAGAGCTGTTACAATGCAAGAAAATCCACATACTGTATTTCATTGCATAATCACACTCTTTAGGCTTTCTTCATAAAGTAAAAATACAGTGTGACCATTATGTGAAGAATAAATTATTTAAGACTGGCCGTATTAACTTTCAGTGACTAGTATATAGGAGGGAGTAGTGAATCTGAGCATACTGAAGCATGGCCACATTACACTGTTTGCAGTTCAAAAGAAATAAGGGAAGACAGGAAAATAAAGATGATGCTGACACCTACTCCAGTAAATAAAAATATTTTTAAAAAAAATGCAACTCTGGGCGGTGCCATGGCTGAGCAGTTAGATCATGGCTAAAGAATTTTATTCAGTAGGTGTAACATTCCCCTATTTCCCCTCTCTTCATGACCATGAAAGCAGAAAAGGGGGAAAAAAGCCAAACCCAGCTCTAGCTAAAGCATGCTACTGTAGTTGTGGAGGGGGGAGGGGGGACGGCCAAACTTCCACAGAGCAATCCTGTCAGAACTTTATGAAATGTGACGGCGGCGCCGTGGCCGAACGGTTAGCGCGCTCGCCTACCACCTAGGCGGCCCGGGTTCGATCCCAGGGACCCGCATGTGGTATTCGTGGTGGACGAAGCGGCGTCAGGGCGGGTTTTCTCCGGGGTACTCCGGTTTCCCCCGCCATCTCATTCCACCGGTGCTCCATCTTCATGTATCATCAGTGTCACTGCCTGCGGTGCCGTAGTAGTAAAAGCGGGCGTTAAACACTACAACAACAACAATGAAATGTGACTGAAACAGTATAAAAGTTACTCTGGACCATTCTCCATAGCTGAAAAGCTCCCTATTATTGCAATACAGGAAGGCATTTAGGTTAGGTGTAGGTTAGGTTAGGTCAGGTCAGGTCAGATTAGGTGAGGTGTAGCTTAGGTTAGGTATAGCTTAGTTTAGCATAGGTTAGTTCACGTTAGGAGAATAAACAACAGAAGGTACAGAAACTGTTATTTTACCGAGTGTTGTCCCTAAAATCTTCAGTTTTTTTCGGAACTTAGGGAATTTCTTTTAGTGGTTTGAGATATTTTGGTAAGCTAGAAATTTGGGTGCACATTTTTACATGTCTAATGCACATTTTATGATCAAAATATTCCGGCAGGGTTGTGTTTACAAGAAAGCACGGGAATGGGGCAGGGTTCTCCCTTCAAACTTATGGAGCAATGTTCGTCAGCCCTGAGTTAGACCATTCCCCTATCACTGAGGCAGTCTGGGTTCAATCCCAGGGACCCGCATGTAGTATTCGTGGTGGATGGAGCAGTATCAGGGTGGGTTCTCGGTTTCCCTCATCACTCTTTCCACCAACTGCTCCATCACCTTTCCAATCATCTATTTCACTTGCATTTCATATCATCTCTTTCTCACTATCATACCTGGTGCTTGGCTGACCACCCACTTCCTGGTCTTCACTCTATCTGGCCCATAGGTTTCTCTGCTCCCCGACAGGCATCTGACCTTAGGCACTAGCTTGTAACTTATAGGGGGTGTAAGTCCTCCATACAGGGAGGGTTATCAGAAGAAAATATGACTAAATTTTTTGAATTAAGGGTCATCTATTATTTACAAAAACACTTACGCTGCTGTTGAATCATGTGCACTTTTTAACTTAAGTCAATATTCAGACTACTGAAGTCTGTAATTTGGCTAACTGCCTTTCTGCAGCTCAATTACCATTCTGTGCCACAAATACAATCACTTTGTTTAAAACCTGCAGTATAAGTTCTATATCTCCCCATACTCTTGTTTCGCAAAATAACATTAGAATAACTGTAGAAACAGGCAGCTGTACACAAAGAATAAAATATTTATTTATGCCAACAAACTTACTGTTGGTGTTTTTAAACACACAAGCCGTGTGTGGGCAATGTTTGAGAGGTAGAACTGGAACTTAAAAAATCTGATGTGTTGCACTCACATGACTTTCTCTACTCTTGTACTAATCATTCTAACAAACTCTTATTCCTATAGCTTCTTCGTGTTAGTTAAGATAAACATTCGCACAAATTATCTTATTGCTTATGTCCTTGTAGGTGCAAGGGGAATATTAGAATACAGAAGGCATTGTGCGACAGTCAAATCTTTTTGACCTTTGAGATTCCGTTCTCTTTGCACGATTAACATATAAAAAAATGAACAACTTTGTTGCATTTCGCTAAAGTTCTAAGTTTTCCGAAACTCACACACATAACAAGGAATATCTCCGAAATGGTTCACCCTACAAGAAAATTTATTGAGACATAAATTGTGTATTTTAGCAAGATCTACATTTTTTGTATAGTATGATTTGATCTATCTCTAACGTCATCCAGAGTAAATACGACTACAGGGGCTACAGCCAGAAAATTCAAGATATACATTTCATTTGTCATAAAAATATCTCAAACATATGACATTTTAATCAAAATCGTTAGCCATTTTCAAGAAAACCAAAATTTTCGAAAAATGTTCCATGTAAAGGGTAGTTTAGGGTGGGGCTATTTTCTTCAAAATCTTCATGTCGCATCCTTGAATGACAAACTCAAATACCAAGTTTGGTTTTTAACCGACTTTTCATTTTTGAGTTATGCTGTCCACAGACTGACAGACTGACACACAGACACACACACGGACCTTTTTCTAAAAAAGCTTTTTTTGAATTCAGGGGGTCTCAAAACTTATTTCCGGTGAAATCTTGCCATCGAATTTTTGGGTGGAATACAATACTTCCCCTACTTACCAGTAGAGAAAGTAAAATTCAATGCCACAGGGTCTGTGGCTCAAATCCCAGCTGTGGCATTGAATTTTTCAGTTCCAGTTCTACCTCTCAAATAAAATGGTTATTGACATGGCACATGCTAACCAAATTGTTCACACCCTTGCTGCTCCATTTGCTTATCACTTAGTTACATCTGCATATATTACATATGCTCTACACCCTGTACTCTCTCCTATGAGCCTAACAGATGGCAGCACATTATTTTTCATTATTTCTTAACAGTGAACATCTGGAATATTTATGCAATAATTATGCAATGAAATGCTTGAGCCCTGATTGCTTGTGCACAAACCAAGATGCACCATTATGCGACGGCAAATATTTATTTGATGAAATATGGTACTTTAGCACAAAGAATCTTTCATGCATTATTTCTACGTGAGAAATTCTTTGAAACAAATTTATAGCCAGATTCCCTGTTTGTGCACCTCACAAAGAAACATTTTTAATGTTCAGAATATATTTAAAATGGTATCTATTCCTGATAAGAAACAAAATATATTGTCATGTTCTTACAGAGGAAAAACAATGATGAAGAAAAGTTAAGAGGTCCAAAAAAATTTCTAAGAAAGCTTGCATAGGGATCAGGAATTTTGCTAACTGCGGCTTGCAATGCCACTAATGTTCTAAATTGAAGCCTATAAGGTAATTGCAATTCAGGAATTGCAATCATGCCTTAATGCAAGTAGGGTTAATTTCTGTAATTGTGTGTTGAATAAAGTTAATATTGCACCAATGACCCACATTTAATTTCAATGAAAAACTGAAGCTGTTAACAATGAAGCAACACAAATCTTAAATAAAAATTAGTTAGAGACTAAAAGCTTCACTTGTCTCAATATTTGTGGCACAACTTCTTGAAATATAATGAGAACTATAGTTTCATGACTCCATCATATCTTCAGTGCTTGTTATGATAGTTACCATAGTTACAGATGCTCAATTACTTAATATTTCTATATATTTCCAGCCTCTGGAAACAAAACATACCTATTAATACAATCACTCAGCAGTATTTAAAAATCATAATGCGGTCCCATTTGTCAAAATAAATATCTTTTCCCAAGTCATTAAATCTATAGGTTCATTTAATTGTTTTGATAATTTAACCTCAGGATTTATTTCATGATTAAATGACCAAAAATAATCAGCCACAGCTAATCTATCATCTTTTTATATTTAACATTTCTAAAATACTCCTTCATTCTAGTCTCCAATGTAAACCCTGTCACAATCCACACAGCTAAATTGATGAATGCCAGATTTTGTAAATAATTTGGAATTTTACCCTTTTTCTGAAAAATTGAGCAAATTTTGTATATTATATTTATTTTGAAGAACTAAAGTTATTCCATGTTCCTTAAAAATTTGTGTACTTTTTTTTAGCCAAATGATGGTAAGTAAACTTTTCAAAAATATAATCATCTTTCACCTTCTTAAAAGCTTTTTGATATTTGAATTAATTTTTTTATGTATAAAATCTGTATTAGAACCATTAATTACCAGTTTTAATGTGTGTATATTATGTGTTAAATTTTTCCTTATTAAGAGGTATATTTATTAATCTATAAATTAAACTATTAAAATCAGCAAATTTGTGTGGAAAAAGGTTAAAACTTATTTTTTATGTAATTATCAGTATAAGTAGATTTTCTATAAATGCCAAAATTCAATTTGTTTTTTCTGTCTTTAAATCTAGCAATGGAAGGCGGTCTATAATTTTCAGTTTCCAAGGTGAATTTTATGGCTTTGTCTTGTAAATTTGAATGTTTTAAACCATCATTTATCCATTTCTCAGGGACAACAGCAAAAACATTATCCACATATCTATACCATGTTTTAACAATCTGATCTGCTGCACTCACATGACTTTCTCTATACTCTTGTGCTAACCTTTCTCACAAACCCTTATTCCTATATCTTCTTTATGTTAGTAGAGATAAAAATTTGCAGAAATAATCCTATTGTTTATTTTTCTGTAGGTGCAAGGGGAACATGGGAATACAGAAGGTTTTGAGCAATAGTGAAATCTTTTAAAGCTTCCAAATTCCATTCCCTTTGCACTGTTAACACACAAAAAAATGAATACCGATGTTCCATTTGACAGAAGTATAAGTTCTCCAAAACTCACACAAATAACAAGGAATATCTCCAAAATGCTTCACTCTACAAAAAAAATGTATTTAGACATAAATTGTGTGTTTTAGCGAGATCTACATTTTTTGTGCAGTAAGACTTGGTCTATCTCTTACGGTTTACCAGTTATTTAAAAGTCATCCGGAGTAAACAGGACTACATAGACTATAGCCAGAAAATTCAAGATATACATTCATTTGTCATAATATCTCAAACTTATGGCATTTTAATCGCAATCATTAGAGCCATTTTCAAGAAAATCAAAATTTTCAAAAAAGTTTCCACGTAAAGGGTAGTTTAGAGTAGAGCAATTTTCTTCATAATCTATGTGTCGCATCCTTGAAAGACATTAAACTTAAATGCCAACTTTGGTTTTTAACTGACTTTTCGTTTTTGAATTATATATGCACGCACAGACCTTTTTCTAAAATCTTTTTTTGGATTCAGCAGGCCTCAAAATATTTCCAGTGAAATCTCGACATCAAATTTTTGGATATAATACAATACTTCCTCTACTTACCAGCAGAGAAAGTAAAAATTAAAGGGAATGCCTTAGTGATTTGTATTTCAAAAAAACACATGAAAAGTCTTAGTAATTTGTACTTCAAGAACTTGCAGCAGTACGCTTCTTGTTAGGCTGGCTGTGTGTTCAAACAAATACTCTATATATTTACAGATACAGCTGATTATCATAGTGTAAATAAAAAAGGCATAGAATTGGGATATATTCTTCACCACTCTGTCCTCTATGTGATCTGCAAGAGGAAATGGATCGAGACCACCTTCAAATATGCCCGGCCACTTCTAGTGCTCCATCCATCAGTGAAAAATATTGGAGAGCAAGAGGATTAATGGCTTCATTGTCAGAAATCCAGCATTAGCTAACAACAATAAAAAAGGCATATATTGTGGGCTATCAAAGCTATTATCAAAGCCAGTTTCCCTTATGAAGATATATTACTGTTATGTTAAGCCCATCTCTAAAGTAAACTAGAAATTAGTTATTTTTATTGTTTTATTTTCATCACAGATATATGTATTTCCATCCCTCTTACCAAAACTGAACACAGTTCACTTGATCACTTGTACTTCCTTGTCACACAGCATGGAGCACCATTTTCCTCCCTGTTTTCTTCAGCTTCCTATATATTCATTATGTGATATCCACTTTTTACTTTCTCTACTGGTAAGTAGAGGAAGTATTGCATTCCACCCAAAAATTTAATGTTGAGATTTCACTGAAAATATATGTTTTGAGGTTCCCTGAATCTCAAAAAGGTCTGTGTGTGCGTGTGTGCATGCATGCATCTGCCAGTCTGTGGACAGCATAACTCAAAAAAAAGTCGGTTAAAAACCAAAGTTGGTATTTAAGTTTAATGTCTTTCAAGGATGACGAAAATAGCCCCACCCTAAACTAACCTTTACATGGAAAATTTTTCAAAAATTTTGATTTTCTTGAAAATGACTGACGATTTTGATTAAAATGCCATATGTTTAAGATATTTGTATGACCAATGAAATATTTTGAATTATTTATGCCAACAAACTTACTGTTGGTGTTTTTAAACACACAAGCCGTGTGTGGGCAGTGTTTGAGAGGTAGAACTGGAACTTAAAAATTCAATGCCACAGCTGGGATTTGAACCACAGACCCTCCACTTACTACGTGGATGTTCTAACCATTAAGCTACTGTGACAACATGCCAAAATGACATTGAATTCTCAAACCAGTTCGTATTTTTCCCAGTAAACCACAAAGACAGTCTCGCATCAGAGACAATTACTCCAATGGTGACTTACTATTGCAAGTACTTTATATCCCAGGATTAAATAACCTTCAGATGGTAATTATTATTTATTTATGCCAACAAACTTACTGTTGGTGTTTTTAAACACTCAAGCCGTGTGTGGGCTATACTACTGGCTATAGCCTATGTAGTCCTGTTTACTCTGGATGACTTGAGTAAGTCGTAAACCATAAGAGATAGACAAAATCTTACTACACAGAAAATGTAGATCTCGCTAAAACACACAATTTATACCTGAATAAATTTTTTGTAGACTGAACCATTTCGGAGATATTCCTTGCTATTTGTGCCTGTTTTGGAAAACTGACAACTTTCGTGAAGTGGAACATCATTTTTTTATATGTTAAGTGAGCAAAGAGAACAGGATCTCAAAGCTTTAAAAGATTTGGCTATCGCTCAGCCTACTGTATTGTAATATTCCCCTTGCACTTACAAGGGAATAAGCAATAAGATGTGTACAAATGTTTCTCTCAACTAACATGAAGATATAGGAATCGGTGTGTAAGAATGGTTACTACACGAGTAGAAAAAGTCATGCGAGTGCAACACATCTTTCCAAATACGAGCTGAGTCTGAAATAGCAAACCTGGTATTTAAGTTCAGTATCTTCCAAGGATGTGGCACTAAGATTTTCAAGAAAATTCACTTACCCAACAACCATTTCTATGGAAACTCAACATTCTTAATTTTCTCAAAAACTTCCTTATTGATTTTGTTTAAGATATATTTAAGACATTTAAATGACAAATCAAATGTTTGTGTTAAATTTTTTGGGAATAGCTTGTGAGCTCCTTCATTCAGTCAAATTGTTTAACTGGTAAACCATAAGAAATAGACAAAGCATCTGCACAAAAAATGAAGATCTCTTTAAAACACTATTTCAATTTTTCCTCTTCCAGTAGTCTTTTCTGAGATATCCAGTATTATTGGTTTGAGTTTTACATTTTCTCAAAGTTTTGTCATTCAGTTGTTTCTTGGAATGTCATGGAAAGATTATGACATTTTAAGCCCAATATATACTCACGTGCTTTCAAACACCCAACAATCTATTCCATTTTTTCAATCACCCTTGTATCTGCAATAAAATATATAAGTAAACTATTTCTGCAGAGATTTATTTGGATAAACATAAAAAATAGGCTTTCACGAGCATGTCTATAGAAACTATACAAAAATAAAAGCTAGAGGGAAGAGTTGCATAGATGCTACATATCAGACTTTAATAAAAAAAAATTACACTCCTTGGGTCAACAGAACTGTCTGTACTTTGCATACCTTAACTTTTCTTTTAAACATCTTTTGCCTTCACTTGAAGGCATTATCAAGAATTTGTTGACTGGCTGGAACCTTGCTGGTCGTGCAGATGTTTTATCTCTGGAGAGGAGTTATCTGGTAGAAATATAATGAGGCAGAGCAACGAGTTTTCCTCCAAGGGAAGGTCAAAAGTCATTAGATCGATTTCTAACTTCTCCAAATATGTGTATCTTTCCAAGATGTTTAATTCAAAATACATTTGGATCAGTTATAGGAGTTGGGTTTTTCACCGAATATTGCCAGTCAGCAAATTCTTGATGATGCCTTCAAGTTGGTGCTGTTTTATAAAATATTGCTTCGGATTGAGCAATGAGACGATTATTTCTCTCAGGGCGTGGTACTAGATGGAATGAATAAATACTATGTTACTTCACTATAGTATATTATTTTATTAACACTTTTTCTCGTCTTTACAATTATCTTTCATCGCACCAATTTATATTATATTGATAGTCTTTCCAGTTTTTCAACAACTTTAGAACAAAGGCTTCATGAAAGTCTAGTCAATCTCCTACTCACATTCACGCGTGCCACAAAAACACGTCCTCTCATCTCAAACACACAGACGCTATTAACAACTCCAGCGCCACTTCACATGATGCTACCTTTCTTTTGTGTACATCCGCATATGCGTTCATCAAATAGTTCCCGTATTGTTAGGGAAGCGATCTTTAGCTATTCTCCCTTCGCTTTTAATATTGAACACATATAATTCTTTTATTTATACATATATATTAAATTTAAATATGGAACATAACATTTATGACGTCTTTAAACAAACTTAATTTTTTTTTACAATGAACAATAGCAACACGTTTTTGTTACTCAACTAACTCATATCAACACCAAAAATAAATTACATTCTCAATAAATATTTACATAAATGATTTTCTTTTGGGGTCTTACAATATTCTGTCTCAAAGTGAAGCAAGACATATTGAAAAATGTTTAGGTATGTGAAGTACAGCGAGTTCTGTAGACTCAAAATGTGTAATTTTTCTTTTTATTGTTACATTACTTCAGAGTTAATTCCAATTTATTGCTCAAATGTCAGACTTTCCCTGTGAAATGCTGTGAATTCCATACTCCACTTTACTTTATTCATTAGGGCCCATTACGCTACACATAGAGAAAATTAATGAGAAATTACATATGTTTACAGAATATTGCCATTCCACACATCAGCTAGTAGCATTATTACCTCCAAAACTCTAAAGCTGAATTCTGCATCACAGTCTACCAGACAGGGAAATGTTGTACCCCCTTGACCAATGACTACCTCAGCTGACCTAAAACAAAAAAATAACAAGGAGGTGCAGTCAGGTTGCAAAATCATTAAGTTATATAAACCACCCCCTTGGATATTTTTGTGGGGGAAATTCTGGGCATAAAATTATTGGTGAGGGTTGAAATCCTACCCATCCCCCCAGGATTTCGCTCCCTGGGTGCAGTATTCAATCACATATATCAACAGCTTTGACTAAAAATTGAATTTATTTGGTTGTTTTTATGAGTTTATTTAATCAGGAAGAGAGCCTTCATTTTAACTCCATTGTTATATTACAGGAAATCACTTGCCTTGCAGTGCACTGTTTCTATAGAGGAAACAGCTTATTAGAATATCCCAAAAACCAACTGACATTTCCCCCATTATGGCACGTCTGGTTATATTTGGTGTTAGGTTGCAATAGTACTACCAACTGTTCTTGAAATATAACCATGGTAAAGCTATGGTCATAGTTGGTTATTGATCTGCTTATGTTGCCACAGAAGCCCTTGTTTGTGAACCAGTTACAGGGAAGCCAACTGAAATATTTTAAAGCAAGATTCTGTTTAGGTGCCGTATTACTTAATCTGTGGAGACCATTGTATTACTCATGTGTGCGTGATTTTGTATTGGATTTTTTTAGAGCATCATATGCAGTTACAGTTACTTATTTTTGTGCTCAGAGCACAGTAGTGCATTAAATATACATATATTATGGAAGTGATTTTATTCAAAAGTGTTATTGCAGAACAAGATTTTCTAATGGTAAGCAGGTTCATGTGTTGTGTGGTAAGGATGTTCAAGCATTATCATCATTTGAAAGCATGTTTCACTGTCAAATAAGGAATATCCTTAATCAAGAACCAGTAATAAAAAAGTAAACATGATGGCTTGGACACACAAATAGGATGGATGAGAGCAGGAAACCAGAACAGATATGGAAGGCTGGAGGGGAAGGAATATGATGGAGAGGGCAACCAAGAATAGAATGGAGCGATTATGTGGAGAAAATAGTGAATAAGAAAGGAAAGACTGAGGGAAGCTAAACAACTAGCTAGGAATAGGACAAAATATAGGAAATGGATCATGACCAGCTGAGGAAATCTGACGCTCAAAAGGGCATAAGGGAGAGGAAAAGAAGAACGATGCATAGTTCTTTAACCCTGCGATATTTTAGGTTAGAAATAAGCTTTTATTATGTAGGCTGGCAGTTCTGCTTTTTGGTGTATTATTGCCACTGTTTTTTTACTTTTTGTGTATATTTTTCTTGTTGCTAGTATTCTTATTTTTGAGTAAAATTTATATCTGGCTATTACCATGAATTTTTAAGGGTGCTGATGACCTCGAAGTTGAGCACCCTTAAACCAAACCAACCCAACCCTTTTGGTGTATTGTCAGCCATATTGAATTCTTGGGAACTGCTGATAAGCTGTTTCCCCTATAACTAGTTCTGTTCCCTCTCCATCTGCTGGCTAGCCAGTTGATGCACTCTTTGTAAAGAGGTTAATATATTATCAGACCATGTGTTTCATTGTGATAGTGGGTTAGTGCCAAATGTCTGTACTTAGATCATCATGTAGGATTTCAACAATGACAAGATTTTAGACAGATTCCCTGCAGTTCAAGTGGCTTGCAGAGAAACTTAAATTTTCCCCCTCCTTATTTATATCCCACCTTTAACTGCAATAGTCACATTGGTGGCCCTTCACCTTTGGAACGTAGTGTCAGTCTGGATGGCTCAGTTGGTTAGACGCTGGCCTACTGATCCCAAGGTCACAGGTTCAAATCCGGTCCAGATCAATGGTTTTTAAGTGTACTTAAAAGCGACAGTTCCAGGTCAGTAGTGAGTTTTACACATTTTATACATTTCCAAAATTCAAGACATCAAGAAGAATGATACCTTCCTAATTCAAAGGAAAACTTCACATCTAAAGTCAATCTGACACAAACATTAGACATCACATATTATTTACACCTGACAGAAGAAGTTAAAAAATGTGATACTCCAACTAGTGTTCTAAAATTATTGGCATTAGAGACAATCCATACTAGATTTCCAGAACACGAATGGCTCCATATTTATACTGATGGATCATTGATATCAAACCAAGGTGCTGGAATCACATGTCACCTCTTTTCCTATTACAAATCTTTAAGTTATGGAACTACTAACTTTGATGGAGAAATTGAAGCAATTCGAATGGCCCTACAAAACCTTTTGTACAGAATTTCACATTTTCAGCAAGCAGTTATTCTCTCAGATTCCAGAGCAGCAATTATAGCAATTACTTCCAAGTTGTCACCAAAAAACCAAACAATTATAGAATGTTGAAAAATCCTTACCCATCGAACAGCACTTCAGAAACACCTAGTCTTCCAATGGATACCAGCTCACTGTGGACTGAGTGGTAATGAGAAAGCTGATTTTCTTGCAAAAAGGGTACCAGCAGTGTACAGAAATCCATAGTTAACCTACCATTTTATGCAGCTAAAAGATTAGTCAACTCTGAATTCAAAAAAATTATTGCAAAATATTACTATGAAAAATCAAAAAATAAAAGATGGGAACTACCAAACATTCGAACAGTAATTCCCAAGTATCCTAAAAAAAACAGCAGTTGCAACCTTCAGGTTGATTACAGAATTGGGATATATGCTTCATCACTCTGTCCTCTATGTGATCTGCAAGAGGAAATGGACCAAGACCACCTTCAAATATGCCCAGCCACTTCTAGCACCCCATGCATTAGTGAAAAATATTGGAGAGCAAGAGGATTAATGACTTCATTGTTAGAAATCCAGCATTAGCTAACAACAACAACAACAACAGATTGTATACATTATATCACACTCACACCCATTCATACTTCTAGACCCTGGGAAGGATAGGGAATAATCTTGGCTAGAGAAAAATTCCCACCCCAGCCAGGAATCAAACCCAAGGCACCTTGCACACTGTATGTAATCTTGTAAATAAATTTAGGGAAACAGAAATCTAATCTTGATATGAAATCCTGAATAAACTGCTGATTTTTTCTTCCAGAAGAAAAACTAGACAAAGAAAAGAACGAAAGTCCAAAGAATCACTGACAAACTTAAACCCTATAAGAAAACCATAGTTCAGGAATTGCTGCCATAAAATAATGTGAGTACAGTTAACTTGTGTAATTGTGCCTTTGTAATGTGAATGGTCACTACTGACCTGCATATAACTTTTTTTGTCTATGAAACATGGTTTTATTCACATGATCATGAAGAATTAATGAGTGTTAATGCAAATTAAGTTAAAAGGTATGACAGATATGTCATTTCCATCATCATGTAGGATGAAGACACATGATATTTCAGTTCTAACTTGTACAAGAAATCTATGCACTTGAATTGACTGTCAGCGAACAGCATAATTTGCAGTGCCAATAAAATGCCTGTTAGATCACCCACATACTAAAACGAAGGCTCTCTAGGTCACTCTGGACAGTGAATGAATGAGACAAGTGAAATTATGCTAAAATAAGCCCAGAGTACATTGACCTCAGAGCTACCCGACTTTTGTTTCCAAGGGAAAAAACATTTACATAAATAATGCTTAAACTTCAATAATTTATTGGAAGTTGTAAGGGGTTATGTGTAAAATTTAAAAATAATGCATGTGAATCACTTTACTGACACCACATTATGTACATTTATATAAAACAGAACAGGTTTCAAGAGCTGATGTTCCCATCATCAACCTGATGCCAACTATTGCAGACTACACTAATGTTGTCATTTGGTGTCTTTTCAGTTCTTTTCCAGCAGGTAGGATACAGTTGATGATGAAAACAACAGCTCTCAAAACATGTCTCGGTTTTCATAAATGGAAGATGTAGTGACAGTAAGCCAATTCACCTAACTTATACCAATTCATATAACTTATTTTTAAGTGATTAAGGTGCTACACTTTGTCATAAAAGGGGCATTAGTGAAGTCCTAAAATCTAAACATGCTTAAACTTGGCTTCTCTAATACTCTTAAAAGTGATGCAAATATGTCAATAATGCTAAGACATAGGGAGAAATATTCATACATACTTTATGATACATGATTTACAGAAGATGTGTCCAGCTAAACAAGTTTCAACATCTTCAGCAAGAACTTCACTGTCACAGCAACACTGGCACTCCAAAAATTCACCCCTTATTGCTGCCTGTAAAATTAACATATCATTTAAAATTATAGGTATTCCTGACAGTAACAATGTGAAAACTGTTACTCAACAACACCTGTTCCATAGGCTACCATAGACTATCATAAGCAAGTTTAGACTATGGTAGTTTTCCTGGTAGAACTGGTCAGTTAAAAACCTACCCACATTACCTGGGCGTTAGATGTGTTGCATACCTATCAGGTGTTACCTCATATTGATCACGTTTACATTTTTTGATTATGTTATTCTAGATTTCTCTAGAAACCGGAAGCACTGAACTTTGAACCTTCTTGAAGCAGAATGTGTATACAAAGGACCAGTTAACCTACAGAACATTTGTGTCTTTAAAAACATTTCTAGGTACAAACTTCTAGGTACTCTACAGTTCAGATCGAAGATACTGATAGTGATCACAAGTAATGTTATTTTGAACTGAAGAGTACAACTTTTATTTTGATTGCAGTGGCAAAACTCATTGTCACAGTTTTTGGTGACCATTATGTTTGAATTTCTCATTAAATTCCTTAAATCATATTTGGTTTTATGTTTCTTTCCCTACCAATACTATTGGTAATCCTACCATTTACTATGTCATTTATGTATAGGGTTACCAGATTATTTTATGGAAATGTAAGACACAATGGTACAAAATGTAGGACAAAAACGTAGGACATTGTCGGTCAATGCAAAAATAATGTAAACTTATAATTTAAATGCTATTAATATGTATACCCATAGGGATATACACTAATATTTTCTAATTCCTGAAACAGTGTAAAAGGTGATTATGAACAGTTATGCTTCTCTGAAGAAGTAACTTTGTGCCAAAAATTAACTTTTTTTAAATATATTAAAAAAATTCCACACAACTGAAGTTTTTAAAATTGTACTTCACTAAAACAATATCAATAGATAATCTGTTCATTTCATCTGTCCACTGTGCTCTTATTAGTGAAAATACTCTTTCAATATCAGCATTGTGTTGCTTTGCCTCCACAAATACCAATCTTTTGCCTCAGAGTGTAAATGCTGCATTGTCAAACTATCGTTCAATATTACTGTGCATGAGTATACTTTGACTGTAGTCGGTGTAGCCATGTTGCCAAAGCAAGTTAAAGTTGCTGCTAATAAACAATTAATTTCTATTTTTGCAGTTTCTCGTTCATTTTCTAAGGATCATTGCTTGTTTCTGAAAATGTAGGACATTATAGATACTTCTTAAAAATCCCACCCAGATGTCGGACAAATGATTAAATTGTGGGTCATGTCCAGGAATTTCCAAACATCTGGTAACCCTATTTATGTGCTGTACCAAAATACTGAACTGTAGTTGTGGTACAACACAACTCTACACTGTTATGTCATCCTGCAATGATGACTTTAAGTGCAAGTTTCATATACTTTATTTATTCTTACTTAATAACTGTTTGTTTACTAAACATTACAGATATTACAACTTCCCTCTGTATGGAGTAGTTATCCTTGGGTCTGCACAGCTAAATATCCTGGTTATATTGTGTAGGGCAATCCATTTCTCCAACATTAATTTGTGAATGTTTGTTTCCTATCTCTTCAGTAATGGTTCCTGTACCCACTTGTCCCTTTAATTTCTATTTCCTAAGTTATTTCATCTCCCATCTTTATCCACTATGATGCTTTCCCAACTTTGTCAGCTCCACTCTTGTAACCCCTAGTAACAAGTTTTGTTATACACTTTACTATCCCAATTTCACTACTGCACTATAACCTCACTTTCACTGCACATGCCTTTCCCCTACACTTCACTCCTGGTTCACCCAACCATTTTCTTAACCTTGTCACTCTCTGCAAAATATCCCTTTCTTTCTCTCCTGTGTGGTTCTCCCTTCCACCTCCCCCCCCCCCACCCCACCTCTTTCTCTGACTTATCAATTAATTTCGTCCATCATTTTTGTTATTGCTATTATTGAGTCTGCTCTTTTCTTCACTATATCTTTCTGCCAATGTTCATCTTGATTAGGACTCAGCAAATAGAAGAATAACCATTTGTAAAAATAGTTCTTTGAAGCAAGGGTAGAGAAAAACATGTGATTGTAGTATCAGATTTTTATACTCAAAAGGTAATGTATTATAACTTCATCTCATATATGCTTATATAACAGTTTGTATTGATATTAAAGTATACCTACCTAATATGTTGGTAATGGTTCAAATCAATTGTGGTTTAAAATCATAAATGCATTTGAAATGCTTTATGCTACATAACATTAAATGATTAAAGCTTTTCTAAAAGCTGAAAAGAAATCTAATAATGCAGTTTTAATATTAAATCTCACCTCTGCAAAAGCTTCTTGTTTTCTTTCTTCCTTTTCCTTTAAGAAGGCTCTTATCTTCCACTCATTTTCAATGAACGCCACCTGTAAACAATTAAAACCTTGAGACGTACGTATCTAACTAGTGCATGATAAACAAGTCTGCTACACAACAGTTTCACTAGAAGTACCTCCTGCAGGAGTTCCACAGACACATCAACTGGTCTGTTGTAAGTGAACATCTGGCGCTCATTCTCTATGTCTCCCGTCCACTGGTCCAGACACTGGCAAGTTGCTCTCAAGTTGTAATTGTGTTTTTTATAGTACTGAAGTATTTTCTGCAGATTTATAACTTTATATCTCTTTTCCAAGTACCATTTGGCATACAACTCATCAGCCTTATCTGGCTGATGAATTTTTTGTGAGAAATATGTCACAGGGTCAGGAATTTCTTCCAAAAAGTCCTCAATTTTAAAATCTTCCACATATTTCCTATGAAGTGTTTCTTTGATCACCATCTTCATTCTGTCTTTCTTTTTTGGGTAATCTCGCTTTTCTATAGCTTCTACAATAAACATTTTCATCTGGTCATCATCACATTTGATTTTCTCATACATTAAAACAATGAATTCTGGATCTGCATCAGGGAACAGTTGTAGTAATGTCTCAGCATCTGCCACTGAATTCTCTGCTGTAGCACTTGCCATTGTGGAAAATCTGAAATTTACAAACATTTGGTAACACTTAACATTCAGTTAAGCTTAATATTATAAAATAATTTTCATCAAACAATTTAAGATAAGATGGTTTATTGTCACATATGCTTACAAATTTTTGAGCAAAAGCTCAGAAGGATATTCATTTTATTCATCTATCCATTATGGGAATGTATCAATTATCACACAATCCAAGCCTACTATTTTTTTCTCAATCTTTTTTGCTTTCCCTACTATGTAAAGTAAGTAAAGGAAGTACTGCATTCCAACCATAAATTTGATTTCAAGGTTTCATCAGAAACAGCTACATATTTTGAGGCATCTAAGGCTAAACTTATTTAGGATTTATTTACTATTATAAATCCAAAAGAAAAGCATTTTCTGAAGAAAGTCTGTGTGTGTATGGCTTAACACTGAAACAAAAGGTTGGTTCAACATGAAACTTTGTATTTAAGTTCAGCATCCTCCATGGATCTGAAAAGATTTTCAAGAAAATCTCCAAATCATCTTTTGTATAGAAATGTTTAATTTTTGGTTTTTCAGATTTTTATTAAAATACTATGTTTAAGATATTTATATGACAAAATAAATATATTGAATTCCCTATGAATACTCTACTAAGTCTTCTTCATTCTGGATAACTTTTGCACAATTGGTAAACCAAATCTTACTATACAAAATGTAAATCTCATTGAAGGGGACAATTTGCGTCACTTCCAGGATATTGACTTGAATTTTGAATCTTCAACGACTTCTGTTTTACATCAAGTGGTATTCATTTTTCTTGTGGTCATGCAAGGGCATGGAATTCCAAAGCCATCACATAGCAATGGCTCTTTAAAAATCTGTCCAATCCCTTCATAGATTGTATTCTTGTTATAGCTATAATGAAATGTGTACTACCCACACACTTTATCTTGAGCTCTCAGATGGCATTGTCATCAAAGATGGCAAAAGGACTTTTCATGTATTTTATATAGTTTTATTTTAAATTATATAATAAAAGGGCACAAGTTGTAGCTTCTACAGTTATTTCCAGATTAGCCAACAGCCAGAGTAAATGGCTAAACTCATGGCTCCTTTTACTGTTTACAGGAGTAAGTGATGTTGATGCCGGATCTACTTCAGGCATTTAGTACTTAAAATTACTGTTTGAGTTGGTTAAACACAAAAGTAAACCAGTATAGCACAAGAGAACAGCAACAAAGGCAACGTGATACAGTGAAATGTAACAGGAGTATGGACAACGACGTTATTTGGCAAAGTGCACACCTTGACTCTGACCATTCCTAGCAATGGATTCCAGAGTGAGTGAGTGAGTGAGTCAGTGAGTAGGTGAGTGAGTGGGTGGGTGAGTGAGTAGGTGAGTGAGTAGGTGGGTGAGTGAGTAGGTGAGTGAGTAGGTGGGTGAGTGAGTAGGTGAGTGAGTGGGTGAGTGAGTGAGTGGGTGAGTGAGTGAGTGAGTGCGTAAATAGGTGAGTGAGTGAGTGGGTGGGTGGGTGAGTGAGTGAGTGGGTGGGTGTGTGAGTAGGTGAGTGAGTGGGTGGGTGTGTGAGTAGGTGAGTGAGTGGGTGGGTGAGTGAGTGAGTGAGTGAGTGAGTGAGTGAGTGAGTGAGTGGGTGAGTGGGTGAGTGGGTGAGTGAGTGAGTGAGTAGGTGAGTGAGTAGATGAGTGGGTGAGTAGGTGAGTGGGTGAGTGAGTGAGTGGGTGAGTGAGTGAGTGGGTGAGTAGGTGAGTGAGTAGGTGAGTGAGTAGGTGAGTGAGTGAGTAGGTGAGTGAGTGGGTGAGTGAGTGAGTGGGTGAGTGAGTGAGTGAGTGAGTGAGTGGGTGAGTGAGTGAGTGAGTGCGTAAATAGGTGAGTGAGTGAGTGGGTGGGTGGGTGAGTGAGTGAGTGGGTGGGTGTGTGAGTAGGTGAGTGAGTGGGTGGGTGTGTGAGTAGGTGAGTGAGTGGGTGGGTGAGTGAGTGAGTGAGTGAGTGAGTGAGTGAGTGAGTGAGTGAGTGAGTGGGTGAGTGGGTGAGTGAGTGAGTGAGTAGGTGAGTGAGTAGATGAGTGGGTGAGTAGGTGAGTGGGTGAGTGAGTGGGTGAGTGAGTGAGTGGGTGAGTAGGTGAGTGAGTAGGTGAGTGAGTAGGTGAGTGAGTGAGTAGGTGAGTGAGTGGGTGAGTGAGTGAGTGGGTGAGTGAGTGAGTGATTAGGGTTTAAGGGCCTGTTAACACCTAGGTATTAGGGCCCCTCAAAGCTCAAGATAAAGTGTGCGGGCAGTAGATGTCTGCTCTAACAAGAAACAGACAGAAGAATAAGCTTTTATAAGAGAAGCTTGTAGAAGAGTGAGTAGAGGAACTATGTGAATGCAACAACCTTTTAGCTTTAAAATGAAATACAAATATTTTCATTTGTGCCCCAACTGTGTTTTGTTACACAAAAATGAATCTCAGTACACAATGTGCTTCTTAACTTTTGCTTCACAGACCACTTAAAAAATAATGTTTATTGTTTACTAATACAGTATATCATTTCCTTTGGAAAGGGAGGCACTAATGGAAGTGTGTTTGCATTTACGACAAACTTTCTTATCCAGCCCCTCTGGCTAGTTTTTGATCCATTGTAGGGGAAACTATGTCTCATTGATACTTCAGAGCGAGAGTTGCCAATATATGAATGAAAAACAAAGTACTGAGTCCTGTGGTTTCGAATTTAGCCTCAGGCTAGGCTGTGACATCTAGGTTAGTATGTATATATCAACAGGATTCTAATATCCTGTTCTTGGGTTGGCAGTTTCTTCTGCATGTGTGCAGTAGTAACGAGATGAAGCCCTTTGTCAATGTCCTGCGATGACTTTGCTAAAAAAGTATATTAATAGGGTGGAAAGTAGAGCTCCAGGGTTCCAGTGTTTGCACATTCTCATAAACCTTTAATTTAGACAATTTCACTGCATTCCTCTCCATTTTTGCAATTTTTAGGGCCGGATACAGCAGAACATAGCCACATTTTCTATTTTTGGTGGGTGTTCTGTGATGCTCAGTATAAAAACTAACAGACAGTTTGGGAAGAACTATCAGTTCATGAATTTCTATGTTAAAACAGTTCTCCTCCCTTTGTTACAGAGTGGAACAGTTAAGTGGTTCACATGGAGTAGTGACATCAGGAAAATGTCACCACTTACACAAAAATTGTTACATTACATTTACATGCCCTTTTCTATCCATTATCACTTATTTTTAAATAGCTTCTATAAACTGTTCTGGCAAAAGCTATTTCTTGTATCTACTTCAAGTACCTGATAAAAATTTGCATAAATAGCATCATTTCACAACTTCTTGCTGTAAGTGCACAGGAGATAACTATAGTGAAATATTTAATAGCACATTGCATTATGCTGTATTTGAAATTCCATATTCTTTATACAATTCATCATAAACAACTGAACATCAATAGCACTTTAAAATGATAAAATATTGAAAAGTTAAGCCAAATAATGGATGTGAGCAATGGCTGTTGTCACAAAAAGAATTAGAAAAAATTAATTATGCTTTAAAATACATTTTTGGGTAGGGTTCGGTGTATTTCATGTTATACAAAATTATACAACATTCCTTCCAAACAAGGAGGATTCCACATAGAAAATACATGATATAGGTTATTTTATTTGGCATTTAAATATCTTACACTTACCTACTGTATTTTAATTAAAATCATTATTCATTTTAGAAATATCAAAAGTGTTTCCATTTAAGAGATAGTTAGAGGGGTATTTTCTTGGAAATCTTTGGACGAAACTGAACTTTTTAACACCAAATTTGTTATTGAACTGGCATTTTGACCTTCAGTGTTCACAGGCAGACACATGAAGCTTTTTTTAAATGCATGTACTTGAGCAGAGCTCAAAATAGGCATTTCCTGTGAAATCTTATTATCGAATTTTTGGATGAAATGCAATACTGCCTCTATTTACATACTAGTACGTGGTAGAGAAAGAAAAAATCTGAACTGGAATAGGTACTGTTCGTTTGACGGCGACTATACTACGTTTCCATGGCGAATTCAAGTGGATTTGAGTTCTCATTCCGGAATGAATACTGCATAGAAATGAGGATTCAAATCAAATCATATCACTGGATATGATCGAAATCTTCTGTTTGATCTCATTTCCGGATTGAATTCAACGCGGAAATGGGAAAGGAGTAAAACCGAATTCAATTCCGTACGGAAACAAATTCAAGTCGTATTGAGGTATTTTTCCGGATTGAATACCACATGGAAACACGGATTCAAATCAAACTGAAACACTGGATCCAATCCGCTAATTTAGTGGGATCGGATCGAAATCTTATTGCATGAAATATTCGACATTTCAGGATTGAATTCAATCTGGAAATAGGAATGCACTCAAATCTGGTTCAATTCCGCATGGGAACTTGGTACATGTCAAATATAATTTCTCGGACTGCTTTTTGTCATCGACAGGAATGCGGCTTTCAAGTTTACGCGTCCCGTTTCATTTGTTTATCATTGCATCAAACCAGGGTTTAAGTTAGTCGCTTTTGTCACCTTTTGCTAGGTACTCAAGGTCGAATAATGCGACGAACTTCAAAACAGCATTCGCAGAATGCGAGCGAGGGTTTAATTGCATGCACCAACAGAAATCCCCTTTCTGTATAACAAAAAAGTTCGCAAACTTTTGGTAATTTATAGTGAAAAACCATGTCGCAAAGACAGATTTTGAAAAGGCATTCAGTGTATGGAGTATGCATAAAACAGATATATTCTAATATATACATAATTCAATGCAAAATATACAAATCGATATTGACAATTTACTGTATTGATATGGAATGTGTGGACCTATATTAAAAAAACAATACAATTTAATTTAGCACATTACTGTTGGCTCCAATTCGATATAGGTGCACATGTTTCACTTTTAAAACCTTCGTTTATAGTACCTATGATTTATAAAAATTGTTTACTAGCAGAATTTTGCAACTTATATTTTACGCAAACCTAAATTTTGATTTGTGAATTTTTGCGATACTGATTTATTTTTTAGCTTAAACCCTACTTCAAATTATACTTGCTAACTACGGTATTAAATAGGAATTCCTTTTATTGTGATGAGCTTTAATGATTTTTTCCCTGTATACTATTGTATTGTTAACATGCATAAGTTAATAAATATTACCTCGAATGATAGAATCAAGTCCTTTCATAGATCCGCATTGGAACTCCAAACTCAGCTGCACAACGCAGTCTGCGTAATGCATGCAACTACTGTGGCAGGTCCTGCAAGTGCATTGCCAAAAAGGTCGACCTTGTCCCTTGCCTTTGCTCCAATAGCAGGTCGTTCTTTTATCAACATGACTGTCAATGTAAACAAAATGGGGACTGGCTTGCCTCTTTCACCAGCTCTCTTCAAATGACTAGGCTCCTGTTAAAACACAAATATAATTATCAATAGGGCTAGAAACTTCATGCATTTGCATGTTTTTTCATAGGGGTTAAAAACGTATGCTTTTACATTATGTGCACGAATTATGGAATTTTCAGTTATTTGGACATGATTTTATGGTGCATATAACTGCACATTTTCTTGATTTTGATAAATGAATAATATTTCAATATTACGGCCCCTATATTGCATATTTTAATGATTTTATGGTTTTTTATTATTTTTTCTCATCTGGATAATATTTTTCATGTTGTAATGCAGTGAATCCCCTGTTTCCATCCTTTCAGTATATGTTTGTGCGTAGAGAATAATCAGTGCGTTATCTCAGAGGTTTATATTAACAAGGATAAAGTGCAGATCAACTTATAATATGTGATCTAAGTTCGGTTCCTGGTAGCATAGGACAAAAAATGAAAGAGAAAGTGAATTATGTAATTTCAAAAAATTCTGGTTATAAATAGATGTGCGATATTCGAGACATCCTCGAAAGAAAACCATCTGTCACACCAAGAGACTTGACTCTCTCTGTGAAACAGTTATCATTTAAATATGCCCCGATAACATCTTGTGACGTGGAGAGAAGTTTTTCACGTTACAAAAGTGTTTTGCGAGACAACAGACAATGTTTTACAGTTGAAAATTAGTGCAAAGTGTTGGTTGTGAACTGCAATTTAGCAGTTAATACTAGCGGTAGGACCACTTCTGATTCAACCTCTAAGGAATAAGGAACTTTATTTATTATTTATATTAACTCGTCTTGTCTACTGCAAAGGAGCATTGTTTTAATTCAATAGTGCAATTTCTTGGCATATTTTCAAGTTTTTAAGAGCATATTTGCATGCATATTTCAGTGTTTTTAGGGCATAAATTTCCGAGCCCTACTTATCAACTATGATTTTATTTTTATATTGTTATCGTTCCATTTCTAAGTACCCCGTCTTTAGCTTCGATGGTCATAGCCTTTCCTTTGGTACCTATTGTGTACAATGGGTTTTGGGTCTGTGAGTTTTCTATACATTAGCTCTCACACGCACACGCACGCGCGCGCGCACGCACGCACACACACACACACACACACACACACATTCTCATTAATACTTCCAGACTCTGGGGAGAATAGGGAATAATCTTGGACAGAGAAAAATTCTCACTACCCAACCGGGAATTGAACCCAGGAACCCCTCGCATAGCATGCAGATGGGCTGTGATCACAATGAAATGTTAAGCTTCTAACTTCGGAATTAAGAATTACAGATAAATCAGTGGACTACTTCGCTACTATTGCCTCAACATATTTTGATAAAAGAACCTGCAGATCCGCATCCTTCTCTCGTTTGTTTATGTGATGTTTTTTCGTTTTTCGTTTTTTCTAAATTTAAGTTTAACCCAACGTAACGTGAAGGTCTAACATTTTGTATTAATGGATTATTTAGGGTTGACTTAACAGTTTGCCTCGTTATAAAACTCGGTATGAAAGTAGGTATTTGAAATGATAACGATTCTGCTAACGATAGGCTTAGATAAGAGATCGCAAACCATCACAAACTCATGACCATGCCTAGAGCTGGGATTTCTGTGTAATTACATATTTTTCCTTGCTATTTAGATGCTGGGAAAGATGATACGTTTACATAGCACTGTGTTACGGTTAAAGGGATAAAGAGTACAGACAAGGAGGGGGACACCTCGCTCTCTTCGACCTACACAGATCAGAGCTACCATCCCCAGGAGGCAGGGATGAAATGAGGGAACCGAAGGTGTCACACAGGGTCGCAGCTAGACAGGCCACAGAGACGCTCGGAAGTCCCTAATATGTTAGGGTTAATATAACTTCATGTTACATATTTGTGAGTATATTCATATTACTTTCTCTACTGGTAAGTAAGGGAAGTATTGTATTCCACCCAAAAATTCGATGTCGAGATTTTGAGCCCCCCTGAATCCAAAGACAAAAGCATTTTTAGAATAAGGTCCGCGTGCACGCGTGTCTGTCAGTCTGTGGACAACATAACTCAAAAACGAAAAATCGGTTAAAAACCAAAGTTGGTATTTAAGTTTAATGTCTTTCAAGGAGTGTGTGAGTTTTGTTTAAGGACCCTTTGACAACTAGGTCATTAGGGCCCGTCTTTCAAGGATTTTGAAGAAAATTGCTCTACCCGAAACTACCCTTTACATGGAAAATCTTCAAAACATTTTGATTTTCTTGAAAATGGCTCTAATAATTTTGATTAAAATGTCATATGTTTGAGATATTTTTATGGGAAATGAAATGTATATCTTAAATTTTCTGACTATAGCCCCTGTAGTCATGTTTACTCTGGATGACTTTTGCATAACTGGCAAACCGTTAGAGATAGACCAAATCTTACTGTACAAAAAATGTAGATCACAATTTACGTTCAAATAATTGTTGTTGTAGAGTGAACCATTTTGGAGATGTTCCTTGTTATGTGTGTGAGTTTCGGAAAACAAACTTTCGTCAAATGCAACATCGTTGTTCATTTTTATATGTTAGCTGTGCAAATAGAGCGGAATCTCAAAGCTTTAAAACATTTGACTACCGCTCACAGCCTACTGTATTCCCATACTTCCCTTGTACCTATAAGGAAATAAGCAATAAGATAATTTCTGCAAATGTATATCTGAACTAACACGAAGAAGATATAGGAAAAAGAGTTTGTAAGAATGGTTAGTACAAGAGTAGAGCAAGTCATGTGAGTGCAACACATCAGATTCTCAGTACTTTCTTATTTCATTTCTCGTCGCTTTGCCAGGTAGTAGTTCCCAGTACAGCAACGTTTTCTAACCGCAGGGCGACGTGTACCTGTACACAGCTGCGGAAATGAGCTAAATTTGTTGAATCACGTCAACTACGCATATCCAAATCGATGGATTGGTAGAGTTGGACCAGTTCCATGGCCACCACGGTCGCCAGATCTGACACCTCTCGACTATTTTCTGTGGAGTTGTATGAAGAGTATAGTGTATGGAGCTCCTGTAACGTGAGCGGAGAACCTTATTGCTCGAGTCCACGGAGCGGTTGAAAATTCAAAGACAATCGCACATATTGTCATGTGCATGAGGCTCACCACTGCCGATATAGGCTCTGCAATGACACAGGAGGTACAGAGTTCGAAGCCCGTTTGTAATTTAGACAGCTCCATGTTGGGTTTATTGATGGAATGTGAACGTACGCCCATCTGACACTTTGATACACTACAGCGACCAAACCGTGCATTTCCGGACAGGGATTCCTATTTGAAAACCAACCAGTTTGCCATCCCGCACAACACACTAAGCGTTTGATTTATTTTTTCACCAACTTACTGTTGGTATTTTTAAACACACAAGCCGCGTGTAAGGCAATGGTATAAGAGGTTGAATCAGAACTGAAAAATTCAATGCCACAGCCGGGATTTGAACCACGGATCTTCCGCTTATCGAACGACTGCTCTAACCATTAAGCTACCATGGCCAACTTGCCAGTACGACATTAAATTCCCCAGTTGATTCGCATTTTTTCCCCGTAGACCACAAGAGAAATCTCATATCAGAGACAAATACCTCAAGGGCGACTTACTTAGTAAGTACTTTATGTCCCGGGTTTAAATAACCATTACTAGGCTAATGAATTTTATTTGATTTATTTTTTCACCAACTTACTGTTGGTGTTTTTAAACACACAAGCCGCATGTGGGGCAATGTTATAAGAGGTTTGTCTCTGATATGAGATTTCTCTTGTGGTCTCACCGGGAAAAATGCGAATCAACTGGGGAATTTAATGTCGTACTGGCAAGTTGGCCATGGTAGCTTAATGGTTAGAGCAGCCGCTCGATAAGCGGAAGATCCGTGGTTTAAATCCCAGCTAATCTGTGCCCTGTATACATATGTGTGTGTGTGTGTGTGTGTGTGTGTGTGTGTGTGTTTGTGTGTGTGTGTGTGTGTGTGTGTGTGTGTGTGTGTGTGTGTGTGTGTGTGCGCCAATCGAGTCCTATATATAAACATATTAACCATATTTAATTTATTGTTTTTCTTTATATGTGATTAACTTCTTTAATGTTTACATGAAGATCGTTATTGTATTATCTAATCTTTTATTTAATATTCGTACAATATACATATTTTCCATGTATTTGTAATTCAACGTTATACAAATGTTGACAAATGAGGGCAGCTCTCCGCTATGTGCAATACCACAGATGTATGTACATACATATATCCTAAGACTAAGACACTAATGGATTGCATCTATGCATAACCTAAATAACTATTTCATATATCAATTCGAAATTAAAAGTACTTTCATATATAAATCGCCAACTGTTCTAAAATTCATGAAGGGCAAACTTTTTTAATAATCCAAGTCAAAAACAACAAATAAACACACATCATTTGTCCCTTCGCAACTCTTAGTTTCTGGATAAAATAATGTTGAATTTTCCCAAGACGCTGAGATTTTGCTTTACATTCGTTAGAAGAATAAATAATTTAACACATTCTAGAAAGCAACAAAATATGATTGCAATATAGGTAATTAGGTACTTACTTTCTGAAGATGTAAAGAGGCGAGAAATAGGACATTTTATAATTTCGTACTGTTAATTTTACGAAGGAGTATTTTACATTAAAGTTAATCCATCTCAAGTGAAACTTGTTACACATTGGATTATTATTATTTGAATAATCCATTGCTGTTCGCTCTTCTATACTAACATATCCTAAGAAACAGTTTATTTTTAAATACGTAAAACTATACAAGCGCATAATCTTTTATCTTGCTATTCGACAGCGCTGCCAACACAAACTCAGCGTAAAGAATCTACCCGCTATAACGTCGATATAAATACTAGACATTGTATCCCATTTCTGTGGTGTGGGACCCAGAGTGTTTAACTACCACGTGGGTATTTGACTTCCCGAACTTGAACTGCCGCACATCTGAGGTCATATCGGCAGCTGTTTACCTTTGGGACAATTATTCAACAGCAGTGATGTTCACTCGTTTACAATGTTGTTAAATCTTTGGATTGTTTTACTTTTGGTTATATTAAATTCACACACACACACACACACACACACACACACACACACACACACACACACACACACACACACACACACACATGCGCGCGCGTAATCTGGGGCTAAAGAAATCGAACCCGGGATCTCTGGGTTTTAAGGTTAGCATACTAACCACTAGACTACAGAGGCAGTTAGATACAGTCTGATTTTAAAAATTCTGATGAGTTGTACTCACATGACTTTCTCTACTCCTGTACTAACCATTCTTACAAACTTCCTCTATCTTCTTCGTGTTAGTCGAGATAAACATTTGTGCAAATTATCTTATTGCTTATTTCCTTATAGCTACAAGGGCAATATTAGAATTCAGTAGGCTTTGAGCGATAGTCAAATGTTTTAAAACTTAGAGATTCTGTTCTCTTTGCACACTTAACGTATACAAAAATGAACAACGATGTTCCATTTCACGAAAGTTCTAAGTTTTCCGAAACTCACACACATAACAAGGAATATCTCCGAAATGGTTCACCCTACAAGAAAATTTATTGAGACATAAATTGTATATTTTAGCAAGATCTACATTTTTTGTACAGTACAATTTGGTCTATCTCTTATGGTTTACCAGTTATGCAAAAGTCGTCCAGAGTAAATACGACTACAGGGGCTATAGCCAGAAAATTCAAGACATACATTTCATTTGTCATCAAAATATCTCAAACATATGACATTTCCCATTTTCAAGAAAATAAAAATTTTCCATGTAAAGGGTGGGGCTATTTTCTTCAAAATCTTCGTGTCGCATCTTTGAAAGACATTAAACTTAAATACCAACGTTGGTTTTTAACTTTTCGTTTTTGAGTTATGCTGTCCACAGACAGACACACACGGACCTTTTTCTAAAATGCTTTTTTTTATTCAGGGGGTCTCAAAACATATATTTCCGGTGAAATCTCGACATCGAAGTTTTGGGTGAAATACAATACTTCCCGTACTTACCAGTAGAGAAAAGATATATGGCAGCCACCAGCCAGCTTCTCCATGTGGATAGCTGCAGTATTGTCAAGAAGTAGATTACAAGTTACTTTAACCCCTCTGGCAAAGCACTGAGGCGTATTGAACTTGGTGGTCGAGCGCTACGATCGCTTCTTATCTTGTTTATTAGAAGAGCGAAATGTCAGTAATGGTCAGTAACTTGTCGTATAGTCCAGTGGTGTCAATCGTGGTCCCGAGTGACAATGTCACAGAGAGAGCAAGTCGCCGTGCCCTGGGCATAGAGGGCAAGTCCGTTAGAAACCAGTTCAGTGCAGTTTTCCGTGTGATGCAGGCAGAGCAATGGCTGCGTCTGAGAGCACAGACATGCGTCATTTGGATTCGCATGTTTCGAATGGGAAAACATTTCCTCTGCAAAGTTGTGGTTGTAGTATTCAGTACCTAATATGCAACCAGTATCTTGCATTAAAAATACAACAAAGAATGTCATTATGAACATAGTAAGTAATACAGCAGTTCAGCTGGAGCTGAAAGAAGTACAGTGTGAGTCGCCTTCATGAGAAATTTGACAATTCATGATCGAATTCTAGCGGAAAGTTTACATTAGGCGTTTCCCAAACTTGATTCCCAACGCAGCAAAAAGTATGGCAATGCCTGGCAGTACCTACCTTTGTGAACAGAGTTTCTCTATAATGCAGCTCCTGAAAACTCGCCACAGAAACAGACTCTCGGATAGCAATTTGGCATCCAGTCTTAGAATCTGCCTTTGTAAGCCAAATTTTGAAAAGTGTGTGAATTGAAAAATATGCCAAGTGACTGATCCTACAAATGTTTAACGTGTGGTATTTTACTTAGGTTTTCAGCAAGATTGTCTTAAATGCATTATGCAGACGCTTAACACTAAAATACGTATCTTTAAAGACAGTAGTTTTCAAACATCTTGCATGTAGTCCTTTCCTTTAATTTTGGAGGAAATCGCCAACCCCTGTTACTAATGATGTTTCGTGTTATTTCACTTATTTGAAGATAATACAAGTAAATATTCTGTTATTATGCTTAATCAAAATAGCTAAGAATATTCATTTAAGGTACAACGGATTTGAAAGCTGCTATTTGCTTTTTATATATAGATTATATCTAATACAAGTACGTATTAAAAGCACTATTATGAATACCGTGTAATTATTCTCTTATTTATTTATTCATTCCTTCAAAATAGATTGACATTTTTACATCTGGGTTTGAAAAGTAATAAAAACATCTATCTTTAAGAGGCATGTAAGTGCGTAAGTGGTTTGTTTAATTTCCAGTTTGAGAAAGCTAACCCAAGGGCTGGGGTAGGTTTAATAGTAACTATAATTCAGCCTAATCATCAGAAGGTTGCAACTATTTTAACCAACTTTAATAACTACGTCAAGTAGTTTTTTATTTACGCGTGAGATGTACTGTTCCCCTTCGCAGATCCAACTTGTACCTGTGCTATGTATCCTTGTAGGCAATTCTGAAGGGAAAAAAATCATAAGGTGTACGCACTCCAAGAAAGGTTTTATTCGTGGACGCGACCAACTTGCAAGTAAACAGGTGTCAATTGATAAAGCTTCTAGTGTTGATATGTATTACGTCATGTTTTGCCCGCTGCATGTACTAGCAGTAGCTGATGCACAGTTTAGCCCCGAAGAGCCTGTGACCTTGACACCACTGGTATAGTCAGTGATAAAACACAAATAGATGATCTCTCTGATACATGCGACGTTGCTGTCCCGGAGATATGGTTGCATCTGAACAGAGTGTACGCACACCGTGTAGCCATGTTTATGCGATAAGCTCCCATAAACAATTGTCAAGTTTCACATTGCTTTCCGATACGCTCCATGGCTTTGCCCGGTACTCGGAGCATATAAACAAACGTTGGGTTTATCTCACAGCAGCGAAAACTTGCACATGTAACCTACCTATATTAGCCTACTTTCACAACAAAAGTAATTTGTTCTCAATTCGAATTCACTGCGTCTTTGCATCTCCACAGTTGTGATTCTGAGTATTTCTACTCTACTTACCTTGCTGAGTATCTATTTAACAGTTGAATATCTCTCTCTCTCTCTGGCGAGCAGCTGCGCGTGATCAAAATCGTGGGACGTATTGCCATACTAAGATTAAAACCATTACAATTGTTCTTTATCTCTTTCCTGCTTCTCATATTTATGTCCTGGTGTGTAATTTTGCCCTCGACACGATGTAAAAGGTTGAGAAACAAATCTTCGCCAATTCGTAGAAAATTGCGATAGTTTTCCGGTTCCTCTAACCTCAATTCGTTTTGTAGTAGACCCAACATACCTCGGCCCGTGTCCTGTTCTCATGACCGTGTCCACCAACGTCTTTTACGTGTACTCTTTCTACTGAGACACACTCGTGGAAATATATCCCAAACCTATACTTAATATAGCAATCGCTAAATTAATATTTGCGTCCGCCATGTTTGTTTCTCACGCTTGCTACGTGAACTGTCATTTGTATTGGACCAAAATAAATCATAGTGTGACAGTTTCTTTTGTTTAAAATTCCATTGGATACAAAAAGTTTGGTTAAAAAGAAGTTGTACCGTGGGACACGGCTTTATTGACTATTCCACGCATACGTGACTTGGTTGAAATCAACCAATCATGTGCATAACAATTTCAACCAATGACAGCCTTCATTCGCGAAAAAATTACCAAATTTCATAATTACCTTCTTTGAATCTTGTTACCTCTGCTTTTCTTATGTTGTAATCAGGTTAGAGAATCTAGTTGCATTGTGCTACAGATGCGCATCAGCTTACGTAATTTGATGCAACAGAGCCGCTAGGTTTAAATGTCAAAAATGGCTGACTCTCACTTCGGTGAAGCATCTAATGCTGAAAGCTGAAATAGATCAACTAATTTGAAGAGGGAAACCTCAGAACACAAAATACAAAGGAAATATGTTTGGAATCAGTCTAAAAAATGTGTATTGCACGAAATTAAAAATTAGTAGCAGATACTACCACAACTGACATTGCCTGCTTCACTGTTCTTTTAAGGGGTTAGTAATTACAAATTACTATGTTATATTTTTAAGAAAACGCAGAGTACAGTTTACTTTTTTTTTTTTTTTTTTTTAAGTAGAGTGTACCATTTTGGAGATATTCATTGTTATTTGTGTGAGTTTTGGAGAACCTAAGTTCTGTCAAATGGAACATCGTTATTTATTTTATATGTTAACCGTGCAAAGAGAGCGGAATTTGAAAGCTTTATAAGATTTGACTATCGCACAAAGCCTACTGTATTCCCATATACCCCTTGTACCTACAAGAAGATAAACAATAAGATAATTTCTGCAAATGTTTATCTCAACTAACACGAAGAAGATAGAAGAATAAGAGTTTGTAAGAATGCTTAGTACAAGAGTAGAGAAAGTCATGTGAGTGCAACACATCAGACTTCATTAAAAGTGATAATAATATTATTAAGTTAATTGAAGTTCTTAATTTTGTGAGATAAAATATTTCCTGAATATTTGTTTTTAGAAGGATTAAGAATAGCAGAGTTGATGAAGCAATTGCTTGAACTACAAAGCATTTTAGAGAAGCTTCTGTGGAAAGTATATTCGTATGCCTTTTGCATGTCTGCAGTTTCGATAATGTGTGTATACCGATGCATTTTAATGCTTAAAATAAAATAGAAGATCTCACACAAGATATTTTGTGACATACAACAAAGTAACTTCAGTTGTGTATTTTCTCCATGGCAGCAACAATAGCTGCAAAATGAATGCAGCCACGATGTGAGTGATGAACTCAGCCTGTGGTGGCCGCACATCAAGGTAACGTATCTATGAAAATTTAAAAATCACAGTTTTCTTCTGATTGCTTTGATTTTTTTCCATACACTCAGAACATAAAATATATAATGTACACAAAATTTCAATGTTCTATGCCAAACCGTGTTTAACTTATTAATACATTTATTAGGTAATAATAAATCACCCTTTGATTGCTAGTATGAAATGACCCTTGGACCCTACAGTTTATGTATCTCTCCTAAATTTTGATTTGAGTTAAGTATACATATAAGTATAAAGAAATTGTCATGTCGCCATTGCTTAGATTTAATTATATTAAGAGAAAAAATGTTTTGTATACAGTTTATTGATATTTTCAATTCTTTCAGTATGAGTTAAAAAAATATTTAATTTCAGCTGAATTAATATTTTTAACCAGCGCATGACAAATTTTAATACGTTAATCTCTCAAGCTCTTCTGAAAAATTCAAGCTAACAAGTTATAAACTAGGGTCCAATGGTGAAAACAAAAGAATTGACAAAAATGGATTTTAAAGTTGTACTTTAACTAAATCCAATCCACTTAAAATTTCCCAGCACCATATATGTGGTACTCTGTTACTTTCTTTTTGGCCTCAGTAGCAGTTTTTTTAAATTTTAAGTTAGCTTGGTTGTTTCTTAATATAAAAACTTTCTTTTCGCCTTTGAATTGTTCACAAAATTTAGAAATGTATTGTGCTTAGCTAACCTCTACCCTATGCACTTTCGCTAATTTATACACAAAATGCATAAAATATGCGTATTACGGCCTTACTATAGACTAACGCATAGCTTGAAACCTATTACTAACCTAAACAATGCCTAATATATAAGTGGAACACTGAAATAACCTGGCAAGATCACATAGTTACAGAACACTGACTGCCTTTCTCTGTTTGGAAGCAAAACTTGTGTCAGATTCGCAGCATTTCAGCTCGATATATCAAATTCATTTCAGCACAGCCAACTCATAACCTTCCTGAAGCAAAAATCCCTGCAAGATAACTAAAATTAAAATCAGCGAAAACGAAAAAGCATTTCAAAGCTGTAGCGACGAAGTTTAGCGAGGAACGCTCACCTGCACTAGGACATTTAAATTCCTTCCTGGAGCTTTAAAAATGGCTGACATTGAGAAAACTAAAGTGTGCTGTTCAAGTACAAAGTATAAGCATAATAAATAATGAAAAAGTAAAAACAAACATTTTCGGCAATTTTCACCAAATTTCGTAGATACGTTGCCTTAAAGGAAGCTCAAGGTCAGCTGCCTCTCACCACTACGTTGCTAGGCAACACGTGACAGTGTCGGTTAAGAACATAGGTCATTTCCAGACAGTTCGTGAGGCCTCGAGTGCCGGTTTGTTACGAGAAGCTTCGTGAAACGTTTATTTCCAGAAAAACCGCCAGTACCTAATATTAGACTATATAAGCGAGCCGGCACGAGTAGTATAAAGTTCAGTCAGTTTTATGAGTTTTTAGATAGTGAATTGTTTAGAACGACCGGTGGACAGTTGAGCAGTGTTTGTGTGAAGATTACAATAGAACAGAACAGCTGCGAGTTAGGTCACGAGCTGTGAATTGTGATTCAATTTTAAGCGGAATAAAGTCACATAAAAAGTGAATGGACCTGTCATTTGTCACAATGTTGAAAACGAAGCATTTCCAGACACTGCTTCAGAATAAAATGTTCAATTTTATGCCCTCTACCACATCAGAAAATTAGGAAAAGTTATTCTGTTACTCCTGTATATCATATGCAATAACAGGATTGTATCTGCAAGAGTTGAGGATATGCAATTATTACACATTTGTGTGCAGTTATATCTGCATCGACTTACAGACACGCGCGCACACACACACACACACACACACACACACACACACACACACACACACACACACTTAGAGAAAGTAAAAATTGAGTTTTACTTTCTCTACTGGTAAGTAGGGGAAGTATTGTATTCCACCCAAAAATTCGATTTCGAGACTTTACTATATGTTTTGAGATCCCCTGAATAAAAAAGAAAGTATTTTTAGAAAATGGTCCGTGTGTGTGTCTGTGCACAGCATAACTCAAAGACGAAAAGTCGGTTAAAAACCAAAGTTGGTATTTAAGTTTAATGTCTTTGAAGGATGCGACACGAAGATTTTGAAGAAAATAGCCCCACCCTAAACTACCCTTTACATGGAAAATTTTTCGAAAATTTTGATTTTCTTGAAAATGGCTCTAACGATTTTGATTAAAATGTCATATATTTTAGATATTTTTATGACAAATGAAGTGTATATCTTGAATTTTCTGGCTATAGCCCCTGTAGTCGTGTTTACTCTGGACGACTTTTGCATAACTGGTAAACCGTTAGAGGTAGACCAAATCATATTATACAAAAAATGTAGATCTTGCTAAAATACACAATTTATGTCTCAATAAATTTTCTTGTAGGGTGAACCATTTCGGAGATATTCCTTGTTATATGTGTGAGTTTCGGAAAACTTAGAACTTTAGCGAAATGCAACAACGTTGTTCATTTTTTTATATGTTAATCATGCAAAGAGAACGGAATCTCAAAGATCAGAAAGATTTGACTGTCGCACAAAGTCTTCTGTATTCTAATATTCCCCTTGTACCTACAAGGGCATATGCAATAAGGTAATTTGTACGAATGTTTATCTTAACTAACATGGAAATATAGGAATAAGAGATTGTAAGAATGGTTAGTACAAGAGTAGAGAAAGTCATGTGAGTGCAACACATCAGATTTTGTTATATGTGAAGCGTGCAAAGGGAACGGGATCTCAAAGCTTTAAAACATTTGACTATCGCACAAAGTCTACTGTATTCCCATATTCCCCTTGTACCTACAAGGAAATAAGCAATAAGATAATTTGTACAAATGTTTGTCTCAACTAACACGAAGAAGATATAGGAATAAGATTCTAAAGTAAGAACAAATTAGAAACTAAAAACTTCACTTATCTTAGTCTTATTTGCTGACCCTGGGTTTCAAGCTGTGTCCAGCTCATTCTCAAAGCCATATAAACAAATTCGTTGCCAAGCTACAATCTTTTATTTTTTCTGAAAAACAATTACTCTTATTCAATTTTTATTTACCAATCTCTGAAAACAAAAATTTATAAATACAATCTATAGATGGTAATTCGAAGTTCATGACACGGTTCCTGTTTTTTTAAAATAAAATTTTTTTCCCAAACCATTAAATCTATAGGATTACTTAATTGCTTTAATAATTTAACTTCTGGATTAATTTCATGATTAAATGACCAAAAATGATCTGCCACAGCTGATTTATCAGTTTGTTTATATTTAATATTTCTAAAATGTTCTTTTATTCTGGTTTCTAGATGATGTTTAGTTTTACCAATATATACTTTATCACAATCTAAACAGCTAAATTGATAAATGCCAGATTTTTTATAATTTGGTATTTTATCTTTTTTTTGAAAAATTAAGTAAATTTTGTATATTAAATTTATTTTGAGGGACCAAATTTATTCCATATTCTTTAAAAATCCTTGTAAATGTTTTATTAGCCCATGGATGGTAATCATGCTAAGTATATTACCCCCCCCCCCCCAACAAAAATCTATCGCCCTCCACCGGGTTTGAACCCACGACCTGGAGACTGAAGTAATGGGCAAGCATGGTTCACGGGCCTCTGCAATCCTGTTTTCTTCACTAAACTGCGAACCTCGCTATTAATGTTTTTGGTAGAATGTCTCTGGAAGTGCTTTAAAAGAAATCAACACATTTCATTAACAAGTCTTTATTTTCCAGGGTTTGTTTTCATAGTGCATACAGTTTGTATTTAAACACTGGTAGCGACATTGTTGCTGGATCCTTCTTCCTTATCTTTCAGTTTATTTTTAAGTTCCTTAAGAGCTTTTTGGACTTTCTCGTTGAGCTTCTCGTAGAAGACACTCCTTCTGTAAGCTTTCATCAGTTCAGGCATTCTGTACAGCATTACTTCCTCTCTGGCTCGCTCCAGCACATCCCGTATAGAGTACTGAAACAACAAACAATTCACTGCATTTGTTTAATGTGTTTATTAAACTCGCCAAAGCATCTTAGGTCTTACAAGGTCAGCGTGGTGTTTGGCGTGTGCGCGTCCTCGGCGCTTGTTGCCGTCTGCCGCTATCATACAAATGCGAGGATGAAACAATACATTTTTAAAACTTCTTTTAATCCTTTATTGCCTGAATTATATTGCTACATATGCCGTTCTTCCTCTAATTCGAAACCGGTTTAGATTAGGCGGTCTGGGAGACCTTCAGCCTGCTGGCTCGGATAGCCATGATCGTTAAGGCAACACGTAGTGCACTGGCCATGCACTCAAAGCCTGAGGTCATGAGTTCGAGTCTCGGCAACCGCAGTCAAATGTGCCTGTGGTAAAGGACGGGGAGGACTCACGTAAAATAATCGGTGTGATGGCATGTATTTTTAATTGGTGACAGACAGTATAACAAGAATATAGCAGAAAAAAAAGCTAAAACTAGTACAAATAGGAAAAAAAGGCCTATGTATCTTATAAGACACACCAGACATGAAAGGGTTAAAGGCTTTACTTGCCAACTTTATGAAAGGAGATAGTTATTGGAGCCATGAACGTCGGTAGACTTTTTTCCAGAGAGGGCGGGGGGGGGGCGCAAATGTTAAAATTTTGCAATCAGATATTAATTCATTATTTTGTTGTCAAAAGTTGTAGTATTTGTTGCGGATAACCGTATAAATTTGCGCTCATTAGAAATTGTTCTTTGCATAAAAATTAAAATAATAGTTTAATAGTCAGCATATCAAGTTCATTAATTTCCAAGGGGGGGGGGGCCGCGGCCCTTCCTTGCCCCCCCCCCCCTTCGCGACGCCCATGATTGGAGCTCTGAGAGACCTAATATTGTTCATGGAGTACTCCTTCATGACGAAAAAATTGCTGTATGGTGCAGAATTAGCGGACAAGGAGTTATAGGGCCAAATATTTTCGAGTCAACAGTTGACTGTACATAAATGAATACAACTTTGCCCCCCTTTTTAGAGAATTAACAGACAGGGAGCGTGATTTTGCCTTTTTTCAACAAGACTCTGCAACAGCCCATACGGGCAATCTTTCGATGAAAACAATTGAAAGTGTGTTTCAGAACAGAATCATTAGTAGAAATTTGTGGCCCCCTTGGTCCGCCGACCTAACCCCCCTGCGATTTCTATCTCTGTGGTAACTTAAAGCATAAAATGTACGAGATAAATTCACACACTCTGGAAGAATTAAAACAAAATATCCGCCAGGAAGTTGCCAGCATTTCTCAACGTGAACTACGGCGAGTGATGGATAGTTTCCAGAGGTGCCAAAAATGTATGGACGACGGTGGCCAGTTTCAGCATCTCCTTTAACAACACTGGTAAGTAAAGCCTTTAAAGGTAGTTTTTAAAATGTATGGTTTCATCCGCGCCATTCTATGATAGCGACAGATGGCAACGCGCGCCAAGGACGCGGACAGGCAAAACACCGCTCATTCCGTTAGAAACTCTTTTGCTCTCCCGCATTATGGTGAATGATAATACAGTTTATCAGTGAAACAGTAACTATAGTGACATTTAACGGTTAATAAAGCATATGATAAGAGTGATTTACAGTTTATTTAGTATTCCAGTATCACCGAGGAAGATCTTCAACTTGAAATAAGCTGAAGGGTTTTCATTTGCTCTATTGAGTTCAACGGAGATTCCAAATATTGTGTCGCCGGGCGCGGCGCACAACAAAGGACAGTCTGGGGGGGCTAAGCTACTACACAGCACATATAGATCGGCGGGATAACGAAGGTGCTCAAGGTCAGGCTGGTGTTTATGTATACGCGACTAACAACAATGCACGCGATGCATAACAAAGGATTTCTGGAACCTTCAGGGGCACCTGGTCCCTCCGCTGTCATCACCGCTTTGAACCAAATAGCTATACCTACTAGTCCGAGCACACATTATATGGCTTAAAATAATTTTAAGCATAACAAATTTTAAAAAAATCGTGCATTTTTACTTTCTCTACTACGTATAGTAAGTAGAGGAAGTATTGTATTCTACCCAAAAATTGGATGTCGAGATTTCAGCGAAAATATGTTTAGAAGTCCCCCGAATCAAAAAAAAAAAAAAAAAAAAAAAGCAATTTTAGAAAAAGGTCCGTGTGTGTCTGTGTGTCAGTTTGTCAGTCTGTGAACAGCATAACTCAAAAACGAAAAGTCGGTTAAAAACCAAAGTTGGTATTTAAGTTTAATGTCTTTCTGATATGCGACACGAAGATTTTGAGGAAAATTGCTCTACCCTAAACTACCCTTTACCTGGAAAATTCTTCGAAAATTTTGATTTTCTTGAAAATGTGTCCAACGATTTTGATTAAAATACCCTATGTTTGAGATATTTTGATGACAAATGAAATGTATCTTGAATTTTCTAGCTATAGCCCATGTAGTCCTGTTTACTCTGGATGGCTTTTGAATAACTCGTAAACCGTAAGAGATAGACAAAATCATACTATATAAAAAATGTAGATCTCGTTAAAACACGCAAGTTTTATCCAAACAAATTTTTTGTGGAGTGAATCATTTTGGAGATATTCATTGTTATTTGTGTGACCTTTGAAATACTTAAACTTTCGTTAAATGGAAGATCGTTTTCATGTTTTATATCTTAGCCGTGCAAAGAGAACGGAATCTCAAAGCTTTAAAATATCTGACTATCGCACAAAGTCCACTGTATTCCCATATTCCCCTTGCACCTACAAGGAAATAAGCAATAAGATAAATTGTAGAAATGTTTATCTCAATACGAAGAAGATAAAAGAATAAGAGTTTGTAAGAATGGTTAGTACAAGAGTAGAGAAAGTCATGTGAGTGCAACACATCAGATTTTTATAATATGAATTTCCTTATAAATGTGAACAAAGTTACAAAATTGTATATTTATCCTGCAAAAGTTTCAAAACTGTATCTTTGGTAATTACTAAGATAATGGGAGTTTAAATAAGCTAGTAACATTGGCAGTAGGTATAGGGTGGTTAATTTCCCATTAACTGCGACAGCACGAATATTACATTGCTCCAAGATGAAATAGACAAAGCAACAGATACCTGTATAAGAGATACTGCCTGTCTCACGTAAATCTGGTTGTCCTCACACTGGAAGACAGGCAGAGTTGGTATCTTGCAGCCTGTTATGGCACGCATCCTCGGATCTTCCTTGTTCACTGGGAATATTGTTATCTCCACAACATACGGAAATGAAATGTAACCCTGAAAGGAAGACAAGGATACATGTATTGAACGGTGACTGTTATTGTTTCAATCAGTCAGAAGGAGATTGATAGCTACGTCTACATCAGAATGTTAGCAGTGCATCACTGTTCTTCCAATAACACGACGCAAATTACAATTCCTATTAGGTAAAATAAAGGTTGAGGTGACGCAACTAAAGCTTGCCAACGAGAGCTGCGCGAAACGTCAGTACTACTGGGATAAAGTCGAGCTATCTCGCTCGATTGAAGGCCACATACCATTTCTATTCCCCGCATTGCTGCTCCCACTGCCTACTCTCTGTCCATTTACTGTGATATGCACTCCTCGAGACGTTGTTAGATACTGCAAAAGGTGTAACGGTACGTTTACGAAAATATTCCTTTACGTCTCCTGCAGATTGGTGAGCTTTAGTTGCGGCAGCTCTAATACTTTCATACTTGTCTTCTGCTTAATTTGGTAAAAAAAGTAGTCATTTAGTGAAAGAAAATGCATTTAATACTGGCTTTAGAGGAGATGTGAATACTTGAGAGCACTTTAACCCACCCGCCTATCTAGCGTCCTATCCGAGGTGGAAAAATAGAGACCTCATATTTATTTATGATGAAAGTGTTAAAAGTAAGGATTTATTCTGTAAGTAGGAATGTTTGTGAAAAGGCCATAGACCGAGTGTAGCAATCCTGTGAGCAAATTTAAATCACTTTAAACGTTCATGGTAAAATTGAAATTGGTAAAATGGCAATAAAATAATACCAGGCCTACTTCTCCTTTCCCTGATTACCCTCCCCTTGTGTAGGACTTACAAGCCAGCCTAGGGTCAGACGCCTGTCGGGGAGCAGAGGAACCTCTGGACCAGAGTGAACACCTGGAAGCGGGCGGTCAGCCAAGCACCAGGTATGATAGTGAGGAAGAGGATGCTATGAAATACAGGCGAAATGGATGATTGGAAGGGTGATTAATGGGGCAATTGGTGGAATGAATGGAGAACCCGGAGAAAACCCGCCCAGATGCCGCTTCGTCCACCACGAATACCATGCTTGTTCCGCCTAGGTGGTAGGCGAGCGGTCTAACCACTCAGCCACGGCGCCGCCATTATATTTCCAGACTCAGGGAAAGATGAGGAATAATCCTGACTGGAGAAAAATTCCTATCCCCCTGCCGAGAATCGAACCCGGGACCTTTGCACAGCAGGCTGCTCTGTCAACTGCGATTCAGACGATTCCAGGCCTATATGCAACTAAAATATTCCTAGAATGAGGTCAATAGACGAGAATTTAATGTTTTGTTGATTTGCTAGCATCCTTAATTTACACTAGTCAATGAAGTGATTAGATGCCATATGGTACCGCTTTCTATGTGCCCCCAACCCGAGAAAGGGGCACGATTCCAATGTTACTCTTTCGGCAGCTTCCAGAATTTCGTGCGGCTCTTGGAATTCAATTTGGTTCATATTCGTACCTCCCGCAATTTTATCGATTATTCAGGTAATAGATAAAACAATAACGATTTAGGTCAAAGAAAGAAGTGGTCTTGTCTTGGCTCTCACGGAGGGGATTCTGGTACGTCCGGTGATGGCCTATTGTGCATCAGATCCCTGGAGGATGAGATGAAAGTACCTTACAGGCGGCCAGAACGCATCACAGGTCCAACTGCTGCGGTGGGTCCCTAACATGTGCAAGTAGTTTTTCAGCTCAACTGAGTTCCAGATCACCTCAGAGAGCGCACCACCAGCTAGGTTCGGCTGATCAGTCACCCTGGCGGGCGGCTAGCCGATCACAGAGTCACCCCTCGTCCGAACACCGTATATCTAAAGCGCTGGTTCCATGCAGCACGTCCTACCGGCGACTCCGCTGACCCTTACAACCTGGAAATATCGGGAGCAGAGAGAATGAAAAGAATGAAATGAAAGGGAGAGGTTCGAGGGGTGTAAGGTAAGTAACCTTTCCAGCGTCGGTCTGGGTGGCTCAGTTGGTTAGACGCTGGCCTACTGATGCCAAGGTCGCGGGTTCAAATCCGGCACAGACCGATGGCTTCTAAGTGAGCTTAAAAACGACAGCTCCATGTCAGTAGATTTACTGGCATGTAAAAGAACTCCGGCGGGACGAAATTCCGGCACACCGGTGACGCTGATGTGATCTTGGTAATTGATAGCGTCGTTAAACATTTTCTTAGAATCCAGAAACATACAATGTTAAATGTGATCATAAACATCAGTTATACTTCTCTGAAGAAGTAATCTTGCACCAAACATCTAGCTTGTTTCAAATATAATCAAGAAATTCCACACAACTGAAGTTTTTAAAATTATACACAACTAAAATATTATCTCTAACTGAATCAATAGACAATGCGATCCTTTCATCTGTCCACTGTGCTCTTATTAGTGAAAATACTCTTTCAGCATTAGCATTGTGTTGCTTTGCCTCCACAGAATACCAACCTTTTGCCTCGGAGTGCAAATGCTGCGTTGCCAATTTTCGTTCAATGTTCCTAACCTATGAGTATGGCCTTTGACTTTAGCTGGTGTAGTTCTGTTGCTTAACGAATTATTCATTTCTATTTTCGAAGCTCCCAGTTCATTTTCTAACGATCGCTGCTTATTTCTGAGAATGTAGGACGTTACAAAGTTTAAAAAATTCCTCCCGGACGCTGCAGAAATGGTTAGGATATTGGGCATTTTCGGGAATCTCCTAATATAATTGAAGACCATGTTGAGCTTGGCTGTCCTTAAGGAACCAAGAACGTGCTTACCACATTAAAGTTGGTCAAGGAGTCGTTATCACACCAACAGTTGTGGTAGGTCCGCAGTTGGTGTGGCTGCTGTCGCATTTCCTCAGCAGTGTGCATGCTGAAACACAGAGAAGGTAAAGCATTACAAATGTCCACAAGATTCCTAACACTGTTAACAGAAAGTGCACGTAGGTATTTACTTACAACTGCGAGGGATATGCGTCAGCAGTTTTAATCACAGGGATCAACTCCACGTGGTACATATGCCGCGGAACTGGTGGCTTGAAGTTTTTGAGGGCATCTTGTAAACCGAGTAACAGGTGATCTTGCTGGTATGTTGTTAGATGGACCCCTTCTACCACACCTCCGTCCAAAATACCAACATAAACTGTTCCTCCCATGCCAGAATTCAGAAACCCGCATAGGTTCCTGGAACAACCATGTCATTTATGTGCACATTTCATTTCTTGCAGCACCTTCTACATTTACTTCCTCTACCACCTACTTATAGTAGGTAAGAAAAAGTAGTGTATGGCTGACACAACATTTTATGCCAGGTGCTAGGAGGAGCTGGTGAACACAAAATCTAATCAGAGGCTTGCCAGACCTTGCGGTGTTGTAGCTATAGTTAAACATGCTATGAAATCACTCTGTAAAGCCAGTGATATAAATATAATTTGACCCACAAAATGTATTTGTACAACAGCAAGGAGAATAGTAATGGTTAGGTATCAGTCGCCATTAAATGCTGTATCTGCCATAATGTACCGCGTCTCATCTCTTCCATGGGGAATGAAATGAGGCACCGAACAGCGTCGGTCCTCGTAGCCATGGTCTCTGGAGCACAGGGTTGCGAGTTCGAGCTCCACTTCTGGCATGGCTAATTGTGTGTATGTGATAGAATAAATTGGAATAAGCAATCAGAAAAACAACGAAAGAGGTAAAAGGTATTTAAAAAAATAAATTTTATGACTTACTGTTACACATTGGGAGCGCCCTCGTTCGGTCTCACAATCCCAGAAAAGGCCGGTTTCCTCGCAGACTTGCGGGGACAGTCCAGTAACACAGGGACAATTCCACCAGCAGCTAAGGCTGAGCTCCACCCCGGGATAGCAACCCCAGTAAAACAGTGGCGACTGAAGCATGAGTGGTGCCAGCATTACTTAGCTCATTTGTTTTTAAGGTGTTTAATTTAAGTCCTTTAACAATGGGGTTGGGAATATCCGACGGCGGTGAATGAAGGAAATGGTTGAAATGAGGTTCTTATCGATGCAATGTAAGTACCACTGCCCACTATACTCGGCAAGAGTAGAGAAACCCGTATGAGTGCAACATATATTTTTCCTTACTATTTAGATGCTGGGAAAAGTGACATGTTTACATATTTGTGAGTATATTATAGATATTTTAGTGATATAACAAAATTACTCATTTCAGCATTTTCCTATTGATATCTATATAAATTCCTGTGCTGATACTTGGAGTGTGGGCTTGTTCTGGTTGCCTCAAAAGTTGGAAGAATGATTGATCTACTGGTAAAGAGCTAGACTTTACAAATGATTCAGCTCTCGCAAGATTTGTCAATAATGGATTAAAACATGTGCCAACTGATGTGCAAGGCAAGAAGGTATTTGTGATGTATTCAGAAGCTGCAGCATACATATATGCTAAAAGCTGCAATTGCTCTGAAAGTGTTTTATCCCAGTATGCTGCGTTTTACCTGATTGGTTCATGGACTTCAACGTGTTGCCGAAGACAGTAGAACTAAGTTTCCGGAAGTGAATAGAATAATTTCAGCAACATTTTTCTAAAACCATCATTTACCAGAGATACCACTGCCTCCGTAACCAGCATTAACGACGTGGGGAACACGGATACAAGCAGTGAGCATCTAGATGATATAAAGACTGCTGTAGATTCTTTTAATCCTGAGAGTGCTGCATGTATTTGTGAGTCCCAGGCTGCCTTTAGCAACTCCAAAGTGCCTACATCAGGAGCATCTTCGGCTGGCTTCTAGAGAGCATCAAGCCTTTAGAAACGTCAGGACTGCTGCTTATGCAAGATTTTGTTGCTGTCATACGAGGATGCTATTGCAAAACTAAGTACTGTCCACGAAGAAGCTGGTGCAAGTGTATTAAGTAAATTGAGAAATCCTGACTATTCAACATTTCATAGTGTATGCCAAATTCTAAATGGAAATGACTTTCTCCAGAAAAATTCCTTTTCTGAAATGTGCCCCAGAAATGATACGTTGGAATTAAATATTTGATATTACATAGTTTCCCCATTTTACATATTTCACTGCTTCTCATTACATATTTTGCTAAGTGATACTACATAAAAATCCCAGCTCTACTCATCACGCCTAACTAATAAACTATCTGGCAGAATACGTATGTGTATGTATATACAGAGTGTCGCACGAATTTTACTGCTAACAGACGGTTCATAGGCAACCAATTTGATATAGGAAACCCATGGTCTAAGATCACAAATTACAGAACTGTGCCTTAAAATTATTTGAGGGTATGCACGCCACTGATTATGTCCACTGCAGCTGTAACGCATGATGAGAGAACAAGCGGGCGAATTCCGTAGCCTGTCTGTTTAGCGTAATGGATATCGGGTTACGACGTGAAGGTACGCACGTATTAAAAGCCGATCCCCAGGCTTCGCATCCATACAAGATCAATGGCGGGATGATTGCCCGGTAAATGCGTAGTCTTAGGTAAGTGGGCATGGTGGATCGGAAGATAGGGTAGAGCTCTCTGAGTGCAGCGTGGCCGAGTCCAGACTTTGCGCGGACGTGTGGAGCGTATGTTAGCCCGCGGTCGAGGAGAACGCCTAAGTATTTGGCGGAGGTTACCCATGGGATATTTCTTCGCTTGAGCCGAAGTGACCGTTCCGGCCGCCAATGGCGAACATTATCAAGGAGGAGTGCGGAGCTTTTCCCCGGACTAATAGCCATTCTCCACTTCTCACTCCAACGGCCAACAGCATTGAGTTGTCGTTGAAGGGGAGGGAGGCAATATCTCACATTCTTTTTTGTGCCATGATGAGGACGTCGTCCGCATACTGGCATGTCGCAGCATGCTGTTCCGTGGGGAAGTCGGACATGTATGCTGAGAAGAGTAGCGGGGAGAGTACACTGCCCTCTGGGACTCCTGCCGCTATACTTCTTAGTGTAGACAGTCTTCTTTCCACTTTCACTCTGAAAGTGCGGTCCTGTGGGAAGCTGCTAATCAGTGTGAGATATGGGTTAGGGATATTTGCCTGCTTTAGTTTGTACAGTAGGCCTTGGTGCCAGGTTGTGGCGAATGCCTTTTCCACGTCCAGCAGCACTGCTATGGTCCTTAAGTTTTCCTGGAACCCCAGGGGAACCTTGTCGGCCACACGCAGCAGCTGCATGGTCGTGGAGTGACCCCGACGAAAACCAAACTGGTGATCCGGTAGGAGTTGCCTATCTTCAAAAAGAGGCGTTAGGCGGGTAAGGAGCAACCACTCGTAAACTTTTGAGACGGTTGGGAGAAGCTGATGGAGTGGTAGTTGCTTACAAATCACCCTCGCCTGCTTCCAGCATGCTGGAAAGTGACGGAGACGTAGGCATTCATTGAAAATCCGGGTCAAGCGGACGACAGCCTTTTTGGGTAGGTGCTGGAGCATGAGCGCCGTGACGCCGTCATGTCCAGGGGATTTATTTGGGTTTAGACTTCGGAGATCACCGCTTTCGGGGTGATCATAGGAACTTGGATCCCCTCGTGTAGCTGCCTTGGTTCCTCATAGAGGTAATCCACGGTCACTTCCACAATTTCCGTAAAGTCTTCATCTTGTGAGTCCTCCCGTTGTTCGGACTGTACCTCAAGATGGTCCGCGAACACAGTGGCTTTCTCGTCTGGATCGAACGTGAGCCGCCCAGGAGTGTCATGCAAGGAATGCTGGTATTGGGTCTTGTCCTTCCTCAAGGCCCTTATAATCCGCCATGGTTTCTTTTCCTGAAGGTGTATATTCTGAAGAGTGTTTTCCCAGGCTGATGTTCTATGCGCACGGACCAGTTGCCTTGCCAGGGTTTTGAACCTCTGGTATACTGCTCCTATCCTGGGATGGCGGAAGCGTTGTCATAGCTTCCTAATAGTTACCTTGGCTTTTAACAACTGCCGGAGTTCTACAGGTATGGTTCTCGGGTCAGGGGTGTTGGTGGGAATGTGGTGAGTGTGTGCGCGTACCGCACTTAGGATCTGGTCGGAATCCAGCTCATTAACTGCCGAGAGGTGAAAGTGCAATGGCATGTCTTTGGTGAGCTAGCTGATTCACTTACCTGAGAACGAGGCTAGTCCTATCTCGTCCAATCGTGTTACAAACACATCGCGCAACGATTGGTCGATTGGACGAGATAAGGCTAGCCTGGTTCGTAGTGCCAGGTTAGCTCTCGCCGACTCTAATTCGCTTCACTTTTTTGCACTGTTAACAACTAACAACATTCCTAAATGTTTTTCTGCAACGTTCCTGCGCTTATCAGTCAAAATGGTTTTGTAGACCGAAAGTGGCACCTCTACATCACAAGAAGCTTCGACTTAAACTTTATTACTATATTTTATCTGAAATTATAAAATATCTTCCGGTTATATGAATATATTTAAAAAAAACTTCTTTATCTGATTACCCTCCCATAGCACCCCCTAGGACTTACAAGCCAGTGCCTAGGGTCAGACGCCTGGCGGGGAGCAGACGAATCTATGAACCGGACAGAGTGAAGACCTGGAAGCAGGTGGTCAGCCAAGCACCAGGTATGAGAGTGAGGAAGAGGATGATATGAAATGCAGGCGAAAGCGATGAATGATTATGGAGCAACTACTGGAATGAGTGGCAGAGAAAACCGGAGAACCCGAAGAAAACCCCAAAAGCTGCCATTCTTATTTAAATAATTGCTTAAAATAAATGTTGTCATGTTTTATAAAGAACAAGTGCGTGTGTGTGTGTTTGTGTGTGTGTGTGTGTGTGTGTGTGTGTGTGTGTGTGTGTGTGTGTGTGTGTGTGTGTGTGTGTGTGTGAATATACTGTATAAAAACCCTAAACATTTAAAACCCACTGCCAACCGAGCGGGATGACTCAGGCGGAATGTCTGTGGTCCGCATTAGGGAGGCCGCTTATTCGATCCCCGTGACCGACCTCCCTGACCTGTTTTGTTTCCTTATCCTCCGAATATCCTGCCCCTCCATTTCGTTACGTTGTATCATTTAATTTCACCCTTCATTCCGTTAGGTTTCCTTCAGGGTTGGAAGCGTCGGCGAGCTTCGCGCAGCAGCACGGCAGGAGGAACAAATGCGCTCTGGAAGTCTCGTCTCCCGGATTGAAAGGCGAGTCACTGCTTTCTGGGGCCCCACGTGATTGTACAAGCCCGAGGGGGAGGAGAGCCGGTTTACAACTCCCCCCCCCCCCTTTAGAGTGTAAACCCGAAGGGGTGAGAGAGGAACTGGGCAGAGCCAGCTTTCTCTTGGGTACTGGCAACATGTTGGAACCCTGCCCTCTGCTCTGTCGTGGCCATCGGATCTATTCGCCTCATCCATCCTTTCCCGGGGTAGGGGGGTGCCTCGTCAGAAGCGCTGGCACAAAAGACCCCCTCCGCAAGTTGTCATTAAGTCAGCACCATTGTCGATAGGCAGTAAGTTCCTCGGGAGAGGCCGCCGATATGACCAAAGGCGGGATATAAATGGAACATAAACAAAAGAAGAATTGGAATTGTTATTAAAGTATGTTCAAATCGCACAAGAGCGCTTTGCAGCTGTTTCTTTGCCGCGCCAGCCGCGGCACCTGTTAACGTTAAATTTCCACTGTCGCAAAATCAAAGAGTTGCCGGTGGTTACTGTTTATGACACGTGGTCTGCTAAGGACTCTCGGTGATATCCTTAACTTTCTGTTTCTGTTATTTCTCCTTCCCTTTTCTATCTTCAGTCCTGATCCCTACAGCAAAAATCTGATGTGTTGCACTCACATGACTTTCTCTACTCTTGTACTAACCATTCTAACAAACTCTTATTCCTATATTTCCATGTTAGTTAAGATAAACATTCGTACAAATCATCTTATTGCTTATGTCCTTGTAGGTACAAGGGGGATATTAGAATACAGAAGGCTTTGTGCTACAGTCAAATCTTTTTGACCTTTGAGATTCCGTTTTCTTTGCACGATTAACATATAAAAAAATAAACAACGTTGTTGCATTTCGCTAAGTTCTAAGTTTTCCGAAACTCACACAAATAACAAGGAATATCTCCAAAATGGTTCACCCTTAAAGAAAATTTATTGAGGCATAAATTGTGTATTTTAGCAAGATCTACATTTTTGTATAGTATGATGTGGTCTATCTCTAAGGGTTTACTAGTTATGCAAAAGTCGTCCAGAGTAAATACGACTACAGGGGCTATATCCAGAAAATTCAACATATACATTTCATTTGTCATAAAAATATCTCAAACATATGACATTTTAATCAAAATCGTTAGAGCCATTTTCAAGAAAATCAAAATTTTCGAAAGATTTTCCATGTAAAGGGTAGTTTAGGGTGGGGCTATTTTCTTCAAAATCTTGGTGTCGCATCCTTGAAAGACATTAAACTTAAATACCAACTTTGGTCTTTAACCTAACTTTCGATTTTGAGTTATGACAGACTGACACACAGACACACACACGGACCTTTTTCTAAAAATGCTTTTTTTTGGATTCAGGGTGCCTCAAAACATATATTTCCGGTCAAATCTCGACATCGAATTTTTGGGTGGAATACAATACTTCTCCTACTTACCAGTAGAGAAAGTAAAAATATGGACCAAATCGAAAAACTGATGCATTTAAATTAAAAATAACGTGCACCATATTATACATAACTGTATAAGCTAAATATATATACACATGTCGCCACTACCGCAAAGGAGCCGAAGGGAAGAGACAGAGAATAGCCGCATTGTTGGGGCGCTTGCCGAAAGAGAGAAAGGGATAGAGACTTCTGGAATTTTCTGCTTTGTATTTCACCGCAACAATAACTGAACTTTCCTGAAGATTCCAGAATAGTGCCTGGGAGATATAAATAGCGGTAAAGTATGAGAAGGGACAGTTCTTGTGTTACTAATTCGGAGCCGTGCTGTTGGAGAATCGAAAAAGACTTTCTTGCTGTTGCAACGAGTGTACAAAGTTACTGTTTACGGAAATAAAAGTGTTTCTTTATCTCGACTACATCTGTCTTCTTTACTTTACACCCACCAAAGTCACAATATATATATATATATATATATATATATATATATATATATATATATATATTATATACACATGCTCTTATCCACCAAAAGGCCAAAATACGCAAATATGCAAGGAGAAAGGTATACTTATTTGCAATCAGAAAGTAATGAAATGGATAAATACTAAGTTTAACCAATGATCCCATAAAAACACGGAATTCTCGTCTCTGGTACAAAGCAAAAGACAAACACAACTGTAACCGAGTGAACATCATTCCGATATGACTTCAGACTTTTAAGGCGGCGTATAAATGAAACATTAAAAAACAAATGTGTTGAAGTCACATGACTTTCTCTACTCTTGTACAAACTGTTCCATGTTAATCGATATCAATATTTACAGAAGTAATAGAAGTGGAGTGAGGGGAGGTGATAGTTGAGATTATACAGGGACCCAAATTCATCACTATTGCCAGAATTTTTTTTAGGAAAACTACTTTTGCGCGTGCGTACGCGCGCGCGTGAATGTGTACTATCCTTCACATGGAACAGATTTCAAATTTTATTTCCTTTCGATTAAAATACCATATATTTAAGAGATGATAAATAAAATTCATTTCCAAATTTCTGGCAGTAGGTAACCTTTTAAGTTCTCTTCATTCAAAAGAAATGTTATATAATATGCTATAGCTGGTGTATATTAAGCGGCAGACGTAAAGGTACTTGCAAAAATCTGATGTTTTGCACTCACATGACTTTCTCTACTCTTACACCAACCATTCTTACAAACTCTTATTCCTTTATCTTCTTCCTGTTAATTGAGATAAACATTTGTACAAATTATCTTATTGCTTATTTCCTTGTAGGTACAAGGGGAATATTAGAATACAGTAGGCTTTGAGCAATAGTCAAATCTTTTAAAGCTTTGAGATTCCAATCTCTTTGCACGGTTAACATAAAAAAAATGAACAACGATGTTGCATTTGACAAAAGTTCAAGTTTTCCGCAACTAACACAAATAACAAAGAATATCTCCGAAATGGTTCACTCTACAAAAAAAATTCATTTGAACATAAATTATGTGTTTTAGCAAGATCTCCATTTTTGTACAGTAAGATTTTGTCTAGATTTTGTCCGTAGCGCAGTTGGTAGAGCACTTGCCTGCTGTGCAAGCCGGGATTATTCCTCATCCTTCCCTGAGTCTGGAATTATAATGGCGGCGCCGTGGCTGAGTGGTTAGACCGCTCGCCTACCACCTAGGAGGGACCCACATGTGGTATTCGTGGTGGACGAAGCGGCGTCTGAGCGGGTCTTCTCCGGGTTCTCCGGTTTCCCCCGCCATTCATTCAACAAATTGCTCCATTATCACCCTGCCAATCATCCATTTCGCCTGCATTTCATATTATCCTATTCCTCACCATCATATCTGGTGCTTGACTGACCACCCGCTTCCAGGTCTTCATTCTGCATGGTCCCCGACAGGCGTCTGACCTTAGAAAGTCCGAGGGGGTGTAAGTCCTACATAAGGGGATGGTAATCAGGGAAAGAAAATTTTGTCTATCTGAGTTGTTCAAAAGCTATTCAGAGTAAATAGGACTACATAGGCTATAGCCAGAAAATTCAAAATATACATTTCATTTGGCATAAAAATATATTAAACATGTCATTTTAACCAAAATCGTTTGAGCAATTTTCAAGAAAATCAAAATTTTCCATGTAAAGGGTGAGTGGAGGAATTTTCTTGGAAATCTTCGTGTCGCATCCTTGAAATACAGTACACTTAAATACCAACTTTGGTTTTTAACTGACTTTTCGTTTTTGAGTTATGCTGTCCACAGACTGACACATACCTGGACCTTTTTCTAAAAATGACTTTTTTTATTCAGGGGGCCTCAAAACATGTATTTCCAGTGATATCTCGACATGGATTTTTTGGGTGGAATACAATTATTCCTCTACTTATTAGTAGAGAAAGTAAAAATGTATAGATAGCTCTTTAAAACATACAATTTATTTCAAGTAACTATATAGCCTTTCCGAGATACCCATCTGTTATTAACAGTTGTTTCAAAGCTCTGTCGATATTCAGTTATATAATGTATTCAGAAGTTCTGTTTATTCTAAATGAATTTTGCGTAACTGGTAAATCAATTACACAAAATCTTACCACGAAAAAGTAGATTAAGTTTAAAACACGCAATCTATGTTAAATACTTTTTTGAACCATTTCGAAGATGTTCTTTAATATTTTTCTGAATTTTCCAATACTTACACTCTTTTCTCAAATGAGAATACATTATTTGTTTTTATATCTCTTGGCCATGCAGAGAGAAGGGAATTTCAAGAGTATTACATTGGGACCACCTTTAAAATATTTGACTATCATTTAAAGGTTACTGTATACCATATTTCCATTGCAGCTACAAGAAAATTAGCAATAATTTCTGTCATACAATGGATTTTTGTTAGAAACCCACCAGACAGACCAATATTTTTAGAAAAGATGACATTTCCAGAAAATTCAAGATAGATATTTCATTTGTTATAAAATATCTTAAACATGCGGTATTTTAATTAAAATCGTTACAGCCATTTTTTAGAAAATCAAAACTGTCGAAGCATGTCCCATATAATGGATAGTTTGGGGTGGAACGATTTTCTTTAAAATTTTCGTGTTGCATCCTTGGAAGATGCAAAACTTAAATACCAGGTTTAGTATTTAACCCAAACACTCATTGCCCGCCTCGTAGCGTGATGGTTAGCGTGTCTGCCTCACGTTCAAGAGGTCGCGAGTTCGAATCTCGCTTAGGGCAAGTTCCCGAGGTTTTCCCTTATCCTGAGAAGACGAATGTCAGGTAACTTAAAGCTCCATGGACCTCGGGCTCATTTGAGCATAATTTCACCCGTTTCATTCATTCAACGTGCGATATGGCACAATGTTGGAGGACGTTAATATAAAATTAAAAAAAAAAACAAACAAACAAACAAACAAACAAAAAAAAAAACCACTCATTAATCAACGTTTCACCTCCCCTCCAAACAGGTCGGTTCCCCCACCACTGCTTCTATTCGCGAGACTTCTCCCACCATTACTACTTAATTGTTTGGCGCGAAATATTTCCCTATTATTTAAAAAGTAAGATATGAGTGTCTTGGTTCGATTCTTGGCTGGAGGATGGGATTGTTTATTTAGCCAGGATTATTTCGCAGCTGTCCGGTTTTCGGCCCCCCTTAAGTTAGGCTAAAGTCATATTTATTAACTTCATCTTTTAAACATTTCGTCCTTATTGAAGCGATCTGCAAATGACTTGACAATGGACACCGTGATGTAATAAAAATACAAAGCTCCTTTGACCTCTTGTCACACAAACAAATACACACGCCAAGTGCACCCATTGTTGAGGGCGGCTGATTGATGTATGTAGTGAAGTATTTTGTCGTGGCTGTGTTCTATTAGGGTACACGGCATGCGTTTAGTTTAAAGCTGAGGTGTTTAAGAACGGCATTGCACTGTTAGTGGTACGTGTACGTATACAGGGTGGAAGTGAAATGATCCGTCACACTTCTACAGCGAATTTCTCATGTTGCGAAAAACTAGAAAGTCTAATACCAAAATGTTGAAAAGTTTATAGTTTTCTAGAAAAAATATTTTTATCAAAAAATGTATCGTCACCTGGCTGAATTATTATTGATTGATGGTTCTTGATTTATGGTTATATTCATAGAAAATTGAATAAACGACTTTTCCTTTGGCGTATTTCAACAGATTCAACTGTTTTTGTGTAAATTAAGTTTAAAAACCCAACAATTTATTGCAACAAAAAGGCAACAAATTGTCGGTTCTTTAAGCATTGTTGCAGATGTGTCTACGGTAGTTTTGCTTCTACAAAGGCGATCGCGTTCGAAGGACCCTGGTGTACCTTTGGCGATCTTTTTTCTTAACATCACTTTCATTATTTTGGATTTTGGAAAGAGATTACAGATACTCCAAACTACAGGATCAAAGAGCAAAAGGTGCTCGGTGTGTCCTTATAAGAGCGAATGCCACGTGTCGAGCACCACCTTTGTGTTTGGAATGTTCCAGACATTTGTGTCCAAAGCATTTAGATCAGTAAAAACACCAAATTTCACTGATAATGATACTAAACAATCTAAATATAACATTTCCTCTCAATTGCTGCTATTTCTTACGATTTCCACATATGTGGTAATAAGTCATTCAGTTGAAAATATTGTAATTAAATCCCCATAAGTTATCCCTGCAGAAATGTTATATTCAATTTGAACTTTCACTCGAGTTGTCGGGTTTTGGCTCCAGTTTAAGTTGGCAACCCTTGGAAGTGTAATCCAGTACGAAGCTATTCAATAATGGCTTGAATCACTTTCCTGGTGCACGTTGCTGTGCATTTGTTCCTTTGAAATAAACAAATGAACGTGCATTCGTGTAATATGCATATAATCCTTTCTCTGTTTCACTCATTTAAAATAAGTAATACATCTATGGGTGTTAAATGTGAGAACAATAATACAGAACTATTATTGTTGTTGTAACCACTCGCCTATTAGCACCAAATGTTGGCGGTTCGGTCTTGTAGTATGACAATGAGTGGATGTTTTCTTTTAAAATGAACGTGAATTAACACGCATTCATTTGTCATGCAAATTAAACTTTCTCTGTGCCTACATATCCTTTGCAATAAACGAAGAAGTGGAGTTGTAGATATCCAGCGGAAGGAAGTGGTGGTGGGGGAACCAACTTCTAAATCAGGAACAGTTTAAGCAAAAAGTTAAAAGTCAGCTCCTAACTCATCTGTTCTACAATATTATTGAATTCAGAATTACTCTATTTTCCTAAACTAATTCAAATTGTACGTTGTATGTACTAGAAAATATGATTTTGCTATTGGACGAAGCCTCTGATTGTTTGTAATTCTTTTGGTGAATAAATATCGTCGCTAAACAATAAAAGTAAAGATAATTGTGCACATGATCTGTACAACCACTTGCCTTTCAGAATCAAATGTTTGGAAGATAACCAAAAACTAAAGGAAACAAAGTCATAGCTAATAGATAACTGAAGAATTTAAAGCTCCATGTAGTCAAATACGTAAGAACAATTTATGTACTATATAACAACATCATTCCTTGTAACCTTGTAAATAACTTGTTTGGACAACATCATGTTCGTTATATTTTTGCAAATGGTAAACGTATTATAATTGCGTCTCGGTTGAAAGTGTTCCAAGCTTTTAGCTTTATACAGGTTAGTCGCTTTCACCCCCCCCCCCCCCCCCACAATATGTACTGGCTATACATACCGAGAAACTGCATTCCTGGTTTTCGTGTTGTTCCTTGTGTTAATACACCATGGGGGCACTTCTGCGACACTAATATTGCGATGACCCTTGAACTCGTGGGTTCTGTCTTCTTCGAAGGGCACTAATTCTCCCTCTATGTAGAATCTGCCATGTCTAATGCGCTTGGGTAAGTCCTTCTTTTCCTCTTCAGATAAATCAAATCTGCGACTCACAGCCATTGTTGCTTCCCGGATCGTGCGTTTAAGAATGGTTTTTAACAAATGACAATGTTTACCTTATGCCACACAGTGCGAATCACAGACGAAGTCACGGAATACCAACCTTTGAATAAGAACTAGTGTCGGTCTCGTCAGGCTGAGGTTTGATCACTGTAGCCAACTGTGGCGACTTGCAGTGTTGCGAAGTCCTACGTATACTGACAATTCCAAAGTTTTATTACAATTTCACGTGACATTTTGTGACAATCCTGAAGTATTCATTTTTTTCCTTGATACATTTGCCAACTCAGGAACAATTTGATTTCAAATACGAAATAAAAATCTGATATATTGCACTCACATAACTTTCTCTACTCTTGTACTAAATATTCTTACAAACTCTTATTCTTATATCTTCTTTCTTGATAGTTGAGATAAGGATTTGATCTAATTTCCTTGTAGGTGGAAGGAGAATATATGAATACAGTAGGCTTTGAACGATAGTGAAATGTTTTAAAGCCGCTCGCTATATTGCACGACGAACAGATTAAAAAAAAAAAAAAAAAAAAAAAAAAAAAAAAAAAAAAAAAAAACCAAAAGAATAATTATTAATGACCTTCCGTCTGAGAAAAGTATAAGTATTGCAGAACTCTCACAAATAACAAGGAATATCTCCAAAATGGTTCACTAAAAAATTATTTATTTATTATTATTATTATTATTATTATTATTATTATTATTATTATTATTATTATTATTATTATTATTATTATTATTATTATTATTATTATTATTATTATTATTATTATTATTATTAATAATAATTTGGACATAATTGTGTTTTAACGAGATCTACATCTTTTGTATAGTAAGATTTGGTCTATCACTTACACTTTACCATTATGCAAGTCATCCAGAGTAAACCAACAAAAAAAGTCAATATTAATTAAAAATATTAAAGAAATTAAAAATAATAAATTTTGAACTATTCATCAACTAGGACTACATGGTCTATAGCCAGAAAATTCAAAATATACATTTCATTTGCCATAAAAATATCTTAAACGTAAAGCATTTTAATCAAAATCGTTAGAGCCATTTTCGAGAAAATAAAAATGTTCGAAAAATTTTCCATGTAAAGGTTAGTTTAGGATGGAGCAATTTTCTTCAAAACCTTCGTGTCGCATCCTTGAAAATTATTAAACTTAAATACCAACTTTGGTTTTAACCCACTTTTCGTTTTTGAGTTAGGCTGTTCTCTCTCCCCCCCCCCTCTCTCTCTCTCTCACACACAGACTTTTTTCTAAAAATGCTCTTTTTTATTCAGGGGGCCTGAAAACGTATATTTGTGGTGAAATCTCATCATCGAACTTTTGGTCTACTTACTATGTCGGTCTGGGTGGCTCATTTGATTAGACGCTGGCCTACTGATCCCAAGGTCGAGGGTTCAAATCCAGCCCAGGCCGATGGTTTTTAGGTGTGCTTAAAAACGACAGGTCCATGTCAGTAGATTTATTGGCATGTAAAAGAACTCATACGGGACAAAATTCCGGTACACCGGCGACGCAGATGTGATCCTGACAATTGACAGCGTCGTTAAACAACAAAATAGCCTAATCTAATTAATTAATTAATTAATTAATTAATTAATTATAATAATAATTAAATAAATTAATTATAATTAATAATAATAATAATAATAATAATAATAATAATAATAATAATAATAATAATAATAATAATAATAATAATAATAATAATAATAATAATAATAATAATAATAATAATAATAATAATAATAATAATAATAATAATAATAATAATAATAATAATAATAATAATAATAATAATAATAATAATAATAATAATAATAATAATAATAATAATAATAATAATAATAATAATAATAATAATAATAATAATAATAATAATAATTTGGACATAATTGTGTTTTAACGAGATCTACATCTTTTGTATAGTAAGATTTGGTCTATCACTTACACTTTACCATTATGCAAGTCATCCAGAGTAAACAGGACTACATGGTCTATAGCCAGAAAATTCAAAATAGACATTTCATTTGCCATAAAAATATCTTAAACGTAAAGCATTTTAATCAAAATCGTTAGAGCCATTTTCGAGAAAATAAAAATGTTCGAAAAATTTTCCTTGTGAAGGGTAGTTTAGGGTGGGGCTATTTTCTTCAAAACCTTCGTGTCGCATCCTTGAAAATTATTAAACTTAAATACCAACTTTGGTTTTAACCCACTTTTCGTTTTTGAGTTAGGCTGTTCTCTCTCTCCCCCCCCCCTCTCTCTCTCTCTCTCTCTCTCTCTCTCTCACACAGACTTTTTTCTAAAAATGCTCTTTTTTATTCAGGGGGCCTGAAAACGTATATTTCTGGTGAAATCTCATCATCGAACTTTTGGTCTACTTACTATGTCGGTCTGGGTGGCTCATTTGATTAGACGCTGGCCTACTGATTCCAAGGTCGCGGGTTCAAATCCAGCCCAGGCCGATGGTTTTTAGGTGTGCCTAAAAACGACAGGTTCATGTCAGTAGATTTATTGGCATGTAAAATAACTCATGCGGGACAAAATTCCGGTACACCGGCGACGCAGATGTGATCCTGACAAATGACAGCGTCGTTAAACAACACAATAGTCTAATCTACTTCCTATACGTAGTGGACAAATAAAACTACACTGAAAAATTATTTGCTTGAGAAGGGTTGCAATTGAATTCCTTCTCAACTAAGTGAAATAGAGAATTAGTGGCGTAACTTATATGTTGGGTATAAAATGCCAAAGCATTTTCAGCGCATACAAGTAGATTGTGACAACGATGTGCCGTTTAAAGAACAGATAAATATTCCAGTCGCAGTCCGCTCCATTTCACATTCCAATGTGGAGGTGGAAGTGATTTTTGTTCCGTTGAACGTTGTCAGAGCTAAAGAATCAGTTTACATGCTCCACCTATGGCAGCTGGGTATGCTGTATTGCAGGAATGAGTTAGGAGTTTACAAAATACGTGTTCCTACTCGTTCGAAATGCCACAAAGGCTGTGCGTATGTAGGACTTACAGACGCCTGTCGGGGAGCACAGGAATCTATGGACCAGACAGAGTGAAGACCTGGAAGCGGGTGGTCAACCAAGCACCAGCACAGGAACCTATGGACCACCTGGAAGCGGGTGGTCAGCCAAGCACCAGCACAGGAACCTATGGACCACCTGGAAGCAGGTGGTCAACCAAGCACCAGCACAGGAACCTATGGACCACCTGGAAGCAGGTGGTCAACCAAGCACCAGCACAGGAACCTATGAACCACCTGGAAGCGGGTGGTCAACCAAGCACCAGCACAGGAACCTATGGACCACCTGGAAACGGGTGGTCAACCAAGCACCAGCACAGGAACCTATGGACCACCTGGAAGCGGGTGGTCAACCAAGCACCAGCACAGGAACCTATGGACCACCTGGAAGCGGGTGGTCAACCAAGCACCAGCACAGGAACCTATGGACCACCTGGAAGCGGGTGGTCAACCAAGCACCAGCACAGGAACCTATGGACCACCTGGAAGCAGGTGGTCAGCCAAGCACCAGCACAGGAACCTATGGACCACCTGGAAGCGGGTGGTCAACCAAGCACAAGCACAGGAACCTATGGACCACCTGGAAGCGGGTGGTCAACCAAGCACCAGCACGGGAACCTATGGACCACCTGGAAGCGGGTGGTCAACCAAGCACCAGCACGGGAACCTATGGACCACCTGGAAGCGGGTGGTCAACCAAGCACCAGCACAGGAACCTATGGACCACCTGGAAGCGGGTGGTCAACCAAGCACCAGCACGGGAACCTATGGACCACCTGGAAGCGGGTGGTCAACCAAGCACCAGCACAGGAACCTATGGACCACCTGGAAGCGGGTGGTCAGCCAAGCACCAGCACAGGAACCTATGGACCACCTGGAAGCGGGTGGTCAACCAAGCACTAGCACAGGAACCTATGGACCACCTGGAAGCGGGTGGTCAACCAAGCACCAGCACAGGAACCTATGGACCACCTGGAAGCGGGTGGTCAGCCAAGCACCAGGTATGAGAATGAGGAAGAGAATGATATGAAATGCAGGCGAAATGAATAACTGGAAAGGTGACGAAACTATTGGTGGAATGAGTGACGGAGGAAACCGGAGAACCCGGAGAAATCCCGGCCCGAGGCCATTTCGTCCACCACGAATACCACATGCGGGTCCCTGGGATCGAAGCCGGGCCGCCGTGATAGGCGAACGCTCTAACTGCTCGGCCACGGCGCCGCTCTCTATGTTTTACCTGAGAGAGAAAACAATTTTTTTTTATTTAAACATCTGCAAAATTACAATCTGTTCAATAGTTGAACAATAAGTAACAATGATAACATATTACTTTTACAAACTATGGCCCATTGGCCATACATTTGCTTATAATTTGGGTGCAAATCTGTACTGCAATTCCAAGACCTGGTTTCTCTGTAGTCGGCTTGTGCTGCTGCTGTTGTCAAGTAGATTTATTGCCAGTGTATTGGGATGACTTGAGACGTTTTGGTAGGACAGGCTGTATGCAGCGATTCCCTGTTGGGAGTTTAAAATCATGGTAGATGTACCAGGGGATCTTACCAATGGTTTGGAGAGTTTTGGATTGAAAATGTTCTAGTATTTCGATATTTGAGTTGCTTGCTGTACCCCATAGTTGAATTCCATATGTCCAAATTGGTTTCAGTATAGTTTTGTAGATGATTAGTTTGCAGAGTTGTGATTTAGGTCCAAGAAGTCAGTGCATTTTGGAATATTTTAAATTCAGCTGTTTGCATTTGGTCCATATGTGTTTTTTCCAGGTGAGTCGTCTGTCAATGTACATCCCTAGGTAGTTGACGTCTTGTGCTTCTGAGTAACAGGTGCACATGAGCGTTTTCGGAGTGTAAATGTTACGTGGTGACTTCTACATTCATTAACTTTAACTCTCCACTTCTTAAGCCAGATTTCCATGTCAGAAAGATGGTCTTGTACAATTTGGGAAGCAGTAGTAGGATCTTCATGAGCTGACAAAATGACAAAAATATTGTTGTGGGTGACAGTATCTACTCTTTGGTGAACTAATCTGTCTAAAATTGTTTTATCTAACTGATTGTAACTAAAGTCTAGTGCGTGAGCCAAAGCGAACGCGATCATTTTTGCGAGTGTTCAATGAAATTGATACCGAAATTTAGATTTCAAATCGAATGGGCTTGATAAAGACACGTTTTAATTTAATTGCCGGATGTGAGATTTGCGATAAGTGTTGAGTAATAACATAGGTAGATAATAGAGTAGGAAGTGTTTTAAGGTGAGCAAGATATGAGTAAATAATAGTCGTTAAATTTGTAGGATAAATGCATTATTGGTTTGAAATTAACGAGTCATGACGTCATACCACATAATTTGAAATTCAGGTCTGCCACCCTTAAAAGTCGCGCGATATGTTTAATAAAATATAAAGTAAACATCGTTTAATCATAAAAAGGTAATTATATATTCGAAATTCAAAAAAAGAACATGTTATAATAGAAAGGGACATTTTTTAATTTGGGAAAAGGAATGAAATAGCATTTTGGATACGAGGCTTTCTTGTGGATGACGTCATAAAATTTAAAATCGGAGAGAACGTTTTCTTAGCGTGGGGACGCCAGAAAGCGTCACCACTCTCCCCAGACCGGTGGTGAACGTTGTGGTGTACACACGTGAGTGCGATTCCTCTGCGAGTACCTCTATGTAGCGAAAGTCGGCATAACTCCCGAAAGTGTCAGAGAGTAAAAAAATAAATAATATACAAAAGTTCTTCTGGGGTAATCTATAAACATACCTACGCATACCCGGGATTAAAGAGATTTCATGCTGAACTAGCCGGAGCGAACAACATCAATTCCACATCAAAGGGCGACACAACGTGAAACAACAGCATAATTTCCGCATCAAAATATATGCACGTGTTACATACATCTTATGCAATCCTAGCATTAAAAACGTCAAAATAACTAGTAAATTTGATAAATGTAAAATTATAATGTATCAGAGGGAATCGCGAATTATAGTTGCCAAGCAGATGTTTCATTTGTTTCAACACTTGTAGAGAGAAATGGAACGTTATGATCAGCGTTAGGATTTTCAAGTGCGCACCTTTTTTTCTTAGGGTAAATTTAAGCTCTTTGTAAAGATACCACAGTGTGAAGTTTTGTTTCCAGCTGCCAAAAGAGGCATTTTTTCATGAACCTTTTTCCCTTTTAGGAGACCTTTATCCCTTTTTCCCCCAACCTTGCCCATAATCCTCTCCCCCTTTTTTTAAGTTTCCTTCCATTTTATTCTATATGATTTTAATCAATATAAAATATTTAACTTTTAATTAACATCTCAGCTTGCTGTGAACATGCGAAGAGTAAGCTTAACTCTTTCAGTAAACACTGCGCGGGAGTTAAAAGCACACTTACAACAATGGAAAATAATTGTGTACGACAAATCCGCAATAATGCAACTGACAATGACTCATTGGCATTGTTTATCATTCTATCCTTTTAATTTCACCAGAATCAGTAGCCTACTGTTCGTGAATGTGACAGACGGCATCTGTTCGCGCGGATTCCAAGGTCACGCAGGGACAGCAGTAACCGTACACGCGTAGTTCCAAGAATTAACTCTGGGTTCTGCTCGAAGCTGCTAGAGATCGCTGAGACTGCAGTTCCAGAATGGATGAGAACATTCTGGTAATTGTCGCGGTGTTATGTAAGAGTGTGGACAGTCACATTCAGTTAGCAAGCGAACTGGTATTTTTCCTTTGTTACATTACTAAACGAGTGTATTACTAGATTTTACCATGCCAAGGGTGTCCAGTGCTCGACTTATTGTTCCGGCTCAGGAATTCAAACAAGATCCCATAGACACAGATGGAACTGTTATTCGATGTACTATTTGCGATTCAAGAATTCCAGCGAGATCGCATCAAACAGCATGTTTCCAACTCTAAGCATCAAATGAACAAGACTCTTCAGGCAAACAAGTCACGGCAGCCTCCATTACCAAATGCGTTTCAACAGAGTTTTTCAAAAAGCCAAAACTTTAAGGATATCAACATTGAGTTGTGTGCAGTTCTTACACAAGCAGGAATGCCTCTCAATAAGGTGAACCATCCAGCCTTCAAGGGATTTCTTGAAAAATACAGAATGCCGAATGAGAGTACTTTAAGAAAAACACTACATGCAGCCTGTTTACTAAGAAACCACACAAAGAATCAAGGAGAAAGTGTCTGATTGCGATGTGGGAATCATTGTGGATGAAACCATAGACTCAATGAAACGATATGTTTTGAACATTTTAGTTTTTTCCTTATTAGGGGAGAAACTTAAGCCCATGTTGTTAAAAATGTATGGCTGCAGAAAGTCAATGCCAGTACAGTAATGCAATCAATTATGGACTTTTGTCAAAAACTGGCCTGCTAATATCGAGTTTGAAAAACTTCTTGTGGTTACGGACCAGGCTCCATGCATGGTTTCAGCTGTTAACCAATTGAAGCCTTTATTTCCTAAGTTGAAGCATGTGACATGCTTGGTTCATGCTCTTCACAGGATTTGTGAATCCATATGGAACGAATACATTACAAATCAGTTCATCTCTTCCCTGAAGAAGATTCTGCTGAAAGCTCCGAATTGTGTTGTGGTCTACAAGGAAACCACTGACCTGCCCCTTCCAAATTTCCCGGTCATTACACGCTGGGGATCTTGGATCGAGTTGTGCTGCTATGTTGTGTGAGAATTTTGGCAAACTTAAAGAGTTTGTGCTTTCTTTGGATCCAGCCAACGCAGGTGTAATTCCCAAGGCACAGCAACTTGTGTTACCGGAGAAAATACATTATTTGCAGACAGAACTATATTGTGCCCATAGTTGCAAGTACCTGACTGCAGTTATTAAACTATTAGAAGAACAAGATTTGAAAAAGGAGAAACAGTGGGATACATGAGCGTCGGCAGATTTTTTTCAGGGAGGGGCCGCATGTTGGAAGTTTGCAATTAATTCATTATTCTGTTGCCAAAAACTATAAAAATTGAGTTATAGTATTTGTTACGGATAAGCATGTTAATTTATGCTAAATAAAAAGTGTACTTTACCTCAAAATTAAAGCAATAGTCTGACTGTAATTGATTGTACATTACATTTGTTATTTTCCAACGGGGGCCACGACCCACCCCCCTTGTCCCCCCTTCGCGACGCCCATGGTGGGATATTTTTACTTCCGTGAGGAAGCAGTTAGATGGCTTTGCCAAGGACAAACTTGAGTTTAGTCTTCAGAAGAATCCGGACATTGAGGATTTCGCCACAACTGTAGAATTGCCATTCCGAGTGAATACAAGAATTGCCCCACTGGTTTCTGTGGATGTCGAAAGAAGCTTTAGCATCTACAAAGACATTCTATCTCCTAATAGAAACAGACTTACATTTAAAAATGTAGATATGCTTCTATAACAGCTTCGTGTATTTTTCTTCTTCTGATGAGTGATAATTTGATGTACTTGCTTGTAATTCAATAAATTAGAATAGAGAATAAATTGTTGAATTGGTTAAATAAACCAGCACCTTTTTGTCCCTTTTTTGCCTTATTTGAACACCTTTTCCCTTCTTTTTTCATATGAAATTTGCACCTAAAAATCCTAACCCTGACTGCGATAAAACTGTAGAAAATATGGATTGTATCAGCTTGACATTTTGAACGAAGCCAAGAGTCTGCGAGTTCATTAATTCCAGCAAAATCAAAAGAAGTTTACGAAAAAGAAAATGAGCTTTGTGGATGGAGAAATGAAAAAAATGCGTCAGTTTGCGAGAGTGACGATTACAGGTTTTCTTACAAGCTCAAATTGGAGAAAGTTATGTTGTGGCGGTGATGACGTCATTGCTGTCTTGTTGCCAGGTAATTGCGTCATTTATTTTTTGATATTGGTGCCAGAAAGAAGGTAATTTTGCAAGATTTTTGTCGTTATAATAAACCATTTTAATGCTAGGAATTGCATAAAGGTTTGTGAACAGCCAGGAATAGAAAACAGAGCATTTTTTGAATAGACTGTTCCTGATGATGGTGTAATTTTATGAGCACTTATCCAGGTCATAGATTCACCGAGGTGTTGAAAATGGTTCAGTTTTTTCTTTTCGATCCCAGTGCATAACGAGTGGTGGAAAAGATATCAAATGTTCACTGGTCGGATCACAGAAATCAATTTCCAAAACAATTTGTTGTTTTATATAGTTACAAAGGCGTCAGTCCTGCGCTGTATGATAGTAACAAACGTATGAGTACCTAAATGTAACAGTTTTTCTCAAAAATAAACATAAAGAATTCTTAAGTGTAGTTATCATTAGAATAAAAGAAAAACCGTGGCACAACAGCCCATCCGACCGTCCTACCGCTGCGTCCCCCACCTCTGCCCACCATAGAGGTCATGAATGGGGTGCAGTATTGGAGGTGGGACGTGATCAGCGCCCAGGCCCCTCCAGGCCGGTTATGCAGGCTTCTCGACCAGGAGTCGCTACTTTTCAATCAAGTAGCTCCTCAATTGGTCCCTCCGGGACCTGACGAGGCTGAGTGCACCCCGTGCCAGACCTTCCCACGCCGGTACCGGGGATCGAACCCGAGTCCTCCACGCCAGAGACAGGCGCGCTATCACTGCGCTACAGAGGCAGTCTCGTTAGAATAAAAACGTGTAGAAAATCTCCATCGTCTATTTTTTGTCTTTCTTTTTTTTTCATTTTGAGGTTTGGTAACCCAAGTTATAAGGTAACTATGTAGAACAGCAAAAATATATACTAGGTATTTCCATAATTCACATTTAAATGTGCTTTATCTTGGTGCATCCGATTAAATGTCTATGTTCGTAGCCTCTCACGCATCTTTTAGTTCAGGTTTCTTTAACACTGCTCGGAAAGCTTGAAAGAAAACCACCTCTCCCCTCGTTACTTGCAGTAGCTGATGGTAAGAAACACAGAAAAGTAGTGGAACCAGTTTTCCAGCGTCGACTTACTTAGACTTTCGCCCGTCATACGTGTGAACGCGTGAATGGTAGCGGAAGGTGCATTAGTAGACAAAACATTCGCATATTCATTCTTACGCTGTTTCCAGATTGTATAGGTAATGTATTCAGTAATGTTCAATTATCTCTTCTAAGCTTAGCGATGGATGGATTAGCTATTGGATTCTTTTGTTAGTCATATTTGAATCTATCACGCGAAATCTGCACACTCATTCCCTAACACCTTATATACAATTATTCGACCATCGATTGTTTCACCGCTGAGTTATGGCTGTAAGTCACCTTCAATTTCAACTCCTAAATTACAAACTCCTAAACAGATTTAACAAGTCTATATATTATAATGCGAACATGTTGGAGCCATAATATGTGGAACATACTATGTGGGGTGGATTTGTCCTTTCAAGTTGTTACTCGACAAAGAATGACGCCGATTATATTGTATTCCAAACTTGGCCATGATGTAACAGCTAAGTCAAGAAGGAATAAGTAAATTCAAAAGATGGAGCGAAAGAAATAATAATCAGTTTTCTTATAATGGTATGGTATGTAGGGATGTGATATTTGTTTAATTCATTGGCATCTTATAAAACACTGCTAATGTTACTATGAATCTTGTAAGCAAGTTTATTATGAGTGTAACCGAGCGGGATGGCTCAGGCGGTAACGTATGTGGCCCGCATTCGGAAGGTCGCGGGTTCGATCCCCGTGGCCGCGCACTCTGATATGAGTTTTTCCGTGGTTTCCCCATGTCACTTAGGCGAACGCTGGGGTGTGGGCAGTGTCTAGCAGGTGGCGTGGATGACTGCGCTTCTCGGCGCTGGGTGGCGTCTGGTGGCCCTTGTCCGTCGAGGGGAGGGGGACGCTTCGTACGATAACGTCCCGGACTCGCGGTGTGATGCTGGCTGCTTGGCGGGGCCTAGCACCGGGATAAAGACATCTCAGCACTGGTTAGGGACTTCCACGCGTCTCTGGTGGGCCTGTCTAGCTGCGAGTCTGATAGCACCCCTTCGGTTCCCTCATTCATCCCTGCCTCCTGGGGGTGGTAGCCACAATAGACCTCTGTAGGTCGACGTGAGCGAGGTGTCCCCCGCTGCACCTGTACCCTTTACCCTTATTATGAGTGTATATTTAATTACAAGTATAAAGAGGGACGACTGTGTCCATGATAAATTGCTCAACGTGTATTTATAATTCTTTCTTTTTTTTTCTTTACCCGCTTACCCTCTCCTTATGTAGGACTTACAAGCCTGTGCCTAGGGTCAGATGTCTGTTGGGGAGCACAGAAATCTATGGACAGGACAGAGTGAAGACTTGGAAGCGTGTGGTCAGCCCAGCACCAGGTATGATAGTGAGGAAGAGGATGATATGAAATTCAGGTGAAATGGATGATTGGAAAGGCAATGATGGAGCAGTTGCTGGAACCAGTGACGGGAGGAAACTGGAGAACCCAGAGAAAACCTGCCCTGATGCCACTTCATCCACCTCGAATACCACATGCGGCTCCCTGGAATCGAAACCGGACTGCCTAGGTGGTAGGCGAATGCTCTAACCGCTCGACCACGGCACCGCAATATTTATAATTAACAATTGAAAATATTATTTTTCTCCAGGGTTCAGGCTATGGGTAATTCATAAGGATTTCAAATTGGTGCCTCTGGAGACTGTAGATTCTTCGTATTATTGTCAATGGCAGGGAACTGTTGGCCCATTGAGATTAAATTACTGCTCATTGGGGTACAGGATACAAGAGAGAATTCCACATAACAAATGTTTTACACCAGAGATATTCAACCTGGGGCATACAAAGACTTCTTAGGGGGCGCATAAAATTTAAAATGCGCATGTAGTCAGTATAATATATGTGCTGAATGAACACAAATAACGAAAAATGTTTCACCCACAGGGATATGAATTCCTCTCTATGTATCTAAGACTCCATTCTTTTTACTCTATTGATTGCTGATGGACTGTTGGAAATAATCAAATTCCACTGACAAAATCTCAGGTTACAGTTTTTAAAATGCTCTCTAGAAATTCAGAAAGATGATATTACACAAGAATGGATTAAACATCCATATTGTACCATCACCATAAATTCCTCTAATCTTCCCATCAAATTAAAATAAAGTCTATTGGAAATGTCTCTTGACAGCTCACTGAAAATAACAATGGAAAATATGTCAATTTATGATTACTGGCGTTATGTATGCAAAGAGTACACTGAACTTAGTGTGACTGCCATTACACACCCTCTTCCATCGCCCTCTACTAATTTGGGTGAGTTGGGTTTCTCTGCATTGACAGCAATCAAAATGAAACAAATCGTTTGAATGCAGGAGCACCAAGAATTCTCGCACTAATGAAAATTCAGCCACAAATACAGGAGCTGGTTTCTAGAAAACAAGCTCAGTCATATCATTAACGTGTCACAAACATGTTCAAATTCATATACTCCTTTTGTACATGCTATTTGTAACATAGTTTCTGTGTTTAGTTTATACATTTATGGTAGGTACCTATAATTCTCATTTTTGTAGTGCTTAATAAGTTATAACATTTTAAATTTATTTTATATTGTTTATTCACCACTTAGATCATGTTACATGATATGAGCTTTGTCAAAATAACAACTTCTATAAGATTTACAGAACTAATTTTACAATATTACAAATAAAATGTCAAATATTCACTTATTAAATAAAGATTTACAGAATAATGATACCATGTTTACAAGTTACAATGTCAAATAATCACTTACTGAATAAAAGGTATGTTGTAGTAGAAAGGATTTGACTTCTTTGTTAAATTTTTTTATATTAGTTATTTCTTTGATATTTGCTGGTAGTTTATTATATAATTTCATGTCTAAGTTTGTCAGGTTACTTTTTTGAATTTTTGCTCTGCATAACTGAACATGAAGGTAATTTTTCCCTCTAGGGTTATGAGAATGGATATCCGTATTTGTGTCTAGTTCTCCTTGATTTCTCTTAATATGATTTGAAACTTCAGCTATAAAGATACAAGCTAGAGGTAGGATGTTATGTTTCCTAAAATAAGATCTACAGGATGTACTATTGTCTGTTGCACTTAAGATTCTTATAGCTCTCTTTTGGATTATAAATATTCTTTTGCATTTTTCCCCCCAAAATTTTATTCCATATTTTAGTCGACTATGAAACTGGGCAAAATATACATTTTCAGTCCAGCAAGATTTATTGTACATTTTAGATATATGAGCATATAGCATATATTTATGGTGCTCTTTAAAAAGTGGTTACTATTACTGCTATTGGTCTCTTCAATATGTTGTTTTCTAGTGCCTTGCATCTGGCAATGAAGCCATTAGCATTCGTGCTTTCCAATACTTTTGAACTGTAGTTTCTTCTGATCTTAATGCTTCACAGGTCTTCAAGTGGTCTTCGTTCATTTCTGCTGAATCGTTACACAGGACACATATTGGTGAAGCTGGGATATGGTCTCTTCAATATCAATTGTGAAAAATATTGGAGAGCAAGAGGATTAATGACTTAATTGTCAGAAATCCAGCATTAGCTAACAACAAGATATATATGAGCATATAGCACACAGAACTAAGTTTACTTGCTAATTTGTGAGTGTGACTATCCCATTTTAGGTTTTCATTCACACATATACCTAAGAATTATGTTTCTTTCTTGTAAGCAATATTATTTCCTTCAAAAGAAATTTGAGGTCTGATACTGTTTTTACATTGCCATGTATGAAATGACAGATATGGTTCTGTAGCTGACAACTCTAGAGCCATGCCTAGAAGCTTTTTATAAGTCTAGGGGTTCGGGCTGGAATGAAAAATTGTCTTTGGGGGTACTTGGAGAAAAAAAAAAGGTTGAATAACACTGTCCTAGACCATTGCAGTCACTTTCTGAGTACGAGAACAATTAAATGAACTTTATGAAATTGTCATTCGATATTTAAAAGGCCATTCGTATACTGCAAGGTAAGTCATATAGAATGATAATAATCAGAGAAAATTGCAGGGGTACACAGTTTCACTGTGCAACTCTGGATGTTAATGGCCTTATTCGAACAAATCACATCAGGCGAAGAATGGAAGTATGAAATGAAAGCCCAACGAGGACTCCAAGTTACCCTAAATTCGCCGTGTTGTTGATGGTGATGATGGTTTATTTATCGGGGCTTTATCTGTAGGTTCCCAAGATATTCACTTTGTTGGTCCCAGAAAAACTGGTATTTGACATGACTAATTGTTTCTTTGGTCTTATTGCTTCTACTTTATATTTGTCCTAAAGCTGAGGGAACACCCAGAATACAGATTTAAGTCAGAGACATCCTTAGCCAATACAAGAATTTAAGGAGAGCACAAGCACTGATACCATGGGGGAACTTTATCCTCTGGTTTTTGTTTATTTGGGCCATCCTGATCCCAACACGGGCCGCAACGCTAGACTTGAACAGTAATTTACAAAATGTTATCAATAAGATGTTACAGTTTGTAATGTGGCAAATATCTATAAATACGTTGATGTCCACTTCCGTGTAACAAATAATTCACAGTACCACTGTATACCACGAACACCAACTACTCCTGGCCCTGGCGTTACCATGAGTTCGTTCAACATTATCCAAGTTATTGACGCGAAGTTAATTGACTATGTACTTAAATTCCTTAGTCATACATAATAAATATGTGCGTTTTAAAACGTTAAGTAGTTGCACAACGACAGCAGTTTTTAATTTAAGATTTTATTTTTGAAAGCATTTAAAGCATTTTGAAATCAGCGCTAAAAGATGTTTTTTTTCTTTTTTCATCAACCATCATGTAAACTGTGTCATCAGCCTAAAAAGTGAATATTCAATGAGTAACACAGACATTTCTTTTATAATACAAAAACTTGGACAGTCTTTTATGACTGTAAGTAATGATTATTGCGAATAAAACAATTAAAAGTATATATTATTGTCTTGCAGTACATGAAAGAGATTAATAATAGATATTGTTTACGTAATGATTACTCTGGAGTATGTTGGCCAACCTGTCGAATTGTGAATGTTCATGCCATGGTGTACTGGTGCTTCTTTTGATATGAACTGTCATTTATGAGTGCAAAATTTGTTCTTAACATCCTGGACTTTCACTAACATTATATGCAATGGCTTCAAGGTTTAGTGGAGTGTTACAGCTTACAGATTTAGACGATTTTATTACACCGTCACAGGTGCGTATAGAAAGTGTTGGTATCAGTAATTGCATAACCTATATTTACAGCACTGATCATTTTCCTGCATTTTTACAGGAATGCATCAAACCAGTAAAAATACAGAAAACATCCAGTGGTACCGGAGCAAAGATAAAAATTGAGGACGATGGTGCTTACGTTCACGTTGATGAGGTAACTAAATTTGAATAACTGTTTGTTTATTACACAAACATTATTTTCTGATTGTTCAAAAGTGCTTTAAGGAAAAAGTACACTGTGTTTTGCAGGTTTTGTTAGTTTTTCCGAACAAAATGTAATTTTTTTTGGTATACGATATAATTTATACGTTGCAGGGGTTATTGTGTAATAGCGGCCGCAGAAAGCATTACTTTGATGCACGTATTCTTAAACCTTCAAAGAAGAATAGAACAGTATGGAGTATAATTATAAACAAATTCACAGCCCTAGGTCTGCTGATAGAAATAATATATCCGTAAGAGTAAATAATGTAGTTGTAAAAAATTCAGCTGACGCTGCCAGTATCCTCAGTCACTTCAACATTGGGTAAATGTTTGGGCTCAAGTTTAGATTAGGTTACTTGCCACTGTACATTATTTTGCTCACAGATATATCGCTAGTGCGACTCCATACAGTTGTTGTGGAAATTATTGTGTACATTATCGTTATTGCCTTGTTACTGGGTCCATGAAATGCTGACTCGTTCTTTTTTTATTATATTTTTTATTCTATATTATTATTTATTATTATTACATTTATATTATATATATTATTTATATATAATATTATTTATTATATTTATATTATAATATCCTCATGGGGTGTAACACGGCATCACATTCCCTGCATAGCATTCGAGTCCTCAGCAGGCCCTCGTCGTAAAGAAATTGCATGCATTCCTCCTCATTATAGCACAGTGGCACTAAATCTACTATGCTAATGAAGCGATCCATTGCACTCTCACAACTTGCTTCTAAGAAGGTCACCAGCATACTGCCGGGTCCCGCTAAAACATTCAAACTTACCATTGGCAACAAACTCCTGGGGAAATTGTGCTGTTGGCAGCGCTTAATTAACGCAGCAACTTCGGCAACTTTCGTGACCATTCGTACACCCTGCCGAGTTGGACTTAGCCGAAATTCTGACCAAGTGCTCGCGTCACCTAAACTAAACAATATCCAATGTTTGTTATGGATAAAGTAATATTGCCACAAACTGGGGGCAATCACTAAAAAATTAACAATTACCACTAATAATAACAATAATAATAACCTCCTTCCTAAATTAATCAGAAATGAAATTAGCATTTTCCTTAAACCAGTGGAGCGTGAAGGAATAATTAAAATCATAAATCTAATAGAAACTGCTTCTTGGCCTGGATTATACAGGATAATAGGAATTAGCTGCTATTATACAGGATAACCCATTACAGGTACCCTGTTGCTTTGCATAAGTGTAGTTGCCATTTTATCTTCAAAATTATCTTTCTCACCGAGGTTTCTGATTCAACCTCTTAAACATTGCCCACACACGGCTTGTGTGTTTAAAAACACCAGCATTAAGCTTGTTGGCATAAATAAATAATAAGCTTTAGTTATGTTGCAATATTACTAAGATAAATGAAGCTTTTAGTTTCTAATTTGTTCTTATTTTAGATTCTGTTGCTCCACTGTTAATAGCTTCAATTTTCCTTAACTAACAAGTATTGATACCACGGTCAGTGGCATAGAATAACGGAACTGAAGTGTTTAAGATTACGTTTCATTATTTTTATGCCAAGTCTGATAGTGATCATAGATGTCTTATTTGACTCCAATTCTTTTCTCTTCTGCTCATGGAGTTATCTGAATTTCATTATCGCAGATCAAAGTTTGCATGTAATTGTTTTCGGATTTTCTTTAATTTAGATTACGTGCAGTCCTCTCTAGTCCTGTTAAACGAGGTTCTTGTGTGTCTCCCCTTAAGAACACACAATATTCAAGTGTTGTCCTTTGTCAAAGAAGTTTTATGTTCTTTTTGATGTGTCTTTTTTACAGCGAGGTGTGGGGAAAAAGTTGCAGAAAGTGGAAATTTCGCTTTCTGATTGCTTGGCTTGCAGTGGTTGCATTACATCAGCAGAAAGCGTATTAGTTACGCAGCAGAGTCAAGAAGAACTTCTACGTGTCTTCAGAGAGAAAACAACAAATATACAGGTAAGAAAAATGAACCTGCACTTCACAGTTCTTGCAGTACAACTTGTACAAGGTGCAAGGTACTTGTTGCGCCATATGTTAAGGTATAGCACTATTTCCATCTGGACTTCCTTACATGAAAAGTAATATATACAAGGGATTAATTAATAAGTTATTTACGATTAATTATTCATCAAATTGAAAATATGTACATTTTTGGTTCAATCTGTTTGAATTTAATATAATTTAAAAGCCCTCAGGAAAATATGTATTTGTTTTTATATTCACAAATATTTATGAATAAAAAAACAGCACAGTTACGCAGGAAAATTTGCACGATTCAACCGAAAATTATTAGTAAGAACATATTTCAGACGTCGTGTCATGGTGCGCGTATGAGCTATTTCCAGTGATTAATTTGCTACTGTGTTTAACCCTTTAATGCCCGGTGTGTCTTGTAAGATACATAAGCTTTTTTTCCTATTTGTACTAGTTTTAACTTTTTTTTTCTGCTATATTCTTGTTATACTGTCTGTCACCAATTAAAAATACATATTTGAGACGGTTTGAATTGTAAAAAAGTATTTTTTTTACAATTTATATTGTAGTGTTTTTTTGTTGTTGTTTTTTTTAAAGAAAAGAAGCAAAATCCATGCAACCGCAGTCAAATGATACCCCGTCATCATCCACGCGTGCCATCACACCGATTATTTTACGTGGGCCCTCCCCGTCCTTTAACACAGGCACATTTGACTGCAGTTGCCGAGACTCGAACTCACGACCTCAGGCTTTGAGTGCATGGCCAGTGCACTACATGTTGCCTTAACGATCATGGCTATCCGAGCCAGCAGGCTGAAGGCCTCCCAGACCGCCTAATCTAAACCGGTTTCGAATTAGAGGAAGAACGGCATATGTAGCAAAATAATTCGGGCAATAGAGGGTTAAGAAATTTGACTCCACAACCAATGAAAATTCAAGTCTTCCTGAGAGACCCAATCAGGAGACGGGAAAATTTGTTGGGAGGGTGAAAATTATGTAAGTGATCAAAAACTTATATGAGATGTTCAAATGGAGTTCGACTTAATTATTGGTAGAATGAACATGTAATACATTAGGATAAAAGATAGATGTGCATAAGTGGATGCGAATAATGACATGAACTGGAGATTACAAAACCTCAATTTGTGGTATAAAAATAACAGAGCATATACACTAGAATAGTGGAACTTGCAGAATTAACGATGACGGGAGTGCTGTTAACATTGTGATTTTGTATGATAATTTTTAAAAAAAGTGAATGTTATAGAAAACCCATTCCATGCTCCTTCCCCATAAAATTATCTTCAGAACCTCAGTAACCAATGTAGAGGCAGACCCTGAGGAAGCGCTATCCTAGCTTTTCAACAAATTCATTGCGCATCATTGCTGGGTTCTGAGAGTGATACCCCAAGTGAAAACATAAAACAGAATATTCTACATGATAAATGTGACAAATAATTCTATTGTAATTTTACTTGCTACGACATGGAATAGGAGACAAAATAATCATTCTACTGCAGATTTAGAACAGCCCAATGTGCCAATGCTTAAGATTCTAGAGCTGATTGTTGCAGATACAGAAGTATCATTTTCTGAACAAATTTTACCTAATGTCGTTTTCTTTCAAGTCAAGGAGTTTAGCCAAAAATTAAGACTGAAATGTTATGTTAAGTCTTGTTTTTCAACTTGGCTGTGCTGCAAGCTGGTATGTGTGCCGGCACACCACAGTGTTAAAAGGACATGACAGTGATGCAAACAAATGAATGTAGGCAGATGACAGTAGTGTTTTTGAGTTAATAGTGAAGTCGCAGAGTGTATTATCCAGGCATGGGCAAAATCAGCAAAAGGGCCACTCCGCTGAAACACATTCTTGCCACACTCCACCTGCCATCCCTCCCTTTCACCACTATTCAGCTTCTGACATGCCTCATTCAGTGGCAAGTATGACTTTGTCAGGACATCTATTTCTGTAGAGTGGTAGAGATAATTTTTTTGCAAGTTACAAAAATGGGGAAGTTTACTGTTTAATATGCAGATTTCGTGTGGAAATATAAATCGTTACAATATCAAATGCCACTTTGATCAGAAGCATAAAACAAAATTTGGTTATCTTACAGGTATATATTTAAATAGTACTTTCCGAACACTTGTATTTGTAAACATATAAAATGGATGATATGATTCCACTTTTTAGGGGTTTAGTTTCTTCATCATTAGATTATTTAATATAAGCTACTGTATTTCCTTTTCAAAGTTTGAACACAATATTGAGTTTAAAACCAAAGAACTTATTATGCTGATCAAATAGTTTTAAAATATTTTTAAGACTAAATAGCAATGGAACTTTATTGCTTTATTTATTGTGAAAGAGAAACAATTTAGTATGTTAATCATAAGGCAGTGTGAGGATATTACGTGCATAAGATAAAGGGAGGTTATAAACTTGAAGATTAAGCCTAACCACAGTTGGTGGCTGTAATAATTATTGTATACAAAATATGTTTAATATAAACAACATACTTAATATCAGTGTAGAAATTATTGCTACCATGCAGGTGGATCAAAGCAACCACTGCCTTGTATCAAAACAACTTTCGTCACTGTGCAAGAGAATGTGGGGTGAGTAAGGCCTGTCATGCCTATGCCTGGTCTTATCATTTGGAATTTATTAATTTCATTTAGTTGATCTTTTCAGTTTACTCTGTGATACATTCAATTATTAAATTAAGTTTAAATAAAGTGTTAACAATTCAATGGAACTTATACCTTGAGATACAAATTTCACATTCCTTTCCTAGTATGCTAATATGAAAGAGCACTGGAATATGGCATTATCACCTGCAGCAGAAGGTACCAACAATTGAAAGATGATCAAAGAAAGAAAGAAAGGAAAAGAAAAATGTTAAAATGATGGCCACATGTAGCACAACATTGAAAAGCTTCAAACCTCTTTGCTGCATTGGTTATTACCTTTGACACTAGCAAAGCTCTTGTGTACATTAGAAGTGCACATATGACCTTCTATTTTCCCTTCTCATCAGACTTGCCGACAATCTGCTGGCTGCCCTGGGAGATTATGTTGTGACATTCCAAAGAGTGGTGTTATAAAACACGTAGCAGTTTAAACACTTTTTTTAGTGCAAACTACTAGGAGTATCTTCCAAAGAGTTAAAGTTATGATTCTGCATGCAAGGTGTTGGAAGTGTAGTGAGAATAAATGGAACAAGTTTACAAGATAGCTGAAGGAGCTTCCTGTGTCAGAGGAAGTCATTTAGTATCAATAAGCAGGGAAGATTGTATGTGACTTAAGTTGTACTTGAATGTAGAAAATGAGACAGATCCTGTTTGTATGCTTATGGAATGAAGAGAACTTTGCATGTTGGCTTGATTAATACAATAATCTAGTAAGCAACATTTTTGATATGCAAAAATATGGTTTTCAGGTATTGGTGATACTTTGGTGAACAGTTAATAACACTGACATTGACATTTGAAGTGTATTCATCATATAGTGTAATGTATTGATGAGTGGTACAAATATTTCTTAACGAGCTAGACATTTCCAGTCATTTTACTAAGTTGCCTGAGTAATTAATTTTCTGTCCCCCTTGAATATAAATTTAGGCACTTAAAACAGTGTGGCGGCGCCGTGGCCGAGCGGTTAGCGCGCTCGCCTTCCACCTAGGCGGCCCGGGTTCGCAACCCGGCCTGCCACAAGCATATGAAAATATACTTATAAAGAGTGACGCAAACGTTCCTCTCCATCAAAGACGCCTACTTTAAGACCTATAAGATCCCGTGTTTGGTGTCCGGACTAGCTCTAGCAAGAGGTCCTAATCTACAGGGTATGCATGAGTTGTGGTAGGAATGGAACCAAACGAAGAATTAATCAACATATCACTTTATTTGTAAATTTCCAGATTTGTAGAGAACTGCCGACGATATTTAAATAGAATGTAACTTTGTAACTTCAACTACAACATTATAACACTTTAACTTTGTCACCCTTTAGCAACCGCCGAATTATGTATACGCGCTAGCTTACGTACAACTCCCAAGTTGCACGTGCGTTATCTCGACTTGATTCAAGACGAGTGTGTGTTGCGTTGCATTTGTTTTTGCGTGAGCAACACGAAGGAAGCGATTTCCATTGGCTTACTTTAGAATACGTCATGGTAAGATAGGAATCAGCCCGCGGGATCACTATGGCTTCGTACAAACAACAATTGTAACCTTATCACTCATTTAAATCTGCCTAGGCTTCCATTCTTGAGACTTTAATCTATTCAGCTTTATTACGTCTTCCCCTTAACTATTGACTAGAATCTCCTTTTGTTTCTTTCTATTATCAAATATATATATTGACATCATAATTTCGGTTTCAAGAGCCAAGGTTTGTATTTACCGAAATGTACTTACTGTATTTAATGAAGCGATCTTGTCTTTAATATTAAGTCCTGAAAATGACCTCATTGTGTTGCAATGCACTTTTGCTTGTGCCCGTACATGTTATTATACGCTGTGTAAATTTGGTGCATCGATTCTCAAAATTTCATCGCAAATGTCCTTTAAATCTCCTAATGTTCTTGGATTGTTTGCGTACACAATTCCCTTTAGTTTGCCCCACAGGTAAAAGTCACAAGTGGTTAGGTCCGGCGAACGCGAAGGCCATAGTCCTTTGCTGACACTCCTTTCTTCTGTGAACCTTTCGTGAATTAGTGAGAATGATTCATGTGAAGTGTGACAAGTCGCCCATCCTGTTGAAAAATGGCATACAAATGCTCATGGGGCATCAACTGCGTATAAAATTCCTTAAATATTTGTGTGTACACATCAGTGTAATTCGACTTGCTGGCACAGAACATCACCCTCTGGTTTTTTTTATCATGAAGAGGTTCCTCTTCAAACATATAGGAATTGGTTGTTGACCAGTATCTGGTGTTCTGGGAATTCACACATCCTGTCAGATGGAACCAGGCTTCATCACTCACAAAATACAGCTTTGGATCCAACATTCCACTCTCAGTTGTTTGACATAACATACAGTAAAACACATGTTTTTCTTTATCTTCCTCCTTCAGTTCTTGGTCACATTTAATTTTGTATGGCTTCATCCCTATATTGTGTAAAACACATTGACAAAACCTACGTGAAATGTTCACTTGTGTCGACTTCTTTGGACTCTGGGTCATTTGTGCTTAGATATTTACAATCACAGCATGTGTACAAACAGATGGGGCTTGATTCCTTCTTTGTATTTGCAACTGAACCTGTTGTATGCCACTTTTTCACCAAATCCTGTATACTGCTCTTTGCCAGTACAGAAATGTCGGGAGATTTATTTGTAAAAATACCCTAATTTTCCTTAAATGAACCAGTAGACATATACGCCTCAACTATTGTGATTCTTTCTTGTAGACTACAGTTTTGGAAAGCTTAAACTTTCGTCAAATGGAAGATTTTGATTCATTTTTTTATCTTAGCCGTGCAAAGAGAACGGAATCTCAAAGCTGTAAAAGATCTGATTCACTCAAAGCCTAGTGTACTCTGATATCCTTCTTGCACCTACAAGAAAATAAACAATAAGATCATTTCTGAAAATGTTTATCTCAACTAACACAAAGAAGATAAAGGAATAGGAGTTTGTAAGGATGTTTAGTACAAGAGTAGAGAAAGTTATGTGAGTGCAACACATCAGATTTTTCATACGTCATCTAGAAAATTTTGATTTTTCCACATCTTGCAGCTAAGAAAGAGAATATTTTGCATTTGAAGGCATTTCTAAGAAAAAGCATTATTTTATTGATTAATTCCTTGGAGTTTCATCACATCCCTTTTTAGCAATACCCCTCAGAATAGAATGAGGCTTTGTGCATAATATCAGACTTTTCTTTATGTGATTATCTAGTACTGCTGATGCACTAAACTTATGACTATTATTTAGTTAGAAATTCTCTCACCAATATGTGTCCTGTGTAACGATCCAGCAGAAATGAACGAAGACCACTTGAAGACCTGTGAAGCATTAAGATCAGAAGGAACTACAGTTCAAAAGTATTGGAAAGCACGAATGCTAATGGCTTCATTGCCAGATGCAAGGCACTAGAAAACAACAGTTAGAAATTCTGCATATGCTAATTTTGAAATGCAGATATTCATATCTAGCTTTTGTTAATGTTCTCAGCTGAAATTGTATTCTAGTGTTTTGCGAGTCTTTACATATGTTGGAGGGGGGGGGGGGGGGGGAAGAAGAAAGAAAGAAAAAAACGAAAGATATGTTAAGTCTGAAAAATCCTAATCTATAGTTTTGTGAATTCAGTTCAGTTTCTATTGAAGGGTTTTCTGTTAAAGTTCAAGCTCCTTCTCATTGAAATTTAGAAATACTCTGCTTTCAATATTTGGAGTACCCAACAGCCTCACAATATCTCCCTTACAAACAGTTGCTTCATCATCTACATTAGGCTAGTACAATTTTAATGCCGTTTTATGACTGTCTAAAAAATTTTAAATCATATGTTGGTCCATGTGCATTGTGTGAAACCTATAAAATTTTACCAACATAATGTTTCACCGACTTTTTCCCATCAAATTGAACCAAACAAAAAGAGCCATCTGCTAGATTACCTTCATGTCTTTGGGATATTGTTTCTAATTCAATTACAACTTCCGTCCCATTTTCATATCCTCTGTAATTCTCCACCGAACAAACTTGTTCATAATCACTACCTGTAGCATTGTCATCTTCATCAATTATATCCGGATGGGTGGAACTGCCTGCTAACATGTCTTCTGCACTGACATTTTTCCATGGCACAACTTCAATTCTCCTCTTTCTGGTTTCTCACTGGTTCATCAACTCCTCTCATTGTCTTAAGCTTCTGACACAGCTGTAGATGGTGATTGTACTATTTCTGTAGACTGTTCAATAATTCTATCGGGTAGTCTCAATAGCTTAGCAGGATTGAATAGGTGTATTTCACATGTCTGGAAACTTGAAATTATATTTGCACTAGTCTCAGCCTCTGTTGGATATAATTTCTCATGTAGTTGAAAAGCAATCGCAGAAACTGATCCATACTGAGCGTTTGGGATTTCTTCTTTAATGATGACTTCCAACGATCCAGAACGTTACGGCAATGCTTTAATGGTCCATACAAGGCAACATCAAGAGGTGCAACAGGTGAGTACTATTAGGTGGCAGACAGGTGAATGCAATGTCATTTTCTTTTGCCAATTTTAGAACCTCTTCACTGAAATGGCTGCTAAGATTCTCACCAACTAGAACCTTTTTCCCTGGAATGTTTTTCACATTTGGAACACAGTTTCAAACCAGTCACTGAAGCTAACAATATCGAACCAGCCACTCTTACTGCGGTTTTATCGTGTGTTTGATGGACCACCTTCTGTCCAAGTAGACCATATATGTTCTGACCACAGACAACATATTCAGGAAACATAGAATAACAGGTTGAGCCACAGAACATGACAGATATTGCGGTTTCGATACTACTTCAGATTCTGTCCGGATATTTGACCCCTCTCTTAAAGAAGCATTTTTTTTTGGCCAGGGTCATCCGACAAATTGGTCTCATCATAATTGGATATTTTGTTAGGCGATACTTTAGAACCATCTTCATTTGTTAGTTTAAGCTTCAAATTTGCAAATAACTGACTCACTGATTCAGCAGACAAGGAAGCTCTACTTGTATTGATATTTCTGCCCATCCGTTGGGATATTTTTGCTCTGTAACTCTTCAGGAAGGATAATGCCCAGTCAGCACTTGGAATATTGTTCTTGAAACAACGCAGAGCACGACCTTGTATTTTTAAATGTGCTGTAGCTATCATCCCTAGAACTAGCGTATCAAACGGAAAACCCCATTCTGTAACAATTATTAAATGGTCAACGAAGCTGTTTTCCTCGTCTGCAGAAAAAGCTAATGGTCGTCCAATGCCATTGGTGTGTTTATTCCTCACTTTGTTGCTGAGAGTTCCCAATGGAATAGAGAAATGCTCTCTAGCTTTTCTCAAAGTCATTTTTCCCTGCAAGATATTCTTCACTTGTGCATCCAAGTTTTCCGTAGGATAATTGTATGAACATCAGCTCTACACACGAGTTCTTGGCATTATCTCTGAAAGAAAACAACAGGTGCCTACAATTGGTCTCGTCGCCAGTCACTCCCTTGGTATCGTCGCCAGGCACTCCCTTGGTCTCGACGCCAGTCACTCCCTTGGTCTCGTCGCCAGTCACTCCCTTGGTGTCGTCGCCAGTCACTCCCTTGGTCTCGTCGCCAGTCACACCCTTGGTCTCGTCGCCAGTCACTCCCTTGGTCTCGTCGCCAGTCACTCCCTTGGTCTCGTCGCCAGTCACTCCCTTGGTCCCGTGGCCAGTCACTCCCTTGGTCTCGTGGCCAGTCACTCCCTTGGTCTCGTCGCCAGTCACTCCCTTGGTCTCGCCGCCAGTCACTCCCTTGGTCTCGCCGCCAGTCACTCCCTTGGTCTCGTCGCCAGTCACTCCCTTGGTCTCGTCGCCAGTCACTCCCTTGGTCTCGTGGCCAGTCACTCCCTTTGTCTCGTCTCCAGTCACTCCCTTGGTCTCGTCGCCAGTCACTCCCTTGTTCTCGTCGCCAGTCACTCCCTTGGTCTCGTCGCCAGTCACTCCCTTGGTCTCGTGGCCAGTCACTCCCTTGGTCTCGTGGCCAGTCACTCCCTTGGTCTCGTCGCCAGTCACTCCCTTGGTCTCGTAGCCAGTCACTCCCTTGGTGTCGTCGCCAGTCACTCCCTTGGTCTCGTCGCCAGTCACTCCCTTGCTCTCTTCGCCAGTCACTCCCTTGGTCTCGTGGCCAGTCACTCCCTTGGTCTAGTGGCCAGTCACTCCCTTGGTCTCGTGGCCAGTCACTCCCTTGGTCTCGTGGCCAGTCACTCCATGGTCTCGTCGCCAGTCACTCCCTTGGTCTCGTCGCCAGTCACTCCTTTGGTCTCGTGGCCAGTCACTCCCTTGGTCTCGTCGCCAGTCACTCCCTTGGTCTCGTCGCCAGTCTCTCCCTTGGTCTCGTCGCCAGTCACTCCCTTTGTCTCGTGGCCAGTCACTCCCTTGGTCTTGTCGCCATTCACTCCCTTGGTCTCGTCGCCAGTCACTCCCTTGGTGTCGTCGCCAAGCACTCCCTTGGTGTCGCCGCCAGTCACTCCCTTGCTCTCTTCGCCAGTCACTCCCTTGGTCTCGTCGCCAGTCACTCCCTTGGTCTCGTGGCCAGTCACTCCCTTGGTCTCGTGGCCAGTCACTCCCTTGGTCTCGTGGCCAGTCACTCCATGGTCTCGTCGCCAGTCACTCCCTTGGTCTCGCCGCCAGTCACTCCCTTGGTCTCGTCGCCAGTCAGTCCCTTGGCCTCGTCGCCAGTCACTCCCTTGGTCTCGTCGCCAGTCACTCCCTTGATCTCGTTGCCAGTCACTCCCTTGGTCTCGTCGCCAGTCACCCCCTTGGTGTCGCCGCCAGTCACTCCTTGGTCTCGTCGCCAGTCACTCCCTTGGTCTCGTGGCCAGTCACTCCCTTGGTCTCGTGGCCAGTCACTCCCTTGGTCTCGTGGCCAGTCACTCCCTTGGTCTCGTCGCCAGTCACTCCATGGTCTCGTCGCCAGTCACTCCCTTGGTCTCGTCGCCAGTCACTCCCTTAGTCTCGTCGCCAGTTACTCCCTTGGTCTCGTCGCCAGTCACTCCCTTGGTCTCGTGGCCAGTCACCCCCATAGTCTCGTCGCCAGTTACTCCCTTGGTCTCGTAGCCAGTCACTCCCTTGGTCTCATCGCCAGTCACTCCCTCGGTCTCGTCGTCAGTCACTCCCTCGGTCTCGTCGCCAGTCACTCCCTTGGTCTCGTGGCCAGTCACTCCCTTGGTCTCGTGGCCAGTCACTCCCTTGGTCTCTTGGCCAGTCACTCCCTTGGTCTCGTGGCCAGTCACTCCCTTGGTCTCGTGGCCAGTCACTCCATGGTCTCGTCGCCAGTCACTCCCTTGGTCTCCCCGCCAGTCACTCCCTTGGTCTCGTCAACAGTCACTTCCTAGGTCTCGTCGCCAGTCACTCCCTTGGTCTCGTCGCCAGTCACTCCCTTGGTCTCGTTGCCAGTCACTCCCTTGGTCTCGTCGCCAGTCACTCCCTTGGTCTCGTGGCCAGTCACTCCCTTAGTCTCGTCGCCAGTCACTCCCTTGGTCTCGTCGCCAGTCACTCCCTTGATCTCGTCGCCAGTCACTACCCTTGATCTCGTGGCCAGTCACTCCCTTGGTCTCGTGGCCAGTCACTCCCTTGGTCTCGTCGCCAGTAACTCCCTTGGTCTCGTGGCCAGTCACTCCCTTGGTCTCGTCGCCAGTCACTCCCTTGGTCTCGTCGCCAGTCACTCCCTTGGTCTCGTCGCCAGTCACTCCCTTGGTCTCGTCGCCAGTCACTCCCTTGGTCTCGTCAACAGTCACTTCCTAGGTCTCGTCGCCAGTCACTCCCTTGGTCTCGTCGCCAGTCACTCCCTTGGTCTCGTCGCCAGTCACTCCCTTGGTCTCGTCGCCAGTCACTCCCTTGGTCTCGTCGCCAGTCACTCCCTTGGTCTCGTCGCCAGTCACTACCCTTGTTCTCGTCGCCAGTCACTCCCTTGGTCTCGTCGCCAGTCACTCCCTTGGTCTCGGCGCCAGTCACTCCCTTGGTCTCGTCGCCAGTCACTCCCTTGGTCTCGTCGCCAGTCACTCCCTTGGTCTCGTCACCAGTCACTCCCTTGGTCTCGTGGGCAGTCACTCCCTTGGTCTCGTCGCCAGTTACTCCCTTGGTCTCGTCGCCAGTCACTCCCTTGGTCTCGTCGCCAGTCACTCCCTTGGTCTCGTCGCCAGTCACTCCCTTGGTCTCGTCGCCAGTCACTCCCTTGGTCTCGGCGGCAGTCACTCCCTTGGTCTCGTCGCCAGTCACTCCCTTGGTCTCGTCGCCAGTCACTCCCTTGGTCACGTGGCCAGTCACTCCCTTGGTCTCGTGGCCAGTCACTCCCTTGGTCTCGTGGCCAGTCACTCCCTTGGTCTCGTCGCCAGTCACTCCCTTGGTCTCGTCGCAGGTCACTCCCTTGGTCTCGTCGCCAGTCACTCCCTTGGTCTCGTCGCCAGTCACTCCCTTGGTCTCGTGGCCAGTCACTCCCTTGGTCTCGTCGCCAGTCACTCCCTTGGTCTCGTCGCCAGTCACTCCATTGGTCTCGTCGCCAGTCACTCCCTTGGTCTCGTCGCCAGTCACTCCCTTGGTCTCGTCGCCGGTCACTCCCTTGGTCTCGTCGCCGGTCACTCCCTTGGTCTCGTGGCCAGTCACTCCCTTGGTCTCGACGCCAGTCACTCCCTTGGTGTCGTCGCCAGTCACTCCCTTGGTGTCGCCGACAGTCACTCCCTTGGTCTCTTCGCCAGTCACTCCCTTGGTCTCGTCGCCAGTCACTCCCTTGGTCTCGTGGCCAGTCACTCCCTTGGTCTCGTGGCCAGTCACTTCCTTGGTCTCGTCGCCAGTCACTCCCTTGGTCTCGTCGCCAGTCACTCCCTTGGTCTCGTCGCCAGTCACTCCCTTGGTGTCGTCGCCAGTAACTCCCTTGGTCTCGTCGCCAGTCACTCCCTTGGTCTCGTGGCCAGTCACTCCCTTGGTCTCGCCGCCAGTCACTCCCTTGGTCTCGTGGCCAGTCACTCCCTTGGTCTCGTCGCCAGTCACTCCCTTGGTCTCGTCGCCAGTCACTCCCTTGGTCTCGTCGCCAGTCACTACCCTTGTTCTCGTCGCCAGTCACTCCCTTGGTCTCGTCGCCAGTCACTCCCTTGGTCTCGTCACCAGTCACTCCCTTGGTCTCGTGGGCAGTCACTCCCTTGGTCTCGTCGCCAGTCACTCCCTTGGTCTCGTCGCCAGTCACTCCCTTGGTCTCGTCGCCAGTCACTCCCTTGGTCTCGTCGCCAGTCACTCCCTTGGTCTCGTGGCCAGTCACTCCCTTGGTCTCGTGGCCAGTCACTCCCTTGGTCTCGTGGCCAGTCACTCCCTTGGTCTCGTCGCCAGTCACTCCCTTGGTCTCGTCGCCAGTCATTCCCTTGGTCTCGTCGCCAGTCACTACCCTTGTTCTCGTCGCCAGTCACTCCCTTGGTCTCGTCGCCAGTCACTCCCTTGGTCTCGTCGCCAGTCACTCCCTTGGTCTCGTCGCCAGTCACTCCCTTGGTCTCGTCGCCAGTCACTCCCTTGGTCTCGTCACCAGTCACTCCCTTGGTCTCGTCGCCAGTCACTCCCTTGGTCTCGTCGCCAGTCACTCCCTTGGTCTCGTCGCCAGTCACTCCCTTGGTCTCGTGGGCAGTCACTCACTTGGACTCGTCGCCAGTCACTCCCTTGGTCTCGTCGCCAGTCACTCCCTTGGTCTCGTCGCCAGTCACTCCCTTGGTCTCGTCGCCAGTCACTCCCTTGGTCTCGTCGCCAGTCACTCCCTTGGTCTCGTCGCCAGTCACTCCCTTGGTCTCGTCGCCAGTCACTCCCTTGGTCTCGTCGCCAGTCACTCCCTTGGTCTCGTGGCCAGTTACTCCCTTGGTCTCGTCGCCAGTAACTCCCTTGGTCTCGTCGCCAGTCACTCCCTTGGTCTCGTGGCCAGTCACTCCCTTGGTCTCGTCGCCAGTCACTCCCTTGGTCTCGTCGCCAGTCACTCCCTTGGTCTCGTCGCCAGTCACTCCCTTGGTCTCGTCGCCAGTCACTACCTTGGTCTCGTGGCCAGTCACTCCCTTGGTCTCGGCGGCAGTCACTCCCTTGGTCTCGTCGCCAGTCACTCCCTTGGTCACGTGGCCAGTCACTCCCTTGGTCACGTGGCCAGTCACTCCCTTGGTCTCGTGGCCAGTCACTCCCTTGGTCTCGTCGCAGGTCACTCCCTTGGTCTCGTGGCCAGTCACTCCCTTGGTCTCGTCGCCAGTCACTCCCTTGGTCTCGTCGCCAGTCACTCCATTGGTCTCGTCGCCAGTCACTCCCATGGTCTCGTCGCCAGTCACTCCCTTGGTCTCGTCGCCAGTCACTCCCTTGGTCTCGTGGCCAGTCACTCCCTTGGTCTCGGCGGCAGTCACTCCCTTGGTCTCGTCGCCAGTCACTCCCTTGGTCTCGTCGCCAGTCACTCCCTTGGTCACGTGGCCAGTCACTCCCTTGGTCTCGTGGCCAGTCACTCCCTTGGTCTCGTGGCCAGTCACTCCCTTGGTCTCGTCGCCAGTCACTCCCTTGGTCTCGTCGCCAGTCACTCCCTTGGTCTCGTGGCCAGTCACTCCCTTGGTCTCGTCGCCAGTCACTCCCTTGGTCTCGTCGCCAGTCACTCCATTGGTCTCGTCGCCAGTCACTCCCTTGGTCTCGTCGCCAGTCACTCCCTTGGTCTCGTCGCCAGTCACTCCCTTGGTCTCGTCGCCATTCACTCCCTTGGTCTCGAGGCCAGTCACTCCCTTGGTCTCGTCGCCAGTCACTCCCTTGGTCTCGACGCCAGTCACTCCCTTGGTGTCGTCGCCAGTCACTCCCTTGGTGTCGCCGACAGTCACTCCCTTGGTCTCGTCGCCAGTCACTCCCTTGGTCTCGTGGCCAGTCACTCCCTTGGTCTCGTCGCCAGTCACACCCTTGGTCTCGTCGCCAGTCACTCCCTTGGTCTCGTCGCCAGTCACTCCCTTGGTCTCGTCGCCAGTCACTCCCTTGGTGTCGTCGCCAGTCACTCCCTTGGTCTCGTGGCCAGTCAATCCCTTGGTCTCGCCGCCAGTCACTCCCTTGGTCTCGCCGCCAGTCACTCCCTTGGTCTCGCCGCCAGTCACTCCCTTGGTCTCGCCGCCAGTCACTCCCTTGGTCTCGCCGCCAGTCACTCCCTTGGTCTCGTCTCCAGTCACTCCCTTGGTCTCGTCGCCAGTCACTCCCTTGGTCTCGTGGCCAGTCACTCCCTTGGTCTCGTGGCCAGTCACTCCCTTGGTCTCGTCGCCAGTCACTCCCTTGGTCTCGTCGCCAGTCACTCCCTTGGTCTCGTGGCCAGTCACTCCCTTGGTCTCGTGGCCAGTCACTCCCTTGGTCTCGTCGCCAGTCACTCCCTTGGTCTCGTCGCCAGTCACTCCCTTGGTCTCGTCGCCAGTCACTCCCTTGGTCTCGTCGCCAGTCACTCCCTTGGTCTCGTCGCCAGTCACTCCCTTGGTCTCGTCGCCAGTCACTCCCTTGGTCTCGTCGCCAGTCACTCCCTTGGTCTCGTCGCCAGTCACTCCCTTGGTCTCGTGGCCAGTCACTCCCTTGGACTCGTGGCCAGTCACTCCCTTGGTCTCGTCGCCAGTCACTCCCTTAGTCTCGTCGCCAGTCACTCCCTTGGTCTCGTCGCCATTCACTCCCTTGGTCTCGAGGCCAGTCACTCCCTTGGTCTCGAGGCCAGTCACTCCCTTGGTGTCGTCGCCAGTCACTCCCTTGGTGTCCTCGCCAGTCACTCCCTTGGTCTCGTGGCCAGTCACTCCCTTGGTCTCGAGGCCAGTCACTCCCTTGGTCTCGACGCCAGTCACTCCCTTGGTGTCGTCGCCAGTCACTCCCTTGGTGTCGCCGACAGTCACTCCCTTGGTCTCGTCGCCAGTCACTCCCTTGGTCTCGTGGCCAGTCACTCCCTTGGTCTCGTCGCCAGTCACTCCCTTGGTCTCGTCGCCAGTCACTCCCTTGGTCTCGTCGCCAGTCACTCCCTTGCTCTCGTCGCCAGTCACTCCCTTGGTCTCGTCGCCAGTCACTCCCTTGGTCTCGTCGCCAGTCACTCCCTTGGTCTCGTGGCCAGTCACTCCCTTGGTCTCGTCGCCAGTAACTCCCTTGGTCTCGTCGCCAGTCACTCCCTTGGTCTCGTGGCCAGTCACTCCCTTGGTCTCGTCGCCAGTCACTCCCTTGGTCTCGTCGCCAGTCACTCCCTTGGTCTCGTCGCCAGTCACTACCTTGGTCTCGTGGCCAGTCACTCCCTTGGTCTCGGCGGCAGTCACTCCCTTGGTCTCGTCGCCAGTCACTCCCTTGGTCACGTGGCCAGTCACTCCCTTGGTCACGTGGCCAGTCACTCCCTTGGTCTCGTGGCCAGTCACTCCCTTGGTCTCGTCGCAGGTCACTCCCTTTGGCTCGTGGCCAGTCACTCCCTTGGTCTCGTCGCCAGTCACTCCCTTGGTCTCGCCGCCAGTCACTCCATTGGTCTCGTCGCCAGTCACTCCCTTGGTCTCGTCGCCAGTCACTCCCTTGGTCTCGTCGCCAGTCACTCCCTTGGTCTCGTGGCCTGTCACTCCCTTGGTCTCGGCTGCAGTCACTCCCTTGGTCTCGTCCCCAGTCACTCCCTTGGTCTCGTCGCCAGTCACTCCCTTGGTCACGTGGCCAGTCACTCCCTTGGTCTCGTGGCCAGTCACTCCCTTGGTCTCGTGGCCAGTCACTCCCTTGGTCTCGTCGCCAGTCACTCCCTTGGTCTCGTGGCCAGTCACTCCCTTGGTCTCGTCGCCAGTCACTCCCTTGGTCTCGTCGCCAGTCACTCCATTGGTCTCGTCGCCAGTCACTCCCTTGGTCTCGTCGCCAGTCACTCCCTTGGTCTCGTCGCCAGTCACTCCCTTGGTCTCGTCGCCATTCACTCCCTTGGTCTCGAGGCCAGTCACTCCCTTGGTCTCGAGGCCAGTCACTCCCTTGGTCTCGTCGCCAGTCACTCCCTTGGTCTCGTGGCCAGTCACTCCCTTGGTCTCGTCGCCAGTCACTCCCTTGGTCTCGTGGCCAGTCACTCCCTTGGTCTCGTCGCCAGTCACTCCCTTGGTCTAGTCGCCAGTCACTCCCTTGGTCTCGTCGCCAGTCTCTCCCTTGGTCTCGTCGCCAGTCACTCCCTTGGTGTCGTCGCCAGTCACTCCCTTGGTGTCCTCGCCAGTCACTCCCTTGGTCTCGTGGCCAGTCACTCCCTTGGTCTCGACGCCAGTCACTCCCTTGGTGTCGTCGCCAGTCACTCCCTTGGTGTCGCCGACAGTCACTCCCTTGGTCTCGTGGCCAGTCACTCCCTTGGTCTCGTCGCCAGTCACACCCTTGGTCTCGTAGCCAGTCACTCCCTTGGTCTCGTCGCCAGTCACTCCCTTGGTGTCGTCGCCAGTGACTCCCTTGGTCTCGTGGCCAGTCACTCCCTTGGTCTCGCCGCCAGTCACTCCCTTGGTCTCGCCGCCAGTCACTCCCTTGTTCTCGCCGCCAGTCACTCCCTTGGTCTCGCCGCCAGTCACTCCCTTGGTCTCGTCGCCAGTCACTCCCTTGGTCTCGCCGCCAGTCACTCCCTTGGTCTCGTCTCCAGTCACTCCCTTGGTCTCGTCGCCAGTCACTCCCTTGGTCTCGTGGCCAGTCACTCCCTTGGTCTCGTGGCCAGTCACTCCCTTGGTCTCGTCGCCAGTCACTCCCTTGGTCTCGTCGCCAGTCACTCCCTTGGTCTCGTGGCCAGTCACTCCCTTGGTCTCGTGGCCAGTCACTCCCTTGGTCTCGTCGCCAGTCACTCCCTTGGTCTCGTCGCCAGTCACTCCCTTGGTCTCGTCGCCAGTCACTCCCTTGGTCTCGTCGCCATTCACTCCCTTGGTCTCGAGGCCAGTCACTCCCTTGGTCTCGTCGCCAGTCACTCCCTTGGTGTCGTCGCCAGTCACTCCCTTGGTGTCCTCGCCAGTCACTCCCTTGGTCTCGTGGCCAGTCACTCCCTTGGTCTCGACGCCAGTCACTCCCTTGGTGTCGTCGCCAGTCACTCCCTTGGTGTCGCCGACAGTCACTCCCTTGGTCTCGTCGCCAGTCACTCCCTTGGTCTCGTGGCCAGTCACTCCCTTGGTCTCGTCGCCAGTCACTCCCTTGGTCTCGTCGCCAGTCACTCCCTTGGTCTCGTCGCCAGTCACTCCCTTGGTCTCGTCGCCAGTCACTCCCTTGGTCTCGTCGCCAGTCACTCCCTTGGTCTCGTCGCCAGTCACTCCCTTGGTCTCGTCGCCAGTCACTCCCTTGGTCTCGTCGCCATTCACTCCCTTGGTCTCGTCGCCATTCACTCCCTTGGTCTCGAGGCCAGTCACTCCCTTGGTCTCGTCGCCAGTCACTCCCTTGGTGTCGTCGCCAGTCACTCCCTTGGTGTCCTCGCCAGTCACTCCCTTGGTCTCGTGGCCAGTCACTCCCTTGGTCTCGACGCCAGTCACTCCCTTGGTGTCGTCGCCAGTCACTCCCTTGGTGTCGCCGACAGTCACTCCCTTGGTCTCGTCGCCAGTCACTCCCTTGGTCTCGTGGCCAGTCACTCCCTTGGTCTCGTCGCCAGTAACTCCCTTGGTCTCGTCGCCAGTCACTCCCTTGGTCTCGTGGCCAGTCACTCCCTTGGTCTCGTCGCCAGTCACTCCCTTGGTCTCGTCGCCAGTCACTCCCTTGGTCTCGTCGCCAGTCACTCCCTTGGTCTCGTCGCCAGTCACTACCTTGGTCTCGTGGCCAGTCACTCCCTTGGTCTCGGCGGCAGTCACTCCCTTGGTCTCGTCGCCAGTCACTCCCTTGGTCACGTGGCCAGTCACTCCCTTGGTCACGTGGCCAGTCACTCCCTTGGTCTCGTGGCCAGTCACTCCCTTGGTCTCGTCGTAGGTCACTCCCTTGGTCTCGTGGCCAGTCACTCCCTTGTTCTCGTCGCCAGTCACTCCATTGGTCTCGTCGCCAGTCACTCCCTTGGTCTCGTCGCCAGTCACTCCCTTGGTCTCGTCGCCAGTCACTCCCTTGGTCTCGTGGCCAGTAACTCCCTTGGTCTCGTCGCCAGTCACTCCCTTGGTCTCGTCGCCAGTCACTCCCTTGGTCACGTGGCCAGTCACTCCCTTGGTCTCGTGGCCAGTCACTCCCTTGGTCTCGTCGCCAGTCACTCCCTTGGTCTCGTCGCCAGTCACTCCATTGGTCTCGTCGCCAGTCACTCCCTTGGTCTCGTCGCCAGTCACTCCCTTGGTCTCGTCGCCATTCACTCCCTTGGTCTCGAGGCCAGTCACTCCCTTGGTCTCGAGGCCAGTCACTCCCTTGGTCTCGTCGCCAGTCACTCCCTTGGTCTCGTCGCCAGTCACTCCCTTGGTCTCGTCGCCAGTCACTCCCTTGGTCTCGTCGCCAGTCACTCCCTTGGTCTCGTGGGCAGTCACTCCCTTGGTCTCGTCGCCAGTCACTCCCTTGGTCTCGTCGCCAGTCACTCCCTTGGTCTCGTCGCCAGTCACTCCCTTGGTCTCGTCGCCAGTCACTCCCTTGGTCTCGTCGCCAGTCACTCCCTTGGTCTCGTCGCCAGTCACTCCCTTGGTCTCGTCGCCAGTCACTCCCTTGGTCTCGTCGCCAGTCACTCCCTTGGTCTCGTGGCCAGTCACTCCCTTGGTCTCGTCGCCAGTCACTCCCTTGGTCTCGTCGCCAGTCACTCCCTTGGTCTCGTGGCCAGTCACTCCCTTGGTCTCGTCGCCAGTCACTCCCTTGGTCTCGTCGCCAGTCACTCCCTTGGTCTCGTCGCCAGTCACTCCCTTGGTCTCGTCGCCAGTCACTACCTTGGTCTCGTGGCCAGTCACTCCCTTGGTCTCGGCGGCAGTCACTCCCTTGGTCTCGTCGCCAGTCACTCCCTTGGTCACGTGGCCAGTCACTCCCTTGGTCACGTGGCCAGTCACTCCCTTGGTCTCGTGGCCAGTCACTCCCTTGGTCTCGTCGCAGGTCACTCCCTTGGTCTCGTGGCCAGTCACTCCCTTGGTCTCGTCGCCAGTCACTCCCTTGGTCTCGTCGCCAGTCACTCCATTGGTCTCGTCGCCAGTCACTCCCTTGGTCTCGTCGCCAGTCACTCCCTTGGTCTCGTGGCCAGTCACTCCCTTGGTCTCGGCGGCAGTCACTCCCTTGGTCTCGTCGCCAGTCACTCCCTTGGTCTCGTCGCCTGTCACTCCCTTGGTCACGTGGCCAGTCACTCCCTTGGTCTCGTGGCCAGTCACTCCCTTGGTCTCGTGGCCAGTCACTCCCTTGGTCTCGTCGCCAGTCACTCCCTTGGTCTCGTCGCCAGTCACTCCCTTGGTCTCGTGGCCAGTCACTCCCTTGGTCTCGTCGCCAGTCACTCCCTTGGTCTCGTCGCCAGTCACTCCATTGGTCTCGTCGCCAGTCACTCCCTTGGTCTCGTCGCCAGTCACTCCCTTGGTCTCGTCGCCAGTCACTCCCTTGGTCTCGTCGCCATTCACTCCCTTGGTCTCGAGGCCAGTCACTCCCTTGGTCTCGAGGCCAGTCACTCCCTTGGTCTCGTCGCCAGTCACTCCTTTGGTCTCGTGGCCAGTCACTCCCTTGGTCTCGTCGCCAGTCACTCCCTTGGTCTCGTCGCCAGTCACTCCCTTGGTCTCGTCGCCAGTCACTCCCTTGGTGTAGTCGCCAGTCACTCCCTTGGTCTCGTCGCCAGTCACTCCCTTGGTCTCGTCGCCAGTCACTCCCTTGGTGTCGTCGCCAGTCACTCCCTTGGTGTCCTCGCCAGTCACTCCCTTGGTCTCGTGGCCAGTCACTCCCTTGGTCTCGACGCCAGTCACTCCCTTGGTGTCGTCGCCAGTCACTCCCTTGGTGTCGCCGACAGTCACTCCCTTGGTCTCGTCGCCAGTCACTCCCTTGGTCTCGTGGCCAGTCACTCCCTTGGTCTCGTGGCCAGTCACTCCCTTGGTCTCGTCGCCAGTCACTCCCTTGGTCTCGTCGCCAGTCACTCCCTTGGTCTCGTCGCCAGTCACTCCCTTGGTCTCGTGGCCAGTCACTCCCTTGGTCTCGTCGCCAGTCACTCCCTTGGTCTCGTCGCCAGTCACTCCCTTGGTCTCGTCGCCAGTCAATCCCTTGGTCTCGTCGCCATTCACTCCCTTGGTCTCGAGGCCAGTCACTCCCTTGGTCTCGTCGCCAGTCACTCCCTTGGTGTCGTCGCCAGTCACTCCCTTGGTGTCGTCGCCAGTCACTCCCTTGGTCTCGTGGCCAGTCACTCCCTTGGTCTCGACGCCAGTCACTCCCTTGGTGTCGTCGCCAGTCACTCCCTTGGTGTCGCCGACAGTCACTCCCTTGGTCTCGTCGCCAGTCACTCCCTTGGTCTCGTGGCCAGTCACTCCCTTGGTCTCGTCGCCAGTCACACCCTTGGTCTCGTCGCCAGTCACTCCCTTGGTCTCGTCCCCAGTCACTCCCTTGGTCTCGTCGCCAGTCACTCCCTTGGTGTCGCCAGTCACTCCCTTGGTCTCGGGGCCAGTCACTCCTTTGGTCTCGCCGCCAGTCACTCCCTTGGTCTCGCCGCCAGTCACTCCCTTGGTCTCGCCGCCAGTCACTCCCTTGGTCTCGCCGCCAGTCACTCCCTTGGTCTCGTCGCCAGTCACTCCCTTGGTCTCGCCGCCACTCACTCCCTTGGTCTCGTCTCCAGTCACTCCCTTGGTCTCGTCGCCAGTCACTCCCTTGGTCTCGTGGCCAGTCACTCCCTTGGTCTCGTCGCCAGTCACTCCCTTGGTCTCGTCGCCAGTCACTCCCTTGGTCTCGTGGCCAGTCACTCCCTTGGTCTCGTGGCCAGTCACTCCCTTGGTCTCGTCGCCAGTCACTCCCTTGGTCTCGTCGCCAGTCACTCCCTTGGTCTCGTCGCCAGTCACTCCCTTGGTCTCGTCGCCAGTCACTCCCTTGGTCTCGTCGCCAGTCACTCCCTTGGTCTCGTCGCCAGTCACTCCCTTGGTCTCGTGGCCAGTCACTCCCTTGGTCTCGTCGCCAGTCACTCCCTTGGTCTCGTCGCCAGTCACTCCCTTGGTCTCGTCGCCAGTCAATCCCTTGGTCTCGTCGCCATTCACTCCCTTGGTCTCGAGGCCAGTCACTCCCTTGGTCTCGTCGCCAGTCACTCCCTTGGTGTCGTTGCCAGTCACTCCCTTGGTGTCCTCGCCAGTCACTCCCTTGGTCTCGTGGCCAGTCACTCCCTTGGTCTCGACGCCAGTCACTCCCTTGGTGTCGTCGCCAGTCACTCCCTTGGTGTCGCCGACAGTCACTCCCTTGGTCTCGTCGCCAGTCACTCCCTTGGTCTCGTCGCCAGTCACTCCCTTGGTCTCGTCGCCAGTCACTCCCTTGGTCTCGTCGCCAGTCACTCCCTTGGTCTCGTCGCCAGTCACTCCCTTGGTCTCGTCGCCAGTCACTCCCTTGGTCTCGTCGCCAGTCACTCCCTTGGTCTCGTGGCCAGTCACTCCCTTGGTCTCGTCGCCAGTAACTCCCTTGGTCTCGTCGCCAGTCACTCCCTTGGTCTCGTGGCCAGTCACTCCCTTGGTCTCGTCGCCAGTCACTCCCTTGGTCTCGTCGCCAGTCACTCCCTTGGTCTCGTCGCCAGTCACTCCCTTGGTCTCGGCGGCAGTCACTCCCTTGGTCTCGTCGCCAGTCACTCCCTTGGTCACGTGGCCAGTCACTCCCTTGGTCTCGTGGCCAGTCACTCCCTTGGTCTCGTGGCCAGTCACTCCCTTGGTCTCGTGGCCAGTCACTCCCTTGGTCTCGTCGCCAGTCACTCCATTGGTCTCGTCGCCAGTCACTCCCTTGGTCTCGTCGCCAGTCACTCCCTTGGTCTCGTCGCCAGTCACTACCTTGGTCTCGTCGCCATTCACTCCCTTGGTCTCGAGGCCAGTCACTCCCTTGGTCTCGAGGCCAGTCACTCCCTTGGTCTCGTCGCCAGTCACTCCCTTGGTCTCGTCGCCAGTCACTCCTTTGGTCTCGTGGCCAGTCACTCCCTTGGTCTCGTCGCCAGTCACTCCCTTGGTCTCGTGGCCAGTCACTCCCTTGGTCTCGTCGCCAGTCACTCCCTTGGTCTCGTCGCCAGTCACTCCCTTGGTCTCGTCGCCAGTCACTCCCTTGGTGTCGTCGCCAGTCACTCCCTTGGTCTCGTGGCCAGTCACTCCCTTGGTCTCGCCGCCAGTCACTCCATTGGTCTCGCCGCCAGTCACTCCCTTGGTCTCGCCGCCAGTCACTCCCTTGGTCTCGCCGCCAGTCACTCGCTTGGTCTCGTCGCCAGTCACTCCCTTGGTCTCGCCGCCAGTCACTCCCTTGGTCTCGTCTCCAGTCACTCCCTTGGTCTCGTCGCCAGTCACTCCCTTGGTCTCGTGGCCAGTCACTCCCTTGGTCTCGTCGCCAGTCACTCCCTTGGTCTCGTCGCCAGTCACTCCCTTGGTCTCGTCGCCAGTCACTCCCTTGGTCTCGTCGCCAGTCACTCCCTTGGTCTCGTCGCCAGTCACTCCCTTGGTCTCGTCGCCAGTCACTCCCTTGGTCTCGTCGCCAGTCACTCCCTTGGTCTCGTCGCCAGTCACTCCCTTGGTCTCGTCGCCAGTCACTCCCTTGGTCTCGTGGCCAGTCACTCCCTTGGTCTCGTGGCCAGTCACTCCCTTGGTCTCGTGGCCAGTCACTCCCTTGGTCTCGTCGCCATTCACTCCCTTGGTCTCGAGGCCAGTCACTCCCTTGGTCTCGAGGCCAGTCACTCCCTTGGTGTCGTCGCCAGTCACTCCCTTGGTGTCCTCGCCAGTCACTCCCTTGGTCTCGTGGCCAGTCACTCCCTTGGTCTCGACGCCAGTCACTCCCTTGGTGTCGTCGCCAGTCACTCCCTTGGTGTCGCCGACAGTCACTCCCTTGGTCTCGTCGCCAGTCACTCCCTTGGTCTCGTGGCCAGTCACTCCCTCGGTCTCGTTGCCAGTCACACCCTTGGTCTCGTCGCCAGTCACTCCCTTGGTCTCGTCGCCAGTCACTCCCTTGGTCTCGTCGCCAGTCACTCCCTTGGTGTCGTCGCCAGTCACTCCCTTGGTCTCGCCGCCAGTCACTCCCTTGGTCTCGCCGCCAGTCACTCCCTTGGTCTCGCCGCCAGTCACTCCCTTGGTCTCGCCGCCAGTCACTCCCTTGGTCTCGTCGCCAGTCACTCCCTTGGTCTCGCCGCCAGTCACTCCCTTGGTCTCGTCTCCAGTCACTCCCTTGGTCTCGTCGCCAGTCACTCCCTTGGTCTCGTGGCCAGTCACTCCCTTGGTCTCGTCGCCAGTAACTCCCTTGGTCTCGTCGCCAGTCACTCCCTTGGTCTCGGGGCCAGTCACTCCCTTGGTCTCGGGGCCAGTCACTCCCTTGGTCTCGTCGCCAGTCACTCCCTTGGTCTCGGGGCCAGTCACTCCCTTGGTCTCGTCGCCAGTCACTCCCTTGGTCTCGTGGCCAGTCACTCCCTTGGTCTCGTGGCCAGTCACTCCCTTGGTCTCGTCGCCAGTCACTCCCTTGGTCTCGTCGCCAGTCACTCCCTTGGTCTCGTCGCCAGTCACTCCCTTGGTGTCGTCGCCAGTCACTCCCTTGGTGTCCTCGCCAGTCACTCCCTTGGTCTCGTGGCCAGTCACTCCCTTGGTCTCGACGCCAGTAACTCCCTTGGTGTCGCCGACAGTCACTCCCTTGGTCTCGTCGCCAGTCACTCCCTTGGTCTCGTGGCCAGTCACTCCCTTGGTCTCGTCGCCAGTCACTCCCTTGGTCTCGTGGCCAGTCACTCCCTTGGTCTCGTGGCCAGTCACTCCCTTGGTCTCGTCGCCAGTCACTCCCTTGGTCTCGTCGCCAGTCACTCCCTTGGTCTCGTCGCCAGTCACTACCTTGGTCTCGTGGCCAGTCACTCCCTTGGTCTCGGCGGCAGTCACTCCCTTGGTCTCGTCGCCAGTCACTCCCTTGGTCACGTGGCCAGTCACTCCCTTGGTCATGTGGCCAGTCACTCCCTTGGTCTCGTGGCCAGTCACTCCCTTGGTCTCGTCGTAGGTCACTCCCTTGGTCTCGTGGCCAGTCACTCCCTTGGTCTCGTCGCCAGTCACTCCCTTGGTCTCGTCGCCAGTCACTCCATTGGTCTCGTCGCCAGTCACTCCCTTGGTCTCGTCGCCAGTCACTCCCTTGGTCTCGTCGCCAGTCACTCCCTTGTTCTCGGCGGCAGTCACTCCCTTGGTCTCGTCGCCAGTCACTCCCTTGGTATCGTCGCCAGTCACTCCCTTGGTCACGTGGCCAGTCACTCCCTTGGTCTCGTGGCCAGTCACTCCCTTGGTCTCGTGGCCAGTCACTCCCTTGGTCTCGTGGCCAGTCACTCCCTTGGTCTCGTGGCCAGTCACTCCCTTGGTCTCGTGGCCAGTCACTCCCTTGGTCTCGTGGCCAGTCACTCCCTTGGTCTCGTCGCCAGTCACTCCATTGGTCTCGTCGCCAGTCACTCCCTTGGTCTCGTCGCCAGTCACTCCCTTGGTCTCGTCGCCAGTCACTCCCTTGGTCTCGTCGCCATTCACTCCCTTGGTCTCGAGGCCAGTCACTCCCTTGGTCTCGAGGCCAGTCACTCCCTTGGTCTCGTCGCCAGTCACTCCCTTGGTCTCGAGGCCAGTCACTCCCTTGGTCTCGTCGCCAGTCACTCCCTTGGTCTCGTGGCCAGTCACTCCCTTGGTCTCGCCGCCAGTCACTCCCTTGGTCTCGCCGCCAGTCACTCCCTTGGTCTCGCCGCCAGTCACTCCCTTGGTCTCGTGGCCAGTCACTCCCTTGGTCTCGTCGCCAGTCACTCCCTTGGTCTCGTCGCCAGTCACTCCCTTGGTCTCGTCGCCAGTCACTCCCTTGGTCTCGTCGCCAGTCACTACCTTGGTCTCGTGGCCAGTCACTCCCTTGGTCTCGTCGCCAGTCACTACCTTGGTCTCGTGGCCAGTCACTCCCTTGGTCTCGGCGGCAGTCACTCCCTTGGTCTCGTCGCCAGTCACTCCCTTGGTCTCGTGGCCAGTCACTCCCTTGGTCTCGTCGCAGGTCACTCCCTTGGTCTCGTGGCCAGTCACTCCCTTGGTCTCGTCGCAGGTCACTCCCTTGGTCTCGTGGCCAGTCACTCCCTTGGTCTCGTCGCCAGTCACTCCCTTGGTCTCGTCGCCAGTCACTCCCTTGGTCTCGTGGCCAGTCACTCCCTTGGTCTCGTGGCCAGTCACTCCCTTGGTCTCGTCGCCAGTCACTCCCTTGGTCTCGTCGCCATTCACTCCCTTGGTCTCGAGGCCAGTCACTCCCTTGGTCTCGAGGCCAGTCACTCCCTTGGTGTCGTCGCCAGTCACTCCCTTGGTGTCCTCGCCAGTCACTCCCTTGGTCTCGTGGCCAGTCACTCCCTTGGTCTCGACGCCAGTCACTCCCTTGGTGTCGTCGCCAGTCACTCCCTTGGTGTCGCTGACAGTCACTCCCTTGGTCTCGTCGCCAGTCACTCCCTTGGTCTCGTGGCCAGTCACTCCCTTGGTCTCGTCGCCAGTCACACCCTTGGTCTCGTCGCCAGTCACTCCCTTGGTCTCGTCGCCAGTCACTCCCTTGGTGTCGTCGCCAGTCACTCCCTTGGTCTCGCCGCCAGTCACTCCCTTGGTCTCGCCGCCAGTCACTCCCTTGGTCTCGCCGCCAGTCACTCCCTTGGTCTCGTCGCCAGTCACTCCCTTGGTCTCGCCGCCAGTCACTCCCTTGGTCTCGTCTCCAGTCACTCCCTTGGTCTCGTCGCCAGTCACTCCCTTGGTCTCGTGGCCAGTCACTCCCTTGGTCTCGTGGCCAGTCACTCCCTTGGTCTCGTCGCCAGTCACTCCCTTGGTCTCGTCGCCAGTCACTCCCTTGGTCTCGGGGCCAGTCACTCCCTTGGTCTCGGGGCCAGTCACTCCCTTGGTCTCGTCGCCAGTCACTCCCTTGGTCTCGTCGCCAGTCACTCCCTTGGTCTCGTCGCCAGTCACTCCCTTGGTCTCGTCGCCAGTCACTCCGTTGGTCTCGTCGCCAGTCACTCCCTTGGTCTCGTCGCCAGTCACTCCCTTGGTCTCGTGGCCAGTCACTCCCTTGGTCTCGTGGCCAGTCACTCCCTTGGTCTCGTGGCCAGTCACTCCCTTGGTCTCGTCGCCAGTCACTCCCTTGGTCTCGTCGCCAGTCACTCCCTTGGTCTCGTCGCCAGTCACTCCCTTGGTCTCGTCGCCATTCACTCCCTTGGTCTCGAGGCCAGTCACTCCCTTGGTCTCGTCGCCAGTCACTCCCTTGGTCTCGTCGCCAGTCACTCCATTGGTCTCGCGGCCAGTCACTCCCTTGGTCTCGTCGCCAGTCACTCCATTGGTCTCGTCGCCAGTCACTCCCTTGGTCTCGTCGCCAGTCACTCCCTTGGTCTCGTCGCCAGTCACTCCCTTGGTCTCGTCGCCAGTCACTCCCTTGGTCTCGTCGGCAGTCACTCCCTTGGTCTCGTCGCCAGTCACTCCCTTGGTCTCGTCGCCAGTCACTCCCTTGGTCTCGTCGCCAGTCACTCCCTTGGTCTCGTCGCCAGTCACCTCATTGGTCTCGTCGCCAGTCACTCCCTTGGTCTCGTCGCCAGTCACTCCCTTGGTCTCGTCGCCAGTCACTCCCTTGGTCTCGCCGCCAGTCACTCCCTTGGTCTCGTCGGCAGTCACTCCCTTGGTCTCGGCGGCAGTCACTCCCTTGGTCTCGTCGCCAGTCACTCCCTTGGTCTCGTCGCCAGTCACTCCCTTGGTCACGTGGCCAGTCACTCCCTTGGTCTCGTGGCCAGTCACTCCCTTGGTCTCGTGGCCAGTCACTCCCTTGGTCTCGTGGCCAGTCACTCCCTTGGTCTCGTCGCCAGTCACTCCCTTGGTCTCGTCGCCAGTCACTCCCTTGGTCTCGTCGCCAGTCACTCCCTTGGTCTCGTCGCCAGGCACTCCCTTGGTCTCGTCGCCAGTCACTCCCTTGGTCTCGTGGCCAGTCACTCCCTTGGTCTCGTGGCCAGTCACTCCCTTGGTCTCGTGGCCAGTCACTCCCTTGGTCTCGTCGCCAGTCACACCCTTGGTCTCGTCGCCAGTCACTCCCTTGGTCTCGTCGCCAGTCACTCCCTTGGTCTCGTCGCCAGTCACTCCCTTGGTGTCGTCGCCAGTCACTCCCTTGGTCTCGTGGCCAGTCACTCCCTTGGTCTCGCCGCCAGTCACTCCATTGGTCTCGCCGCCAGTCACTCCCTTGGTCTCGTCGCCAGTCACTCCCTTGGTCTCGTCGCCAGTCACTCCCTTGGTCTCGTGGCCAGTCACTCCCTTGGTCTCGTCGCCAGTCACTCCCTTGGTCTCGTCGCCAGTCACTCCCTTGGTCTCGTGGCCAGTCACTCCCTTGGTCTCGTCGCCAGTCACTCCCTTGGTCTCGTCGCCAGTAACTCCCTTGGTCTCGTCGCCAGTCACTCCCTTGGTCTCGTGGCCAGTCACTCCCTTGGTCTCGTCGCCAGTCACTCCCTTGGTCTCGTCGCCAGTCACCTCATTGGTCTCGTCGCCAGTCACTCCCTTGGTCTCGTCGCCAGTCACTCCCTTGGTCTCGTCGCCAGTCACTCCCTTGGTCTCGCCGCCAGTCACTCCCTTGGTCTCGTCGGCAGTCACTCCCTTGGTCTCGGCGGCAGTCACTCCCTTGGTCTCGTCGCCAGTCACTCCCTTGGTCTCGTCGCCAGTCACTCCCTTGGTCACGTGGCCAGTCACTCCCTTGGTCTCGTGGCCAGTCACTCCCTTGGTCTCGTGGCCAGTCACTCCCTTGGTCTCGTGGCCAGTCACTCCCTTGGTCTCGTGGCCAGTCACTCCCTTGGTCTCGTCGCCAGTCACTCCCTTGGTCTCGTCGCCAGTCACTCCCTTGGTCTCGTCGCCAGTCACTCCCTTGGTCTCGTCGCCATTCACTCCCTTGGTCTCGAGGCCAGTCACTCCCTTGGTCTCGAGGCCAGTCACTCCCTTGGTCTCGTCGCCAGTCACTCCCTTGGTCTCGTCGCCAGTCACTCCCTTGGTCTCGTGGCCAGTCACTCCCTTGGTCTCGTCGCCAGTCACTCCCTTGGTCTCGTGGCCAGTCACTCCCTTGGTCTCGTGGCCAGTCACTCCCTTGGTCTCGTCGCCAGTCACTCCCTTGGTCTAGTCGCCAGTCACTCCCTTGGTCTAGTCGCCAGTCACTCCCTTGGTCTCGTCGCCAGTCACTCCCTTGGTGTCGTCGCCAGTCACTCCCTTGGTGTCCTCGCCAGTCACTCCCTTGGTCTCGTGGCCAGTCACTCCCTTGGTCTCGACGCCAGTCACTCCCTTGGTGTCGTCGCCAGTCACTCCCTTGGTGTCGCCGACAGTCACTCCCTTGGTCTCGTCGCCAGTCACTCCCTTGGTCTCGTGGCCAGTCACTCCCTTGGTCTCGGCGGCAGTCACTCCCTTGGTCTCGTCGCCAGTCACTCCCTTGGTCTCGTCGCCAGTCACTCCCTTGGTCTCGTCGCCAGTCACTCCCTTGGTCTCGTCGCCAGGCACTCCCTTGGTCTCGTCGCCAGTCACTCCCTTGGTCTCGTGGCCAGTCACTCCCTTGGTCTCGTGGCCAGTCACTCCCTTGGTCTCGTCGCCAGTCACTCCCTTGGTCTCGTCGCCAGTCACTCCCTTGGTCTCGTCGCCAGTCACTCCCTTGGTGTCGTCGCCAGTAACTCCCTTGGTGTCGCCGACAGTCACTCCCTTGGTCTCGTTGCCAGTCACTCCCTTGGTCTCGTGGCCAGTCACTCCCTTGGTCTCGTCGCCAGTCACTCCCTTGGTCTCGTCGCCAGTCACTCCCTTGGTCTCGTCGCCAGTCACTCCCTTGGTCTCGTGGCCAGTCACTCCCTTGGTCTCGTCGCCAGTCACTCCCTTGGTCTCGTCGCCAGTCACTCCCTTGGTCTCGTCGCCAGTCACTCCCTTGGTCTCGTGGCCAGTCACTCCCTTGGTCTCGTCGCCAGTATCTCCCTTGGTCTCGTCGCCAGTCACTCCCTTGGTCTCGTGGCCAGTCACTCCCTTGGTCTCGTCGCCAGTCACTCCCTTGGTCTCGTCGCCAGTCACTCCCTTGGTCTCGTCGCCAGTCACTACCTTGGTCTCGTAGCCAGTCACTCCCTTGGTCTCGGCGGCAGTCACTCCCTTGGTCTCGTCGCCAGTCACTCCCTTGGTCACGTGGCCAGTCACTCCCTTGGTCACGTGGCCAGTCACTCCCTTGGTCTCGTGGCCAGTCACTCCCTTGGTCTCGTCGCAGGTCACTCCCTTGGTCTCGTGGCCAGTCACTCCCTTGGTCTCGTCGCCAGTCACTCCCTTGGTCTCGTCGCCAGTCACCTCATTGGTCTCGTCGCCAGTCACTCCCTTGGTCTCGTCGCCAGTCACTCCCTTGGTCTCGTCGCCAGTCACTCCCTTGGTCTCGCCGCCAGTCACTCCCTTGGTCTCGTCGGCAGTCACTCCCTTGGTCTCGGCGGCAGTCACTCCCTTGGTCTCGTCGCCAGTCACTCCCTTGGTCTCGTCGCCAGTCACTCCCTTGGTCACGTGGCCAGTCACTCCCTTGGTCTCGTGGCCAGTCACTCCCTTGGTCTCGTGGCCAGTCACTCCCTTGGTCTCGTGGCCAGTCACTCCCTTGGTCTCGTGGCCAGTCACTCCCTTGGTCTCGTCGCCAGTCACTCCCTTGGTCTCGTCGCCAGTCACTCCCTTGGTCTCGTCGCCAGTCACTCCCTTGGTCTCGTCGCCAGTCACTCCCTTGGTCTCGTCGCCATTCACTCCCTTGGTCTCGAGGCCAGTCACTCCCTTGGTCTCGAGGCCAGTCACTCCCTTGGTCTCGTCGCCAGTCACTCCCTTGGTCTCGTCGCCAGTCACTCCCTTGGTCTCGTGGCCAGTCACTCCCTTGGTCTCGTCGCCAGTCACTCCCTTGGTCTCGTGGCCAGTCACTCCCTTGGTCTCGTGGCCAGTCACTCCCTTGGTCTCGTCGCCAGTCACTCCCTTGGTCTAGTCGCCAGTCACTCCCTTGGTCTAGTCGCCAGTCACTCCCTTGGTCTCGTCGCCAGTCACTCCCTTGGTGTCGTCGCCAGTCACTCCCTTGGTGTCCTCGCCAGTCACTCCCTTGGTCTCGTGGCCAGTCACTCCCTTGGTCTCGACGCCAGTCACTCCCTTGGTGTCGTCGCCAGTCACTCCCTTGGTGTCGCCGACAGTCACTCCCTTGGTCTCGTCGCCAGTCACTCCCTTGGTCTCGTGGCCAGTCACTCCCTTGGTCTCGTCGCCAGTCACACCCTTGGTCTCGTCGCCAGTCACTCCCTTGGTCTCGTCGCTAGTCACTCCCTTGGTCTAGTCGCCAGTCACTCCCTTGGTCTAGTCGCCAGTCACTCCCTTGGTCTCGTCGCCAGTCACTCCCTTGGTGTCGTCGCCAGTGACTCCCTTGGTGTCCTCGCCAGTCACTCCCTTGGTCTCGTGGCCAGTCACTCCCTTGGTCTCGACGCCAGTCACTCCCTTGGTGTCGTCGCCAGTCACTCCCTTGGTGTCGCCGACAGTCACTCCCTTGGTCTCGTGGCCAGTCACTCCCTTGGTCTCGTCGCCAGTCACACCATTGGTCTCGTCGCCAGTCACTCCCTTGGTCTCGTCGCAAGTCACTCCCTTGGTCTCGTCGCCAGTCACTCCCTTGGTGTCGTCGCCAGTCACTCCCTTGGTCTCGCCGCCAGTCACTCCCTTGGTCTCGCCGCCAGTCACTCCATTGGTCTCGCCGCCAGTCACTCCCTTGGTCTCGCCGCCAGTCACTCCCTTGGTCTCGCCGCCAGTCACTCGCTTGGTCTCGTCGCCAGTCACTCCCTTGGTCTCGCCGCCAGTCACTCCCTTGGTCTCGTCGCCAGTCACTCCCTTGGTCTCGTCGCCAGTCACTCCCTTGGTCTCGTGGCCAGTCACTCCCTTGGTCTCGCCGCCAGTCACTCCCTTGGTCTCGTCTCCAGTCACTCCCTTGGTCTCGTCGCCAGTCACTCCCTTGGTCTCGTGGCCAGTCACTCCCTTGGTCTCGTCGCCAGTCACTCCCTTGGTCTCGTCGCCAGTCACTCCCTTGGTCTCGTGGCCAGTCACTCCCTTGGTCTCGTCGCCAGTCACTCCCTTGGTCTCGTCGCCAGTCACTCCCTTGGTCTCGTCGCCAGTCACTCCCTTGGTCTCGTCGCCAGTCACTCCCTTGGTCTCGTCGCCAGTCACTCCCTTGGTCTCGTGGCCAGTCACTCCCTTGGTCTCGTGGCCAGTCACTCCCTTGGTCTCGTGGCCAGTCACTCCCTTGGTCTCGTGGCCAGTCACTCCCTTGGTCTCGTCGCCAGTCACTCCCTTGGTCTCGTCGCCATTCACTCCCTTGGTCTCGAGGCCAGTCACTCCCTTGGTCTCGAGGCCAGTCACTCCCTTGGTGTCGTCGCCAGTCACTCCCTTGGTGTCCTCGCCAGTCACTCCCTTGGTCTCGTGGCCAGTCACTCCCTTGGTCTCGACGCCAGTCACTCCCTTGGTGTCGTCGCCAGTCACTCCCTTGGTGTCGCCGACAGTCACTCCCTTGGTCTCGTCGCCAGTCACTCCCTTGGTCTCGTGGCCAGTCACTCCCTTGGTCTCGTCGCCAGTCACACCCTTGGTCTCGTCGCCAGTCACTCCCTTGGTCTCGTCGCCAGTCACTCCCTTGGTCTCGTCGCCAGTCACTCCCTTGGTCTCGTCGCCAGTCACTCCCTTGGTCTCGCCGCCAGTCACTCCCTTGGTCTCGCCGCCAGTCACTCCCTTGGTCTCGCCGCCAGTCACTCCCTTGGTCTCGCCGCCAGTCACTCCCTTGGTCTCGTCGCCAGTCACTCCCTTGGTCTCGCCGCCAGTCACTCCCTTGGTCTCGTGGCCAGTCACTCCCTTGGTCTCGTCGCCAGTCACTCCCTTGGTCTCGTCGCCAGTCACTCCCTTGGTCTCGGGGCCAGTCACTCCCTTGGTCTCGGGGCCAGTCACTCCCTTGGTCTCGTCGCCAGTCACTCCCTTGGTCTCGGGGCCAGTCACTCCCTTGGTCTCGTCGCCAGTCACTCCCTTGGTCTCGTGGCCAGTCACTCCCTTGGTCTCGTGGCCAGTCACTCCCTTGGTCTCGTCGCCAGTCACTCCCTTGGTCTCGTCGCCAGTCACTCCCTTGGTCTCGTCGCCAGTCACTCCCTTGGTGTCGTCGCCAGTCACTCCCTTGGTGTCCTCGCCAGTCACTCCCTTGGTCTCGTGGCCAGTCACTCCCTTGGTCTCGACGCCAGTAACTCCCTTGGTGTCGCCGACAGTCACTCCCTTGGTCTCGTCGCCAGTCACTCCCTTGGTCTCGTGGCCAGTCACTCCCTTGGTCTCGTCGCCAGTCACTCCCTTAGTCTCGTCGCCAGTCACTCCCTTGGTCTCGTGGCCAGTCACTCCCTTGGTCTCGTCGCCAGTCACTCCCTTGGTCTCGTCGCCAGTCACTCCCTTGGTCTCGTCGCCAGTCACTCCCTTGGTCTCGTGGCCAGTCACTCCCTTGGTCTCGGCGGCAGTCACTCCCTTGGTCTCGTCGCCAGTCACTCCCTTGGTCACGTGGCCAGTCACTCCCTTGGTCACGTGGCCAGTCACTCCCTTGGTCTCGTGGCCAGTCACTCCCTTGGTCTCGTCGTAGGTCACTCCCTTGGTCTCGTGGCCAGTCACTCCCTTGGTCTCGTCGCCAGTCACTCGGTCTCGTCGCCAGTCACTCCATTGGTCTCGTCGCCAGTCACTCCCTTGGTCTCGTCGCCAGTCACTCCCTTGGTCTCGTCGCCAGTCACTCCCTTGGTCTCGTCGCCAGTCACTCCCTTGTTCTCGGCGGCAGTCACTCCCTTGGTCTCGTCGCCAGTCACTCCCTTGGTCTCGGCGGCAGTCACTCCCTTGGTCTCGTCGCCAGTCACTCCCTTGGTCTCGTCGCCAGTCACTCCCTTGGTCACGTGGCCAGTCACTCCCTTGGTCTCGTGGCCAGTCACTCCCTTGGTCTCGTGGCCAGTCACTCCCTTGGTCTCGTGGCCAGTCACTCCCTTGGTCTCGTGGCCAGTCACTCCCTTGGTCTCGTGGCCAGTCACTCCCTTGGTCTCGTCGCCAGTCACTCCCTTGGTCTCGTCGCCAGTCACTCCATTGGTCTCGTCGCCAGTCACTCCCTTGGTCTCGTCGCCAGTCACTCCCTTGGTCTCGTCGCCATTCACTCCCTTGGTCTCGAGGCCAGTCACTCCCTTGGTCTCGAGGCCAGTCACTCCCTTGGTCTCGTCGCCAGTCACTCCCTTGGTCTCGTCGCCAGTCACTCCCTTGGTCTCGTGGCCAGTCACTCCCTTGGTCTCGTCGCCAGTCACTCCCTTGGTCTCGTCGCCAGTCACTCCCTTGGTCTCGTCGCCAGTCACTCCCTTGGTCTCGTCGCCAGTCACTCCCTTGGTCTCGTCGCCAGTCACTCCCTTGGTCTCGTGGCCAGTCACTCCCTTGGTCTCGTGGCCAGTCACTCCCTTGGTTTCGTGGCCAGTCACTCCCTTGGTCTCGTGGCCAGTCACTCCCTTGGTCTCGTCGCCAATCACTCCCTTGGTCTCGTCGCCATTCACTCCCTTGGTCTCGAGGCCAGTCACTCCCTTGGTCTCGAGGCCAGTCACTCCCTTGGTGTCGTCGCCAGTCACTCCCTTGGTGTCCTCGCCAGTCACTCCCTTGGTCTCGTGGCCAGTCACTCCCTTGGTCTCGACGCCAGTCACTCCCTTGGTGTCGTCGCCAGTCACTCCCTTGGTGTCGCCGACAGTCACTCCCTTGGTCTCGTCGCCAGTCACTCCCTTGGTCTCGTGGCCAGTCACTCCCTTGGTCTCGTCGCCAGTCACACCCTTGGTCTCGTCGCCAGTCACTCCCTTGGTCTCGTCGCCAGTCACTCCCTTGGTCTCGTCGCCAGTCACTCCCTTGGTCTCGTCGCCAGTCACTCCCTTGGTCTCGTAGCCAGTCACTCCCTTGGTCTCGTCGCCAGTCACTCCCTTGGTCACGTGGCCAGTCACTCCCTTGGTCTCGTGGCCAGTCACTCCCTTGGTCTCGTGGCCAGTCACTCCCTTGGTCTAGTCGCCAGTCACTCCCTTGGTCTAGTCGCCAGTCACTCCCTTGGTCTAGTCGCCAGTCACTCCCTTGGTCTCGTCGCCAGTCACTCCCTTGGTCTCGTGGCCAGTCACTCCCTTGGTCTCGTCGCCAGTCACTCCCTTGGTCTCGTCGCCAGTCACTCCCTTGGTCTCGTCGCCAGTCACTCCCTTGGTCTCGTCGCCAGTCACTCCCTTGGTCTCGTCGCCAGTCACTCCCTTGGTCTCGTCGCCAGTCACTCCCTTGGTCTCGTCGCCAGTCACTCCCTTGGTCTCGTGGCCAGTCACTCCCTTGGTCTCGTCGCCAGTCACTCCCTTGGTCTCGTCGCCATTCACTCCCTTGGTCTCGAGGCCAGTCACTCCCTTGGTCTCGAGGCCAGTCACTCCCTTGGTGTCGTCGCCAGTCACTCCCTTGGTCTCGTGGCCAGTCACTCCCTTGGTCTCGACGCCAGTCACTCCCTTGGTGTCGTCGCCAGTCACTCCCTTGGTGTCGCCGACAGTCACTCCCTTGGTCTCGTCGCCAGTCACTCCCTTGGTCTCGTGGCCAGTCACTCCCTTGGTCTCGTCGCCAGTCACACCCTTGGTCTCGTCGCCAGTCACTCCCTTGGTCTCGTCGCCAGTCACTCCCTTGGTCTCGTCGCCAGTCACTCCCTTGGTCTCGCCGCCAGTCACTCCCTTGGTCTCGCCGCCAGTCACTCCCTTGGTCTCGTCGCCAGTCACTCCCTTGGTCTCGCCGCCAGTCACTCCCTTGGTCTCGTCTCCAGTCACTCCCTTGGTCTCGTCGCCAGTCACTCCCTTGGTCTCGTGGCCAGTCACTCCCTTGGTCTCGTCGCCAGTCACTCCCTTGGTCTCGTCGCCAGTCACTCCCTTGGTCTCGGGGCCAGTCACTCCCTTGGTCTCGTCGCCAGTCACTCCCTTGGTCTCGGGGCCAGTCACTCCCTTGGTCTCGTCGCCAGTCACTCCCTTGGTCTCGTGGCCAGTCACTCCCTTGGTCTCGTGGCCAGTCACTCCCTTGGTCTCGTCGCCAGTCACTCCCTTGGTCTCGTCGCCAGTCACTCCCTTGGTCACGTGGCCAGTCACTCCCTTGGTCTCGTGGCCAGTCACTCCCTTGGTCTCGTCGCCAGTCACTCCCTTGGTCTCGTCGCCAGTCACTCCCTTGGTCTCGTCGCCAGTCACTACCTTGGTCTCGTGGCCAGTCACTCCCTTGGTCTCGGCGGCAGTCACTCCCTTGGTCTCGTCGCCAGTCACTCCCTTGGTCACGTGGCCAGTCACTCCCTTGGTCACGTGGCCAGTCACTCCCTTGGTCTCGTGGCCAGTCACTCCCTTGGTCTCGTCGTAGGTCACTCCCTTGGTCTCGTGGCCAGTCACTCCCTTGGTCTCGTCGCCAGTCACTCCCTTGGTCTCGTCGCCAGTCACTCCATTGGTCTCGTCGCCAGTCACTCCCTTGGTCTCGTCGCCAGTCACTCCCTTGGTCTCGTCGCCAGTCACTCCCTTGGTCTCGTCGCCAGTCACTCCCTTGTTCTCGGCGGCAGTCACTCCCTTGGTCTCGTCGCCAGTCACTCCCTTGGTCTCGTCGCCAGTCACTCCCTTGGTCACGTGGCCAGTCACTCCCTTGGTCTCGTGGCCAGTCACTCCCTTGGTCTCGTCGCCAGTCACTCCATTGGTCTCGTCGCCAGTCACTCCCTTGGTCTCGTCGCCAGTCACTCCCTTGGTCTCGTCGCCAGTCACTCCCTTGGTCTCGTCGCCATTCACTCCTTTGGTCTCGAGGCCAGTCACTCCCTTGGTCTCGAGGCCAGTCACTCCCTTGGTCTCGTCGCCAGTCACTCCCTTGGTCTCGAGGCCAGTCACTCCCTTGGTCTCGTCGCCAGTCACTCCCTTGGTCTCGTGGCCAGTCACTCCCTTGGTCTCGCCGCCAGTCACTCCCTTGGTCTCGCCGCCAGTCACTCCCTTGGTCTCGCCGCCAGTCACTCCCTTGGTCTCGTGGCCAGTCACTCCCTTGGTCTCGTCGCCAGTCACTCCCTTGGTCTCGTCGCCAGTCACTCCCTTGGTCTCGTCGCCAGTCACTCCCTTGGTCTCGTCGCCAGTCACTCCCTTGGTCTCGTCGCCAGTCACTCCCTTGGTCTCGCCGCCAGTCACTCCCTTGGTCTCGTCTCCAGTCACTCCCTTGGTCTCGTCGCCAGTCACTCCCTTGGTCTCGTGGCCAGTCACTCCCTTGGTCTCGTGGCCAGTCACTCCCTTGGTCTCGTCGCCAGTCACTCCCTTGGTCTCGTCGCCAGTCACTCCCTTGGTCTCGTCGCCAGTCACTCCCTTGGTCTCGTCGCCAGTCACTCCCTTGGTCTCGTAGCCAGTCACTCCCTTGGTCTCGTCGCCAGTCACTCCCTTGGTCACGTGGCCAGTCACTCCCTTGGTCTCGTGGCCAGTCACTCCCTTGGTCTCGTGGCCAGTCACTCCCTTGGTCTAGTCGCCAGTCACTCCCTTGGTCTAGTCGCCAGTCACTCCCTTGGTCTAGTCGCCAGTCACTCCCTTGGTCTCGTCGCCAGTCACTCCCTTGGTGTCGTCGTCAGTGACTCCCTTGGTGTCCTCGCCAGTCACTCCCTTGGTGTCGTCGCCAGTGACTCCCTTGGTGTCCTCGCCAGTCACTCCCTTGGTCTCGTGGCCATTCACTCCCTTGGTCTCGACGCCAGTCACTCCCTTGGTGTCGTCGCCAGTCACTCCCTTGGTGTCGCCGACAGTCACTCCCTTGGTCTCGTCGCCAGTCACTCCCTTGGTCTCGTGGCCAGTCACTCCCTTGGTCTCGTCGCCAGTCACACCCTTGGTCTCGTCGCCAGTCACTCCCTTGGTCTCGTCGCCAGTCACTCCCTTGGTCTCGTCGCCAGTCACTCCCTTGGTGTCGTCGCCAGTCACTCCCTTGGTCTCGTGGCCAGTCACTCCCTTGGTCTCGCCACCAGTCACTCCATTGGTCTCGCCGCCAGTCACTCCCTTGGTCTAGTCGCCAGTCACTCCCTTGGTCTAGTCGCCAGTCACTCCCTTGGTCTCGTCGCCAGTCACTCCCTTGGTGTCGTCGTCAGTGACTCCCTTGGTGTCCTCGCCAGTCACTCCCTTGGTGTCGTCGCCAGTGACTCCCTTGGTGTCCTCGCCAGTCACTCCCTTGGTCTCGTGGCCATTCACTCCCTTGGTCTCGACGCCAGTCACTCCCTTGGTGTCGTCGCCAGTCACTCCCTTGGTGTCGCCGACAGTCACTCCCTTGGTCTCGTCGCCAGTCACTCCCTTGGTCTCGTGGCCAGTCACTCCCTTGGTCTCGTCGCCAGTCACACCCTTGGTCTCGTCGCCAGTCACTCCCTTGGTCTCGTCGCCAGTCACTCCCTTGGTCTCGTCGCCAGTCACTCCCTTGGTGTCGTCGCCAGTCACTCCCTTGGTCTCGTGGCCAGTCACTCCCTTGGTCTCGCCACCAGTCACTCCATTGGTCTCGCCGCCAGTCACTCCCTTGGTCTCGCCGCCAGTCACTCCCTTGGTCTCTCCGCCAGTCACTCCCTTGGTCTCGTCGCCAGTCACTCCCTTGGTCTCGCCGCCAGTCACTCCCTTGGTCTCGTCTCCAGTCACTCCCTTGGTCTCGTCGCCAGTCACTCCCTTGGTCTCGTGGCCAGTAACTCCCTTGGTCTCGTCGCCAGTCACTCCCTTGGTCTCGTCGCCAGTCACTCCCTTGGTCTCGTCGCCAGTCACTCCCTTGGTCTCGTGGCCAGTCACTCCCTTGGTCTCGTCGCCAGTCACTCCCTTGGTCTCGTGGCCAGTCACTCCCTTGGTCTCGCCACCAGTCACTCCATTGGTCTCGCCGCCAGTCACTCCCTTGGTCTAGTCGCCAGTCACTCCCTTGGTCTAGTCGCCAGTCACTCCCTTGGTCTCGTCGCCAGTCACTCCCTTGGTGTCGTCGTCAGTGACTCCCTTGGTGTCCTCGCCAGTCACTCCCTTGGTGTCGTCGCCAGTGACTCCCTTGGTGTCCTCGCCAGTCACTCCCTTGGTCTCGTGGCCATTCACTCCCTTGGTCTCGACGCCAGTCACTCCCTTGGTGTCGTCGCCAGTCACTCCCTTGGTGTCGCCGACAGTCACTCCCTTGGTCTCGTCGCCAGTCACTCCCTTGGTCTCGTGGCCAGTCACTCCCTTGGTCTCGTCGCCAGTCACACCCTTGGTCTCGTCGCCAGTCACTCCCTTGGTCTCGTCGCCAGTCACTCCCTTGGTCTCGTCGCCAGTCACTCCCTTGGTGTCGTCGCCAGTCACTCCCTTGGTCTCGTGGCCAGTCACTCCCTTGGTCTCGCCACCAGTCACTCCATTGGTCTCGCCGCCAGTCACTCCCTTGGTCTCGCCGCCAGTCACTCCCTTGGTCTCTCCGCCAGTCACTCCCTTGGTCTCGTCGCCAGTCACTCCCTTGGTCTCGCCGCCAGTCACTCCCTTGGTCTCGTCTCCAGTCACTCCCTTGGTCTCGTCGCCAGTCACTCCCTTGGTCTCGTGGCCAGTAACTCCCTTGGTCTCGTCGCCAGTCACTCCCTTGGTCTCGTCGCCAGTCACTCCCTTGGTCTCGTCGCCAGTCACTCCCTTGGTCTCGTGGCCAGTCACTCCCTTGGTCTCGTCGCCAGTCACTCCCTTGGTCTCGTCGCCAGTCACTCCCTTGGTCTCGTCGCCAGTCACTCCCTTGGTCTCGTCGCCAGTCACTCCCTTGGTCTCGTCGCCAGTCACTCCCTTGGTCTCGTCGCCAGTCACTCCCTTGGTCTCGTCGCCAGTCACTCCCTTGGTCTCGTCGCCAGTCACTCCCTTGGTCTCGTCGCCAGTCACTCCCTTGGTCTCGTCGCCAGTCACTCCCTTGGTCTCGTGGCCAGTCACTCCCTTGGTCTCGTGGCCAGTCACTCCCTTGGTCTCGTCGCCAGTCACTCCCTTGGTCTCGTCGCCATTCACTCCCTTGGTCTCGAGGCCAGTCACTCCCTTGGTCTCGAGGCCAGTCACTCCCTTGGTGTCGTCGCCAGTCACTCCCTTGGTGTCCTCGCCAGTCACTCCCTTGGTCTCGTGGCCAGTCACTCCCTTGGTCTCGACGCCAGTCACTCCCTTGGTGTCGTCGCCAGTCACTCCCTTGGTGTCGCTGACAGTCACTCCCTTGGTCTCGTCGCCAGTCACTCCCTTGGTCTCGTGGCCAGTCACTCCCTTGGTCTCGTCGCCAGTCACACCCTTGGTCTCGTCGCCAGTCACTCCCTTGGTCTCGTCGCCAGTCACTCCCTTGGTGTCGTCGCCAGTCACTCCCTTGGTCTCGCCGCCAGTCACTCCCTTGGTCTCGCCGCCAGTCACTCCCTTGGTCTCGCCGCCAGTCACTCCCTTGGTCTCGTCGCCAGTCACTCCCTTGGTCTCGCCGCCAGTCACTCCCTTGGTCTCGTCTCCAGTCACTCCCTTGGTCTCGTCGCCAGTCACTCCCTTGGTCTCGTGGCCAGTCACTCCCTTGGTCTCGTGGCCAGTCACTCCCTTGGTCTCGTCGCCAGTCACTCCCTTGGTCTCGTCGCCAGTCACTCCCTTGGTCTCGTCGCCAGTCACTCCCTTGGTCTCGTCGCCAGTCACTCCCTTGGTCTCGTAGCCAGTCACTCCCTTGGTCTCGTCGCCAGTCACTCCCTTGGTCACGTGGCCAGTCACTCCCTTGGTCTCGTGGCCAGTCACTCCCTTGGTCTCGTGGCCAGTCACTCCCTTGGTCTAGTCGCCAGTCACTCCCTTGGTCTAGTCGCCAGTCACTCCCTTGGTCTAGTCGCCAGTCACTCCCTTGGTCTCGTCGCCAGTCACTCCCTTGGTGTCGTCGTCAGTGACTCCCTTGGTGTCCTCGCCAGTCACTCCCTTGGTGTCGTCGCCAGTGACTCCCTTGGTGTCCTCGCCAGTCACTCCCTTGGTCTCGTGGCCATTCACTCCCTTGGTCTCGACGCCAGTCACTCCCTTGGTGTCGTCGCCAGTCACTCCCTTGGTGTCGCCGACAGTCACTCCCTTGGTCTCGTCGCCAGTCACTCCCTTGGTCTCGTGGCCAGTCACTCCCTTGGTCTCGTCGCCAGTCACACCCTTGGTCTCGTCGCCAGTCACTCCCTTGGTCTCGTCGCCAGTCACTCCCTTGGTCTCGTCGCCAGTCACTCCCTTGGTGTCGTCGCCAGTCACTCCCTTGGTCTCGTGGCCAGTCACTCCCTTGGTCTCGCCACCAGTCACTCCATTGGTCTCGCCGCCAGTCACTCCCTTGGTCTAGTCGCCAGTCACTCCCTTGGTCTAGTCGCCAGTCACTCCCTTGGTCTCGTCGCCAGTCACTCCCTTGGTGTCGTCGTCAGTGACTCCCTTGGTGTCCTCGCCAGTCACTCCCTTGGTGTCGTCGCCAGTGACTCCCTTGGTGTCCTCGCCAGTCACTCCCTTGGTCTCGTGGCCATTCACTCCCTTGGTCTCGACGCCAGTCACTCCCTTGGTGTCGTCGCCAGTCACTCCCTTGGTGTCGCCGACAGTCACTCCCTTGGTCTCGTCGCCAGTCACTCCCTTGGTCTCGTGGCCAGTCACTCCCTTGGTCTCGTCGCCAGTCACACCCTTGGTCTCGTCGCCAGTCACTCCCTTGGTCTCGTCGCCAGTCACTCCCTTGGTCTCGTCGCCAGTCACTCCCTTGGTGTCGTCGCCAGTCACTCCCTTGGTCTCGTGGCCAGTCACTCCCTTGGTCTCGCCACCAGTCACTCCATTGGTCTCGCCGCCAGTCACTCCCTTGGTCTCGCCGCCAGTCACTCCCTTGGTCTCTCCGCCAGTCACTCCCTTGGTCTCGTCGCCAGTCACTCCCTTGGTCTCGCCGCCAGTCACTCCCTTGGTCTCGTCTCCAGTCACTCCCTTGGTCTCGTCGCCAGTCACTCCCTTGGTCTCGTGGCCAGTAACTCCCTTGGTCTCGTCGCCAGTCACTCCCTTGGTCTCGTCGCCAGTCACTCCCTTGGTCTCGTCGCCAGTCACTCCCTTGGTCTCGTGGCCAGTCACTCCCTTGGTCTCGTCGCCAGTCACTCCCTTGGTCTCGTGGCCAGTCACTCCCTTGGTCTCGCCACCAGTCACTCCATTGGTCTCGCCGCCAGTCACTCCCTTGGTCTAGTCGCCAGTCACTCCCTTGGTCTAGTCGCCAGTCACTCCCTTGGTCTCGTCGCCAGTCACTCCCTTGGTGTCGTCGTCAGTGACTCCCTTGGTGTCCTCGCCAGTCACTCCCTTGGTGTCGTCGCCAGTGACTCCCTTGGTGTCCTCGCCAGTCACTCCCTTGGTCTCGTGGCCATTCACTCCCTTGGTCTCGACGCCAGTCACTCCCTTGGTCTCGTCGCCAGTCACTCCCTTGGTCTCGTCGCCAGTCACTCCCTTGGTCTCGTCGCCAGTCACTCCCTTGGTCTCGTCGCCAGTCACTCCCTTGGTCTCGTCGCCAGTCACTCCCTTGGTCTCGTCGCCAGTCACTCCCTTGGTCTCGTCGCCAGTCACTCCCTTGGTCTCGTCGCCAGTCACTCCCTTGGTCTCGTCGCCAGTCACTCCCTTGGTCTCGTCGCCAGTCACTCCCTTGGTCTCGTCGCCATTCACTCCCTTGGTCTCGAGGCCAGTCACTCCCTTGGTCTCGTCGCCAGTCACTCCCTTGGTCTCGTCGCCAGTCACTCCATTGGTCTCGCGGCCAGTCACTCCCTTGGTCTCGTCGCCAGTCACTCCATTGGTCTCGTCGCCAGTCACTCCCTTGGTCTCGTCGCCAGTCACTCCCTTGGTGTCCTCGCCAGTCACTCCCTTGGTCTCGTGGCCAGTCACTCCCTTGGTCTCGACGCCAGTCACTCCCTTGGTGTCGTCGCCAGTAACTCCCTTGGTGTCGCCGACAGTCACTCCCTTGGTCTCGTCGCCAGTCACTCCCTTGGTCTCGTGGCCAGTCACTCCCTTGGTCTCGTCGCCAGTCACTCCCTTGGTCTCGTCGCCAGTCACTCCCTTGGTCTCGTGGCCAGTCACTCCCTTGGTCTCGTCGCCAGTCACTCCCTTGGTCTCGTCGCCAGTCACTCCCTTGGTCTCGTCGCCAGTCACTACCTTGGTCTCGTGGCCAGTCACTCCCTTGGTCTCGGCGGCAGTCACTCCCTTGGTCTCGTCGCCAGTCACTCCCTTGGTCTCGTCGCCAGTCACTCCCTTGGTCTCGTCGCCAGTCACTCCCTTGGTCTCGTCGCCAGGCACTCCCTTGGTCTCGTCGCCAGTCACTCCCTTGGTCTCGTGGCCAGTCACTCCCTTGGTCTCGTGGCCAGTCACTCCCTTGGTCTCGTCGCCAGTCACTCCCTTGGTCTCGTCGCCAGTCACTCCCTTGGTCTCGTCGCCATTCACTCCCTTGGTCTCGTCGCCAGTCACTCCCTTGGTGTCGTCGCCAGTCACTCCCTTGGTGTCCTCGCCAGTCACTCCCTTGGTCTCGTGGCCAGTCACTCCCTTGGTCTCGACGCCAGTCACTCCCTTGGTGTCGTCGCCAGTAACTCCCTTGGTGTCGCCGACAGTCACTCCCTTGGTCTCGTTGCCAGTCACTCCCTTGGTCTCGTGGCCAGTCACTCCCTTGGTCTCGTCGCCAGTCACTCCCTTGGTCTCGTCGCCAGTCACTCCCTTGGTCTCGTCGCCAGTCACTCCCTTGGTCTCGTGGCCAGTCACTCCCTTGGTCTCGTCGCCAGTCACTCCCTTGGTCTCGTCGCCAGTCACTCCCTTGGTCTCGTCGCCAGTCACTCCCTTGGTCTCGTGGCCAGTCACTCCCTTGGTCTCGTCGCCAGTATCTCCCTTGGTCTCGTCGCCAGTCACTCCCTTGGTCTCGTGGCCAGTCACTCCCTTGGTCTCGTCGCCAGTCACTCCCTTGGTCTCGTCGCCAGTCACTACCTTGGTCTCGTCGCCAGTCACTCCCTTGGTCTCGGCGGCAGTCACTCCCTTGGTCTCGTCGCCAGTCACTCCCTTGGTCACGTGGCCAGTCACTCCCTTGGTCACGTGGCCAGTCACTCCCTTGGTCTCGTGGCCAGTCACTCCCTTGGTCTCGTCGCAGGTCACTCCCTTGGTCTCGTGGCCAGTCACTCCCTTGGTCTCGTCGCCAGTCACTCCCTTGGTCTCGTCGCCAGTCACCTCATTGGTCTCGTCGCCAGTCACTCCCTTGGTCTCGTCGCCAGTCACTCCCTTGGTCTCGTCGCCAGTCACTCCCTTGGTCTCGCCGCCAGTCACTCCCTTGGTCTCGTCGGCAGTCACTCCCTTGGTCTCGGCGGCAGTCACTCCCTTGGTCTCGTCGCCAGTCACTCCCTTGGTCTCGTCGCCAGTCACTCCCTTGGTCACGTGGCCAGTCACTCCCTTGGTCTCGTGGCCAGTCACTCCCTTGGTCTCGTGGCCAGTCACTCCCTTGGTCTCGTGGCCAGTCACTCCCTTGGTCTCGTGGCCAGTCACTCCCTTGGTCTCGTCGCCAGTCACTCCCTTGGTCTCGTCGCCAGTCACTCCCTTGGTCTCGTCGCCAGTCACTCCCTTGGTCTCGTCGCCATTCACTCCCTTGGTCTCGAGGCCAGTCACTCCCTTGGTCTCGAGGCCAGTCACTCCCTTGGTCTCGTCGCCAGTCACTCCCTTGGTCTCGTCGCCAGTCACTCCCTTGGTCTCGTGGCCAGTCACTCCCTTGGTCTCGTCGCCAGTCACTCCCTTGGTCTCGTGGCCAGTCACTCCCTTGGTCTCGTGGCCAGTCACTCCCTTGGTCTCGTCGCCAGTCACTCCCTTGGTCTAGTCGCCAGTCACTCCCTTGGTCTAGTCGCCAGTCACTCCCTTGGTCTCGTCGCCAGTCACTCCCTTGGTGTCGTCGCCAGTCACTCCCTTGGTGTCCTCGCCAGTCACTCCCTTGGTCTCGTGGCCAGTCACTCCCTTGGTCTCGACGCCAGTCACTCCCTTGGTGTCGTCGCCAGTCACTCCCTTGGTGTCGCCGACAGTCACTCCCTTGGTCTCGTCGCCAGTCACTCCCTTGGTCTCGTGGCCAGTCACTCCCTTGGTCTCGGCGGCAGTCACTCCCTTGGTCTCGTCGCCAGTCACTCCCTTGGTCTCGTCGCCAGTCACTCCCTTGGTCTCGTCGCCAGTCACTCCCTTGGTCTCGTCGCCAGGCACTCCCTTGGTCTCGTCGCCAGTCACTCCCTTGGTCTCGTGGCCAGTCACTCCCTTGGTCTCGTGGCCAGTCACTCCCTTGGTCTCGTCGCCAGTCACTCCCTTGGTCTCGTCGCCAGTCACTCCCTTGGTCTCGTCGCCATTCACTCCCTTGGTCTCGTCGCCAGTCACTCCCTTGGTGTCGTCGCCAGTCACTCCCTTGGTGTCCTCGCCAGTCACTCCCTTGGTCTCGTGGCCAGTCACTCCCTTGGTCTCGACGCCAGTCACTCCCTTGGTGTCGTCGCCAGTAACTCCCTTGGTGTCGCCGACAGTCACTCCCTTGGTCTCGTTGCCAGTCACTCCCTTGGTCTCGTGGCCAGTCACTCCCTTGGTCTCGTCGCCAGTCACTCCCTTGGTCTCGTCGCCAGTCACTCCCTTGGTCTCGTCGCCAGTCACTCCCTTGGTCTCGTGGCCAGTCACTCCCTTGGTCTCGTCGCCAGTCACTCCCTTGGTCTCGTCGCCAGTCACTCCCTTGGTCTCGTCGCCAGTCACTCCCTTGGTCTCGTGGCCAGTCACTCCCTTGGTCTCGTCGCCAGTATCTCCCTTGGTCTCGTCGCCAGTCACTCCCTTGGTCTCGTGGCCAGTCACTCCCTTGGTCTCGTCGCCAGTCACTCCCTTGGTCTCGTCGCCAGTCACTCCCTTGGTCTCGTCGCCAGTCACTACCTTGGTCTCGTAGCCAGTCACTCCCTTGGTCTCGGCGGCAGTCACTCCCTTGGTCTCGTCGCCAGTCACTCCCTTGGTCACGTGGCCAGTCACTCCCTTGGTCACGTGGCCAGTCACTCCCTTGGTCTCGTGGCCAGTCACTCCCTTGGTCTCGTCGCCAGTCACTACCTTGGTCTCGTGGCCAGTCACTCCCTTGGTCTCGGCGGCAGTCACTCCCTTGGTCTCGTCGCCAGTCACTCCCTTGGTCTCGTCGCCAGTCACTCCCTTGGTCTCGTCGCCAGTCACTCCCTTGGTCTCGTCGCCAGGCACTCCCTTGGTCTCGTCGCCAGTCACTCCCTTGGTCTCGTGGCCAGTCACTCCCTTGGTCTCGTGGCCAGTCACTCCCTTGGTCTCGTCGCCAGTCACTCCCTTGGTCTCGTCGCCAGTCACTCCCTTGGTCTCGTCGCCATTCACTCCCTTGGTCTCGTCGCCAGTCACTCCCTTGGTGTCGTCGCCAGTCACTCCCTTGGTGTCCTCGCCAGTCACTCCCTTGGTCTCGTGGCCAGTCACTCCCTTGGTCTCGACGCCAGTCACTCCCTTGGTGTCGTCGCCAGTAACTCCCTTGGTGTCGCCGACAGTCACTCCCTTGGTCTCGTTGCCAGTCACTCCCTTGGTCTCGTGGCCAGTCACTCCCTTGGTCTCGTCGCCAGTCACTCCCTTGGTCTCGTCGCCAGTCACTCCCTTGGTCTCGTCGCCAGTCACTCCCTTGGTCTCGTGGCCAGTCACTCCCTTGGTCTCGTCGCCAGTCACTCCCTTGGTCTCGTCGCCAGTCACTCCCTTGGTCTCGTCGCCAGTCACTCCCTTGGTCTCGTGGCCAGTCACTCCCTTGGTCTCGTCGCCAGTATCTCCCTTGGTCTCGTCGCCAGTCACTCCCTTGGTCTCGTGGCCAGTCACTCCCTTGGTCTCGTCGCCAGTCACTCCCTTGGTCTCGTCGCCAGTCACTACCTTGGTCTCGTCGCCAGTCACTCCCTTGGTCTCGGCGGCAGTCACTCCCTTGGTCTCGTCGCCAGTCACTCCCTTGGTCACGTGGCCAGTCACTCCCTTGGTCACGTGGCCAGTCACTCCCTTGGTCTCGTGGCCAGTCACTCCCTTGGTCTCGTCGCAGGTCACTCCCTTGGTCTCGTGGCCAGTCACTCCCTTGGTCTCGTCGCCAGTCACTCCCTTGGTCTCGTCGCCAGTCACCTCATTGGTCTCGTCGCCAGTCACTCCCTTGGTCTCGTCGCCAGTCACTCCCTTGGTCTCGTCGCCAGTCACTCCCTTGGTCTCGCCGCCAGTCACTCCCTTGGTCTCGTCGGCAGTCACTCCCTTGGTCTCGGCGGCAGTCACTCCCTTGGTCTCGTCGCCAGTCACTCCCTTGGTCTCGTCGCCAGTCACTCCCTTGGTCACGTGGCCAGTCACTCCCTTGGTCTCGTGGCCAGTCACTCCCTTGGTCTCGTGGCCAGTCACTCCCTTGGTCTCGTGGCCAGTCACTCCCTTGGTCTCGTGGCCAGTCACTCCCTTGGTCTCGTCGCCAGTCACTCCCTTGGTCTCGTCGCCAGTCACTCCCTTGGTCTCGTCGCCAGTCACTCCCTTGGTCTCGTCGCCATTCACTCCCTTGGTCTCGAGGCCAGTCACTCCCTTGGTCTCGAGGCCAGTCACTCCCTTGGTCTCGTCGCCAGTCACTCCCTTGGTCTCGTCGCCAGTCACTCCCTTGGTCTCGTGGCCAGTCACTCCCTTGGTCTCGTCGCCAGTCACTCCCTTGGTCTCGTGGCCAGTCACTCCCTTGGTCTCGTGGCCAGTCACTCCCTTGGTCTCGTCGCCAGTCACTCCCTTGGTCTAGTCGCCAGTCACTCCCTTGGTCTAGTCGCCAGTCACTCCCTTGGTCTCGTCGCCAGTCACTCCCTTGGTGTCGTCGCCAGTCACTCCCTTGGTGTCCTCGCCAGTCACTCCCTTGGTCTCGTGGCCAGTCACTCCCTTGGTCTCGACGCCAGTCACTCCCTTGGTGTCGTCGCCAGTCACTCCCTTGGTGTCGCCGACAGTCACTCCCTTGGTCTCGTCGCCAGTCACTCCCTTGGTCTCGTGGCCAGTCACTCCCTTGGTCTCGGCGGCAGTCACTCCCTTGGTCTCGTCGCCAGTCACTCCCTTGGTCTCGTCGCCAGTCACTCCCTTGGTCTCGTCGCCAGTCACTCCCTTGGTCTCGTCGCCAGGCACTCCCTTGGTCTCGTCGCCAGTCACTCCCTTGGTCTCGTGGCCAGTCACTCCCTTGGTCTCGTGGCCAGTCACTCCCTTGGTCTCGTCGCCAGTCACTCCCTTGGTCTCGTCGCCAGTCACTCCCTTGGTCTCGTCGCCATTCACTCCCTTGGTCTCGTCGCCAGTCACTCCCTTGGTGTCGTCGCCAGTCACTCCCTTGGTGTCCTCGCCAGTCACTCCCTTGGTCTCGTGGCCAGTCACTCCCTTGGTCTCGACGCCAGTCACTCCCTTGGTGTCGTCGCCAGTAACTCCCTTGGTGTCGCCGACAGTCACTCCCTTGGTCTCGTTGCCAGTCACTCCCTTGGTCTCGTGGCCAGTCACTCCCTTGGTCTCGTCGCCAGTCACTCCCTTGGTCTCGTCGCCAGTCACTCCCTTGGTCTCGTCGCCAGTCACTCCCTTGGTCTCGTGGCCAGTCACTCCCTTGGTCTCGTCGCCAGTCACTCCCTTGGTCTCGTCGCCAGTCACTCCCTTGGTCTCGTCGCCAGTCACTCCCTTGGTCTCGTGGCCAGTCACTCCCTTGGTCTCGTCGCCAGTATCTCCCTTGGTCTCGTCGCCAGTCACTCCCTTGGTCTCGTGGCCAGTCACTCCCTTGGTCTCGTCGCCAGTCACTCCCTTGGTCTCGTCGCCAGTCACTCCCTTGGTCTCGTCGCCAGTCACTACCTTGGTCTCGTAGCCAGTCACTCCCTTGGTCTCGGCGGCAGTCACTCCCTTGGTCTCGTCGCCAGTCACTCCCTTGGTCACGTGGCCAGTCACTCCCTTGGTCACGTGGCCAGTCACTCCCTTGGTCTCGTGGCCAGTCACTCCCTTGGTCTCGTCGCAGGTCACTCCCTTGGTCTCGTGGCCAGTCACTCCCTTGGTCTCGTCGCCAGTCACTCCCTTGGTCTCGTCGCCAGTCACCTCATTGGTCTCGTCGCCAGTCACTCCCTTGGTCTCGTCGCCAGTCACTCCCTTGGTCTCGTCGCCAGTCACTCCCTTGGTCTCGCCGCCAGTCACTCCCTTGGTCTCGTCGGCAGTCACTCCCTTGGTCTCGGCGGCAGTCACTCCCTTGGTCTCGTCGCCAGTCACTCCCTTGGTCTCGTCGCCAGTCACTCCCTTGGTCACGTGGCCAGTCACTCCCTTGGTCTCGTGGCCAGTCACTCCCTTGGTCTCGTGGCCAGTCACTCCCTTGGTCTCGTGGCCAGTCACTCCCTTGGTCTCGTGGCCAGTCACTCCCTTGGTCTCGTCGCCAGTCACTCCCTTGGTCTCGTCGCCAGTCACTCCCTTGGTCTCGTCGCCAGTCACTCCCTTGGTCTCGTCGCCAGTCACTCCCTTGGTCACGTCGCCATTCACTCCCTTGGTCTCGAGGCCAGTCACTCCCTTGGTCTCGAGGCCAGTCACTCCCTTGGTCTCGTCGCCAGTCACTCCCTTGGTCTCGTCGCCAGTCACTCCCTTGGTCTCGTGGCCAGTCACTCCCTTGGTCTCGTCGCCAGTCACTCCCTTGGTCTCGTGGCCAGTCACTCCCTTGGTCTCGTGGCCAGTCACTCCCTTGGTCTCGTCGCCAGTCACTCCCTTGGTCTAGTCGCCAGTCACTCCCTTGGTCTAGTCGCCAGTCACTCCCTTGGTCTCGTCGCCAGTCACTCCCTTGGTGTCGTCGCCAGTCACTCCCTTGGTGTCCTCGCCAGTCACTCCCTTGGTCTCGTGGCCAGTCGCTCCCTTGGTCTCGACGCCAGTCACTCCCTTGGTGTCGTCGCCAGTCACTCCCTTGGTGTCGCCGACAGTCACTCCCTTGGTCTCGTCGCCAGTCACTCCCTTGGTCTCGTGGCCAGTCACTCCCTTGGTCTCGTCGCCAGTCACACCCTTGGTCTCGTCGCCAGTCACTCCCTTGGTCTCGTCGCTAGTCACTCCCTTGGTCTAGTCGCCAGTCACTCCCTTGGTCTAGTCGCCAGTCACTCCCTTGGTCTCGTCGCCAGTCACTCCCTTGGTGTCGTCGCCAGTGACTCCCTTGGTGTCCTCGCCAGTCACTCCCTTGGTCTCGTGGCCAGTCACTCCCTTGGTCTCGACGCCAGTCACTCCCTTGGTGTCGTCGCCAGTCACTCCCTTGGTGTCGCCGACAGTCACTCCCTTGGTCTCGTGGCCAGTCACTCCCTTGGTCTCGTCGCCAGTCACACCATTGGTCTCGTCGCCAGTCACTCCCTTGGTCTCGTCGCAAGTCACTCCCTTGGTCTCGTCGCCAGTCACTCCCTTGGTGTCGTCGCCAGTCACTCCCTTGGTCTCGCCGCCAGTCACTCCCTTGGTCTCGCCGCCAGTCACTCCATTGGTCTCGCCGCCAGTCACTCCCTTGGTCTCGCCGCCAGTCACTCCCTTGGTCTCGCCGCCAGTCACTCGCTTGGTCTCGTCGCCAGTCACTCCCTTGGTCTCGCCGCCAGTCACTCCCTTGGTCTCGTCGCCAGTCACTCCCTTGGTCTCGTCGCCAGTCACTCCCTTGGTCTCGTGGCCAGTCACTCCCTTGGTCTCGCCGCCAGTCACTCCCTTGGTCTCGTCTCCAGTCACTCCCTTGGTCTCGTCGCCAGTCACTCCCTTGGTCTCGTGGCCAGTCACTCCCTTGGTCTCGTCGCCAGTCACTCCCTTGGTCTCGTCGCCAGTCACTCCCTTGGTCTCGTGGCCAGTCACTCCCTTGGTCTCGTCGCCAGTCACTCCCTTGGTCTCGTCGCCAGTCACTCCCTTGGTCTCGTCGCCAGTCACTCCCTTGGTCTCGTCGCCAGTCACTCCCTTGGTCTCGTCGCCAGCCACTCCCTTGGTCTCGTGGCCAGTCACTCCCTTGGTCTCGTGGCCAGTCACTCCCTTGGTCTCGTGGCCAGTCACTCCCTTGGTCTCGTGGCCAGTCACTCCCTTGGTCTCGTCGCCAGTCACTCCCTTGGTCTCGTCGCCATTCACTCCCTTGGTCTCGAGGCCAGTCACTCCCTTGGTCTCGAGGCCAGTCACTCCCTTGGTGTCGTCGCCAGTCACTCCCTTGGTGTCCTCGCCAGTCACTCCCTTGGTCTCGTGGCCAGTCACTCCCTTGGTCTCGACGCCAGTCACTCCCTTGGTGTCGTCGCCAGTCACTCCCTTGGTGTCGCCGACAGTCACTCCCTTGGTCTCGTCGCCAGTCACTCCCTTGGTCTCGTGGCCAGTCACTCCCTTGGTCTCGTCGCCAGTCACACCCTTGGTCTCGTCGCCAGTCACTCCCTTGGTCTCGTCGCCAGTCACTCCCTTGGTCTCGTCGCCAGTCACTCCCTTGGTCTCGTCGCCAGTCACTCCCTTGGTCTCGCCGCCAGTCACTCCCTTGGTCTCGCCGCCAGTCACTCCCTTGGTCTCGCCGCCAGTCACTCCCTTGGTCTCGCCGCCAGTCACTCCCTTGGTCTCGTCGCCAGTCACTCCCTTGGTCTCGCCGCCAGTCACTCCCTTGGTCTCGTGGCCAGTCACTCCCTTGGTCTCGTCGCCAGTCACTCCCTTGGTCTCGTCGCCAGTCACTCCCTTGGTCTCGGGGCCAGTCACTCCCTTGGTCTCGGGGCCAGTCACTCCCTTGGTCTCGTCGCCAGTCACTCCCTTGGTCTCGGGGCCAGTCACTCCCTTGGTCTCGTCGCCAGTCACTCCCTTGGTCTCGTGGCCAGTCACTCCCTTGGTCTCGTGGCCAGTCACTCCCTTGGTCTCGTCGCCAGTCACTCCCTTGGTCTCGTCGCCAGTCACTCCCTTGGTCTCGTCGCCAGTCACTCCCTTGGTGTCGTCGCCAGTCACTCCCTTGGTGTCCTCGCCAGTCACTCCCTTGGTCTCGTGGCCAGTCACTCCCTTGGTCTCGACGCCAGTAACTCCCTTGGTGTCGCCGACAGTCACTCCCTTGGTCTCGTCGCCAGTCACTCCCTTGGTCTCGTGGCCAGTCACTCCCTTGGTCTCGTCGCCAGTCACTCCCTTAGTCTCGTCGCCAGTCACTCCCTTGGTCTCGTGGCCAGTCACTCCCTTGGTCTCGTCGCCAGTCACTCCCTTGGTCTCGTCGCCAGTCACTCCCTTGGTCTCGTCGCCAGTCACTCCCTTGGTCTCGTGGCCAGTCACTCCCTTGGTCTCGGCGGCAGTCACTCCCTTGGTCTCGTCGCCAGTCACTCCCTTGGTCACGTGGCCAGTCACTCCCTTGGTCACGTGGCCAGTCACTCCCTTGGTCTCGTGGCCAGTCACTCCCTTGGTCTCGTCGTAGGTCACTCCCTTGGTCTCGTGGCCAGTCACTCCCTTGGTCTCGTCGCCAGTCACTCGGTCTCGTCGCCAGTCACTCCATTGGTCTCGTCGCCAGTCACTCCCTTGGTCTCGTCGCCAGTCACTCCCTTGGTCTCGTCGCCAGTCACTCCCTTGGTCTCGTCGCCAGTCACTCCCTTGTTCTCGGCGGCAGTCACTCCCTTGGTCTCGTCGCCAGTCACTCCCTTGGTCTCGGCGGCAGTCACTCCCTTGGTCTCGTCGCCAGTCACTCCCTTGGTCTCGTCGCCAGTCACTCCCTTGGTCACGTGGCCAGTCACTCCCTTGGTCTCGTGGCCAGTCACTCCCTTGGTCTCGTGGCCAGTCACTCCCTTGGTCTCGTGGCCAGTCACTCCCTTGGTCTCGTGGCCAGTCACTCCCTTGGTCTCGTGGCCAGTCACTCCCTTGGTCTCGTCGCCAGTCACTCCCTTGGTCTCGTCGCCAGTCACTCCATTGGTCTCGTCGCCAGTCACTCCCTTGGTCTCGTCGCCAGTCACTCCCTTGGTCTCGTCGCCATTCACTCCCTTGGTCTCGAGGCCAGTCACTCCCTTGGTCTCGAGGCCAGTCACTCCCTTGGTCTCGTCGCCAGTCACTCCCTTGGTCTCGTCGCCAGTCACTCCCTTGGTCTCGTGGCCAGTCACTCCCTTGGTCTCGTCGCCAGTCACTCCCTTGGTCTCGTCGCCAGTCACTCCCTTGGTCTCGTCGCCAGTCACTCCCTTGGTCTCGTCGCCAGTCACTCCCTTGGTCTCGTCGCCAGTCACTCCCTTGGTCTCGTGGCCAGTCACTCCCTTGGTCTCGTGGCCAGTCACTCCCTTGGTCTCGTGGCCAGTCACTCCCTTGGTCTCGTGGCCAGTCACTCCCTTGGTCTCGTCGCCAATCACTCCCTTGGTCTCGTCGCCATTCACTCCCTTGGTCTCGAGGCCAGTCACTCCCTTGGTCTCGAGGCCAGTCACTCCCTTGGTGTCGTCGCCAGTCACTCCCTTGGTGTCCTCGCCAGTCACTCCCTTGGTCTCGTGGCCAGTCACTCCCTTGGTCTCGACGCCAGTCACTCCCTTGGTGTCGTCGCCAGTCACTCCCTTGGTGTCGCCGACAGTCACTCCCTTGGTCTCGTCGCCAGTCACTCCCTTGGTCTCGTGGCCAGTCACTCCCTTGGTCTCGTCGCCAGTCACACCCTTGGTCTCGTCGCCAGTCACTCCCTTGGTCTCGTCGCCAGTCACTCCCTTGGTCTCGTCGCCAGTCACTCCCTTGGTCTCGTCGCCAGTCACTCCCTTGGTCTCGCCGCCAGTCACTCCCTTGGTCTCGCCGCCAGTCACTCCCTTGGTCTCGCCGCCAGTCACTCCCTTGGTCTCGCCGCCAGTCACTCCCTTGGTCTCGTCGCCAGTCACTCCCTTGGTCTCGCCGCCAGTCACTCCCTTGGTCTCGTGGCCAGTCACTCCCTTGGTCTCGTCGCCAGTCACTCCCTTGGTCTCGTCGCCAGTCACTCCCTTGGTCTCGGGGCCAGTCACTCCCTTGGTCTCGGGGCCAGTCACTCCCTTGTTCTCGTCGCCAGTCACTCCCTTGGTCTCGTCGCCAGTCACTCCCTTGGTCTCGTCGCCAGTCACTCCCTTGGTGTCGTCGCCAGTCACTCCCTTGGTGTCCTCGCCAGTCACTCCCTTGGTCTCGTGGCCAGTCACTCCCTTGGTCTTGACGCCAGTAACTCCCTTGGTGTCGCCGACAGTCACTCCCTTGGTCTCGTCGCCAGTCACTCCCTTGGTCTCGTGGCCAGTCACTCCCTTGGTCTCGTCGCCAGTCACTCCCTTAGTCTCGTCGCCAGTCACTCCCTTGGTCTCGTGGCCAGTCACTCCCTTGGTCTCGTCGCCAGTCACTCCCTTGGTCTCGTCGCCAGTCACTCCCTTGGTCTCGTCGCCAGTCACTCCCTTGGTCTCGTGGCCAGTCACTCCCTTGGTCTCGGCGGCAGTCACTCCCTTGGTCTCGTCGCCAGTCACTCCCTTGGTCACGTGGCCAGTCACTCCCTTGGTCACGTGGCCAGTCACTCCCTTGGTCTCGTGGCCAGTCACTCCCTTGGTCTCGTCGTAGGTCACTCCCTTGGTCTCGTGGCCAGTCACTCCCTTGGTCTCGTCGCCAGTCACTCGGTCTCGTCGCCAGTCACTCCATTGGTCTCGTCGCCAGTCACTCCCTTGGTCTCGTCGCCAGTCACTCCCTTGGTCTCGTCGCCAGTCACTCCCTTGGTCTCGTCGCCAGTCACTCCCTTGTTCTCGGCGGCAGTCACTCCCTTGGTCTCGTCGCCAGTCACTCCCTTGGTCTCGTTGCCAGTCACTCCCTTGGTCACGTGGCCAGTCACTCCCTTGGTCTCGTGGCCAGTCACTCCCTTGGTCTCGTGGCCAGTCACTCCCTTGGTCTCGTGGCCAGTCACTCCCTTGGTCTCGTGGCCAGTCACTCCCTTGGTCTCGTGGCCAGTCACTCCCTTGGTCTCGTCGCCAGTCACTCCCTTGGTCTCGTCGCCAGTCACTCCATTGGTCTCGTCGCCAGTCACTCCCTTGGTCTCGTCGCCAGTCACTCCCTTGGTCTCGTCGCCAGTCACTCCCTTGGTCTCGTCGCCATTCACTCCCTTGGTCTCGAGGCCAGTCACTCCCTTGGTCTCGAGGCCAGTCACTCCCTTGGTCTCGTCGCCAGTCACTCCCTTGGTCTCGAGGCCAGTCACTCCCTTGGTCTCGTCGCCAGTCACTCCCTTGGTCTCGTGGCCAGTCACTCCCTTGGTCTCGCCGCCAGTCACTCCCTTGGTCTCGCCGCCAGTCACTCCCTTGGTCTCGTGGCCAGTCACTCCCTTGGTCTCGTCGCCAGTCACTCCCTTGGTCTCGTCGCCAGTCACTCCCTTGGTCTCGTCGCCAGTCACTCCCTTGGTCTCGTCGCCAGTCACTACCTTGGTCTCGTGGCCAGTCACTCCCTTGGTCTCGTCGCCAGTCACTACCTTGGTCTCGTGGCCAGTCACTCCCTTGGTCTCGGCGGCAGTCACTCCCTTGGTCTCGTCGCCAGTCACTCCCTTGGTCTCGTGGCCAGTCACTCCCTTGGTCTCGTCGCAGGTCACTCCCTTGGTCTCGTGGCCAGTCACTCCCTTGGTCTCGTCGCAGGTCACTCCCTTGGTCTCGTGGCCAGTCACTCCCTTGGTCTCGTCGCCAGTCACTCCCTTGGTCTCGTCGCCAGTCACTCCCTTGGTCTCGTCGCCAGTCACTCCCTTGGTCTCGTCGCCAGTCACTCCCTTGGTCTCGTCGCCAGTCACTCCCTTGGTCTCGTAGCCAGTCACTCCCTTGGTCTCGTCGCCAGTCACTCCCTTGGTCACGTGGCCAGTCACTCCCTTGGTCTCGTGGCCAGTCACTCCCTTGGTCTCGTGGCCAGTCACTCCCTTGGTCTAGTCGCCAGTCACTCCCTTGGTCTAGTCGCCAGTCACTCCCTTGGTCTAGTCGCCAGTCACTCCCTTGGTCTCGTCGCCAGTCACTCCCTTGGTGTCGTCGCCAGTGACTCCCTTGGTGTCCTCGCCAGTCACTCCCTTGGTGTCGTCGCCAGTGACTCCCTTGGTGTCCTCGCCAGTCACTCCCTTGGTCTCGTGGCCATTCACTCCCTTGGTCTCGACGCCAGTCACTCCCTTGGTGTCGTCGCCAGTCACTCCCTTGGTGTCGCCGACAGTCACTCCCTTGGTCTCGTCGCCAGTCACTCCCTTGGTCTCGTGGCCAGTCACTCCCTTGGTCTCGTCGCCAGTCACACCCTTGGTCTCGTCGCCAGTCACTCCCTTGGTCTCGTCGCCAGTCACTCCCTTGGTCTCGTCGCCAGTCACTCCCTTGGTGTCGTCGCCAGTCACTCCCTTGGTCTCGTGGCCAGTCACTCCCTTGGTCTCGCCACCAGTCACTCCATTGGTCTCGCCGCCAGTCACTCCCTTGGTCTCGCCGCCAGTCACTCCCTTGGTCTCGCCGCCAGTCACTCCCTTGGTCTCGCCGCCAGTCACTCCCTTGGTCTCGCCGCCAGTCACTCCCTTGGTCTCGTCTCCAGTCACTCCCTTGGTCTCGTCGCCAGTCACTCCCTTGGTCTCGTGGCCAGTCACTCCCTTGGTCTCGTCGCCAGTCACTCCCTTGGTCTCGTCGCCAGTCACTCCCTTGGTCTCGTCGCCAGTCACTCCCTTGGTCTCGTGGCCAGTCACTCCCTTGGTCTCGTCGCCAGTCACTCCCTTGGTCTCGTCGCCAGTCACTCCCTTGGTCTCGTCGCCAGTCACTCCCTTGGTCTCGTCGCCAGTCACTCCCTTGGTCTCGTCGCCAGTCACTCCCTTGGTCTCGTCGCCAGTCACTCCCTTGGTCTCGTCGCCAGTCACTCCCTTGGTCTCGTCGCCAGTCACTCCCTTGGTCTCGTCGCCAGTCACTCCCTTGGTCTCGTGGCCAGTCACTCCCTTGGTCTCGTGGCCAGTCACTCCCTTGGTCTCGTCGCCAGTCACTCCCTTGGTCTCGTCGCCATTCACTCCCTTGGTCTCGAGGCCAGTCACTCCCTTGGTCTCGAGGCCAGTCACTCCCTTGGTGTCGTCGCCAGTCACTCCCTTGGTGTCCTCGCCAGTCACTCCCTTGGTCTCGTGGCCAGTCACTCCCTTGGTCTCGACGCCAGTCACTCCCTTGGTGTCGTCGCCAGTCACTCCCTTGGTGTCGCTGACAGTCACTCCCTTGGTCTCGTCGCCAGTCACTCCCTTGGTCTCGTGGCCAGTCACTCCCTTGGTCTCGTCGCCAGTCACACCCTTGGTCTCGTCGCCAGTCACTCCCTTGGTCTCGTCGCCAGTCACTCCCTTGGTCTCGTCGCCAGTCACTCCCTTGGTGTCGTCGCCAGTCACTCCCTTGGTCTCGCCGCCAGTCACTCCCTTGGTCTCGCCGCCAGTCACTCCCTTGGTCTCGTCGCCAGTCACTCCCTTGGTCTCGCCGCCAGTCACTCCCTTGGTCTCGTCTCCAGTCACTCCCTTGGTCTCGTCGCCAGTCACTCCCTTGGTCTCGTGGCCAGTCACTCCCTTGGTCTCGTGGCCAGTCACTCCCTTGGTCTCGTCGCCAGTCACTCCCTTGGTCTCGTCGCCAGTCACTCCCTTGGTCTCGGGGCCAGTCACTCCCTTGGTCTCGGGGCCAGTCACTCCCTTGGTCTCGTCGCCAGTCACTCCCTTGGTCTCGTCGCCAGTCACTCCCTTGGTCTCGTCGCCAGTCACTCCCTTGGTCTCGTCGCCAGTCACTCCGTTGGTCTCGTCGCCAGTCACTCCCTTGGTCTCGTCGCCAGTCACTCCCTTGGTCTCGTGGCCAGTCACTCCCTTGGTCTCGTGGCCAGTCACTCCCTTGGTCTCGTGGCCAGTCACTCCCTTGGTCTCGTCGCCAGTCACTCCCTTGGTCTCGTCGCCAGTCACTCCCTTGGTCTCGTCGCCAGTCACTCCCTTGGTCTCGTCGCCATTCACTCCCCTGGTCTCGAGGCCAGTCACTCCCCTGGTCTCGTCGCCAGTCACTCCCTTGGTGTCGTCGCCAGTCACTCCCTTGGTGTCCTCGCCAGTCACTCCCTTGGTCTCGTGGCCAGTCACTCCCTTGGTCTCGATGCCAGTCACTCCCTTGGTGTCGTCGCCAGTCACTCCCTTGGTGTCGCCGACAGTCACTCCCTTGGTCTCGTCGCCAGTCACTCCCTTGGTCTCGTGGCCAGTCACTCCCTTGGTCTCGTCGCCAGTCACACCCTTGGTCTCGTCGCCAGTCACTCCCTTGGTCTCGTCGCCAGTCACTCCCTTGGTGTCGTCGCCAGTCACTCCCTTGGTCTCGCCGCCAGTCACTCCCTTGGTCTCGCCGCCAGTCACTCCCTTGGTCTCGCCGCCAGTCACTCCCTTGGTCTCGCCGCCAGTCACTCCCTTGGTCTCGCCGCCAGTCACTCCCTTGGTCTCGTCGCCAGTCACTCCCTTGGTCTCGCCGCCAGTCACTCCCTTGGTCTCGTCTCCAGTCACTCCCTTGGTCTCGTCGCCAGTCACTCCCTTGGTCTCGTGGCCAGTCACTCCCTTGGTCTCGTCGCCAGTCACTCCCTTGGTCTCGTCGCCAGTCACTCCCTTGGTCTCGGCGGCAGTCACTCCCTTGGTCTCGTCGCCAGTCACTCCCTTGGTCACGTGGCCAGTCACTCCCTTGGTCACGTGGCCAGTCACTCCCTTGGTCTCGTGGCCAGTCACTCCCTTGGTCTCGTCGTAGGTCACTCCCTTGGTCTCGTGGCCAGTCACTCCCTTGGTCTCGTCGCCAGTCACTCCCTTGGTCTCGTCGCCAGTCACTCCATTGGTCTCGTCGCCAGTCACTCCCTTGGTCTCGTCGCCAGTCACTCCCTTGGTCTCGTCGCCAGTCACTCCCTTGGTCTCGTGGCCAGTCACTCCCTTGGTCTCGGCGGCAGTCACTCCCTTGGTCTCGTCGCCAGTCACTCCCTTGGTCTCGTCGCCAGTCACTCCCTTGGTCACGTGGCCAGTCACTCCCTTGGTCTCGTGGCCAGTCACTCCCTTGGTCTCGTGGCCAGTCACTCCCTTGGTCTCGTGGCCAGTCACTCCCTTGGTCTCGTCGCCAGTCACTCCCTTGGTCTCGTGGCCAGTCACTCCCTTGGTCTCGTCGCCAGTCACTCCCTTGGTCTCGTCGCCAGTCACTCCATTGGTCTAGTCGCCAGTCACCGCCTTGGTCTCGTCGCCAGTCACTCCCTTGGTCTCGTCGCCAGTCACTCCCTTGGTCTCGTCGCCATTCACTCCCTTGGTCTCGAGGCCAGTCACTCCCTTGGTCTCGTCTCCAGTCACTCCCTTGGTCTCGTCTCCAGTCACTCCCTTGGTCTCGTCGCCAGTCACTCCCTTGGTCTCGTGGCCAGTCACTCCCTTGGTCTCGTGGCCAGTCACTCCCTTGGTCTCGTCGCCAGTCACTCCCTTGGTCTCGTCGCCAGTCACTCCCTTGGTCTCGGGGCCAGTCACTCCCTTGGTCTCGGGGCCAGTCACTCCCTTGGTCTCGTCGCCAGTCACTCCCTTGGTCTCGTCGCCAGTCACTCCCTTGGTCTCGTCCCCAGTCACTCCCTTGGTCTCGTCGCCAGTCACTCCGTTGGTCTCGTCGCCAGTCACTCCCTTGGTCTCGTCGCCAGTCACTCCCTTGGTCTCGTGGCCAGTCACTCCCTTGGTCTCGTCGCCAGTCACTCCCTTGGTCTCGTCGCCAGTCACTCCCTTGGTCTCGTCGCCAGTCACTCCCTTGGTCTCGTCGCCAGTCACTCCCTTGGTCTCGTCGCCAGTCACTCCCTTGGTCTCGTCGCCATTCACTCCCTTGGTCTCGAGGCCAGTCACTCCCCTGGTCTCGTCGCCAGTCACTCCCTTGGTGTCGTCGCCAGTCACTCCCTTGGTGTCCTCGCCAGTCACTCCCTTGGTCTCGTGGCCAGTCACTCCCTTGGTCTCGATGCCAGTCACTCCCTTGGTGTCGTCGCCAGTCACTCCCTTGGTGTCGCCGACAGTCACTCCCTTGGTCTCGTCGCCAGTCACTCCCTTGGTCTCGTGGCCAGTCACTCCCTTGGTCTCGTCGCCAGTCACACCCTTGGTCTCGTCGCCAGTCACTCCCTTGGTCTCGTCGCCAGTCACTCCCTTGGTCTCGTCGCCAGTCACTCCCTTGGTGTCGTCGCCAGTCACTCCCTTGGTCTCGCCGCCAGTCACTCCCTTGGTCTCGCCGCCAGTCACTCCCTTGGTCTCGCCGCCAGTCACTCCCTTGGTCTCGCCGCCAGTCACTCCCTTGGTCTCGCCGCCAGTCACTCCCTTGGTCTCGTCGCCAGTCACTCCCTTGGTCTCGCCGCCAGTCACTCCCTTGGTCTCGTCGCCAGTCACTCCCTTGGTCTCGTCGCCAGTCACTCCCTTGGTCTCGTGGCCAGTCACTCCCTTGGTCTCGTCGCCAGTCACTCCCTTGGTCTCGTCGCCAGTCACTCCCTTGGTCTCGTCGCCAGTCACTCCCTTGGTCACGTGGCCAGTCACTCCCTTGGTCACGTGGCCAGTCACTCCCTTGGTCTCGTGGCCAGTCACTCCCTTGGTCTCGTCGTAGGTCACTCCCTTGGTCTCGTGGCCAGTCACTCCCTTGGTCTCGTCGCCAGTCACTCCCTTGGTCTCGTCGCAAGTCACTCCATTGGTCTCGTCGCCAGTCACTCCCTTGGTCTCGTCGCCAGTCACTCCCTTGGTCTCGTCGCCAGTCACTCCCTTGGTCTCGTGGCCAGTCACTCCCTTGGTCTCGGCGGCAGTCACTCCCTGGGTCTCGTCGCCATTCACTCCCCTGGTCTCGAGGCCAGTCACTCCCTTGGTCTCGAGGCCAGTCACTCCCTTGGTCTCGTCGCCAGTCACTCCCTTGGTCTCGTCGCCAGTCACTCCTTTGGTCTCGTGGCCAGTCACTCCCTTGGTCTCGTCGCCAGTCACTCCCTTGGTCTCGTCGCCAGTCACTCCCTTGGTCTCGTGGCCAGTCACTCCCTTGGTCTCGTCGCCAGTCACTCCCTTGGTCTAGTCGCCAGTCACTCCCTTGGTCTAGTCGCCAGTCACTCCCTTGGTCTAGTCGCCAGTCACTCCCTTGGTGTCGTCGCCAGTCACTCCCTTGGTCTAGTCGCCAGTCACTCCCTTGGTCTAGTCGCCAGTCACTCCCTTGGTGTCGTCGCCAGTCACTCCCTTGGTGTCCTCGCCAGTCACTCCCTTGGTCTCGTGGCCAGTCACTCCCTTGGTCTCGACGCCAGTCACTCCCTTGGTGTCGCCGACAGTCACTCCCTTGGTCTCGTCGCCAGTCACTCCCTTGGTCTCGTGGCCAGTCACTCCCTTGGTCTCGTCGCCAGTCACACCCTTGGTCTCGTCGCCAGTCACTCCCTTGGTCTCGTCGCCAGTCACTCCCTTGGTGTCGTCGCCAGTCACTCCCTTGGTGTCGTCGCCAGTCACTCCCTTGGTCTCGTGGCCAGTCACTCCCTTGGTCTCGCCGCCAGTCACTCCCTTGGTCTCGCCGCCAGTCACTCCCTTGGTCTCGCCGCCAGTCACTCCCTTGGTCTCGTCGCCAGTCACTCCCTTGGTCTCGTGTCCAGTCACTCCCTTGGTCTCGTCGCCAGTCACTCCCTTGGTCTCGTCGCCAGTCACTCCCTTGGTCTCGTCGCCAGTCACTCCCTTGGTCTCGTCGCCAGTCACTACCTTGGTCTCGTGGCCAGTCACTCCCTTGGTCTCGGCGGCAGTCACTCCCTTGGTCTCGTCGCCAGTCACTCCCTTGGTCACGTGGCCAGTCACTCCGTTGGTCACGTGGCCAGTCACTCCCTTGGTCTCGTGGCCAGTCACTCCCTTGGTCTCGTCGCAGGTCACTCCCTTGGTCTCGTGGCCAGTCACTCCCTTGGTCTCGTGGCCAGTCACTCCCTTGGTCTCGTGGCCAGTCACTCCCTTGGTCTCGTCGCCAGTCACTCCATTGGTCTCGTCGCCAGTCACTCCCATGGTCTCGTCGTCAGTCACTCCCTTGGTCTCGTCGCCAGTCACTCCCTTGGTCTCGTAGCCAGTCACTCCCTTGGTCTCGGCGGCAGTCACTCCCTTGGTCTCGGCGGCAGTCACTCCCTTGGTCTCGTCGCCAGTCACTCCCTTGGTCTCGTCGCCAGTCACTCCCTTGGTCACGTGGCCAGTCACTCCCTTGGTCTCGTGGCCAGTCACGCCCTTGGTCTCGTGGCCAGTCACTCCCTTGGTCTCGTGGCCAGTCACTCCCTTGGTCTCGTCGCCAGTCACTCCCTTGGTCTCGTCGCCAGTCACTCCCTTGGTCTCGTCGCCAGTCACTCCATTGGTCTCGTCGCCAGTCACTCCCTTGGTCTGGTCGCCAGTCACTCCCTTGGTCTCGTCGCCAGTCACTCCCTTGGTCTCGTCGCCATTCACTCCCTTGGTCTCGAGGCCAGTCACTCCCTTGGTCTCGAGGCCAGTCACTCCCTTGGTCTCGTCGCCAGTCACTCCCTTGGTCTCGTCGCCAGTCACTCCTTTGGTCTCGTGGCCAGTCACTCCCTTGGTGTCGTCGCCAGTCACTCCCTTGGTCTCGTGGCCAGTCACTCCCTTGGTCTCGTCGCCAGTCACTCCCTTGGTGTCGTCGCCAGTCACTCCCTTGGTCTCGCCGCCAGTCACTCCCTTGGTCTCGCCGCCAGTCACTCCCTTGGTCTCGCCGCCAGTCACTCCCTTGGTCTCGCCGCCAGTCACTCCCTTGGTCTCGCCGCCAGTCACTCCCTTGGTCTCGTCGCCAGTCACTCCCTTGGTCTCGCCGCCAGTCACTCCCTTGGTCTCGTCGCCAGTCACTCCCTTGGTCTCGTCGCCAGTCACTCCCTTGGTCTCGTGGCCAGTCACTCCCTTGGTCTCGTCGCCAGTCACTCCCTTGGTCTCGTCGCCAGTCACTCCCTTGGTCTCGTCGCCAGTCACTCCCTTGGTCACGTGGCCAGTCACTCCCTTGGTCACGTGGCCAGTCACTCCCTTGGTCTCGTGGCCAGTCACTCCCTTGGTCTCGTCGTAGGTCACTCCCTTGGTCTCGTGGCCAGTCACTCCCTTGGTCTCGTCGCCAGTCACTCCCTTGGTCTCGTCGCAAGTCACTCCATTGGTCTCGTCGCCAGTCACTCCCTTGGTCTCGTCGCCAGTCACTCCCTTGGTCTCGTCGCCAGTCACTCCCTTGGTCTCGTGGCCAGTCACTCCCTTGGTCTCGGCGGCAGCCACTCCCTTGGTCTCGTCGCCAGTCACTCCCTTGGTCTCGTCGCCAGTCACTCCCTTGGTCACGTGGCCAGTCACTCCCTTGGTCTCGTGGCCAGTCACTCCCTTGGTCTCGTGGCCAGTCACTCCCTTGGTCTCGTGGCCAGTCACTCCCTTGGTCTCGTCGCCAGTCACTCCCTTGGTCTCGTGGCCAGTCACTCCCTTGGTCTCGTCGCCAGTCACTCCCTTGGTCTCGTCGCCAGTCACTCCATTGGTCTCGTCGCCAGTCACTCCCTTGGTCTCGTCGCCAGTCACTCCCTTGGTCTCGTCGCCAGTCACTCCCTTGGTCTCGTCGCCATTCACTCCCCTGGTCTCGAGGCCAGTCACTCCCTTGGTCTCGAGGCCAGTCACTCCCTTGGTCTCGTCGCCAGTCACTCCCTTGGTCTCGTCGCCAGTCACTCCTTTGGTCTCGTGGCCAGTCACTCCCTTGGTCTCGTCGCCAGTCACTCCCTTGGTCTCGTCGCCAGTCACTCCCTTGGTCTCGTGGCCAGTCACTCCCTTGGTCTCGTCGCCAGTCACTCCCTTGGTCTAGTCGCCAGTCACTCCCTTGGTCTAGTCGCCAGTCACTCCCTTGGTCTAGTCGCCAGTCACTCCCTTGGTGTCGTCGCCAGTCACTCCCTTGGTCTAGTCGCCAGTCACTCCCTTGGTCTAGTCGCCAGTCACTCCCTTGGTGTCGTCGCCAGTCACTCCCTTGGTGTCCTCGCCAGTCACTCCCTTGGTCTCGTGGCCAGTCACTCCCTTGGTCTCGACGCCAGTCACTCCCTTGGTGTCGCCGACAGTCACTCCCTTGGTCTCGTCGCCAGTCACTCCCTTGGTCTCGTGGCCAGTCACTCCCTTGGTCTCGTCGCCAGTCACACCCTTGGTCTCGTCGCCAGTCACTCCCTTGGTCTCGTCGCCAGTCACTCCCTTGGTGTCGTCGCCAGTCACTCCCTTGGTGTCGTCGCCAGTCACTCCCTTGGTCTCGTGGCCAGTCACTCCCTTGGTCTCGCCGCCAGTCACTCCCTTGGTCTCGCCGCCAGTCACTCCCTTGGTCTCGCCGCCAGTCACTCCCTTGGTCTCGTCGCCAGTCACTCCCTTGGTCTCGTGGCCAGTCACTCCCTTGGTCTCGTCGCCAGTCACTCCCTTGGTCTCGTCGCCAGTCACTCCCTTGGTCTCGTCGCCAGTCACTCCCTTGGTCTCGTCGCCAGTCACTACCTTGGTCTCGTGGCCAGTCACTCCCTTGGTCTCGGCGGCAGTCACTCCCTTGGTCTCGTCGCCAGTCACTCCCTTGGTCACGTGGCCAGTCACTCCGTTGGTCACGTGGCCAGTCACTCCCTTGGTCTCGTGGCCAGTCACTCCCTTGGTCTCGTCGCAGGTCACTCCCTTGGTCTCGTGGCCAGTCACTCCCTTGGTCTCGTGGCCAGTCACTCCCTTGGTCTCGTGGCCAGTCACTCCCTTGGTCTCGTCGCCAGTCACTCCATTGGTCTCGTCGCCAGTCACTCCCATGGTGTCGTCGCCAGTCACTCCCTTGGTCTCGTCGCCAGTCACTCCCTTGGTCTCGTAGCCAGTCACTCCCTTGGTCTCGGCGGCAGTCACTCCCTTGGTCTCGGCGGCAGTCACTCCCTTGGTCTCGTCGCCAGTCACTCCCTTGGTCACGTGGCCAGTCACTCCCTTGGTCTCGTGGCCAGTCACGCCCTTGGTCTCGTGGCCAGTCACTCCCTTGGTCTCGTGGCCAGTCACTCCCTTGGTCTCGTCGCCAGTCACTCCCTTGGTCTCGTCGCCAGTCACTCCCTTGGTCTCGTCGCCAGTCACTCCATTGGTCTCGTCGCCAGTCACTCCCTTGGTCTGGTCGCCAGTCACTCCCTTGGTCTCGTCGCCAGTCACTCCCTTGGTCTCGTCGCCATTCACTCCCTTGGTCTCGAGGCCAGTCACTCCCTTGGTCTCGAGGCCAGTCACTCCCTTGGTCTCGTCGCCAGTCACTCCCTTGGTCTCGTCGCCAGTCACTCCTTTGGTCTCGTGGCCAGTCACTCCCTTGGTGTCGTCGCCAGTCACTCCCTTGGTCTCGTGGCCAGTCACTCCCTTGGTCTCGTCGCCAGTCACTCCCTTGGTCTAGTCGCCAGTCACTCCCTTGGTCTCGTCGCCAGTCACTCCCTTGGTCTCGTCGCCAGTCACTCCCTTGGTGTCGTCGCCAGTGACTCCCTTGGTGTCCTCGCCAGTCACTCCCTTGGTCTCGTGGCCAGTCACTCCCTTGGTCTCGACGCCAGTCACTCCCTTGGTGTCGTCGCCAGTCACTCCCTTGGTGTCGCCGACAGTCACTCCCTTGGTCTCGTCGCCAGTCACTCCCTTGGTCTCGTGGCCAGTCACTCCCTTGGTCTCGTCGCCAGTCACTCCCTTGGTCTCGTCGCCAGTCACTCCCTTGGTCTCGTCGCCAGTCACTCCCTTGGTGTCGTCGCCAGTCACTCCCCTGGTCTCGCGGCCAGTCACTCCCTTGGTCTCGCCGCCAGTCACTCCATTGGTCCCGCCGCCAGTCACTCCCTTGGTCTCGCCGCCAGTCACTCCCTTGGTCTCGTCGCCAGTCACTCCCTTGGTCTCGCCGCCAGTCACTCCCTTGGTCTCGTCTCCAGTCACTCCCTTGGTCTCGTCGCCAGTCACTCCCTTGGTCTCGTGGCCAGTCACTCCCTTGGTCTCGTGGCCAGTCACTCCCTTGGTCTCGTCGCCAGTCACTCCCTTGGTCTCGTCGCCAGTCACTCCCTTGGTCTCGTGGCCAGTCACTCCCTTGGTCTCGTGGCCAGTCACTCCCTTGGTCTCGTCGCCAGTCACTCCCTTGGTCTCGTCGCCAGTCACTCCCTTGGTCTCGTCGCCAGTCACTCCCTTGGTCTCGTCGCCAGTCACTCCCTTGGTCTCGTCGCGATTCACTCCCTTGGTCTCGAGGCCAGTCACTCCCTTGGTCTCGTCGCCAGTCACTCCCTTGGTGTCGTCGCCAGTCACTCCCTTGGTGTCCTCGCCAGTCACTCCCTTGGTCTCGTGGCCAGTCACTCCCTTGGTCTCGACGCCAGTCACTCCCTTGGTGTCGTCGCCAGTCACTCCCTTGGTGTCGCCGACAGTCACTCCCTTGGTCTCGTCGCCAGTCACTCCCTTGGTCTCGACGCCAGTCACTCCCTTGGTGTCGTCGCCAGTAACTCCCTTGGTGTCGCCGACAGTCACTCCCTTGGTCTCGTCGCCAGTCACTCCCTTGGTCTCGTGGCCAGTCACTCCCTTGGTCTCGTCGCCAGTCACTCCCTTGGTCTCGTCGCCAGTCACTCCCTTGGTCTCGTCGCCAGTCACTCCCTTGGTCTCGTCGCCAGTCACTCCCTTGGTCTCGTCGCCAGTCACTCCCTTGGTCTCGTCGCCAGTCACTCCCTTGGTCTCGTCGCCAGTCACTACCTTGGTCTCGGCGGCAGTCACTCCCTTGGTCTCGGCGGCAGTCACTCCCTTGGTCTCGTCGCCAGTCACTCCCTTGGTCACGTGGCCAGTCACTCCATTGGTCTCGTCGCCAGTCACTCCCTTGGTCTCGTCGCCAGTCACTCCCTTGGTCTCGTGGCCAGTCACTCCCTTGGTCTCGTGGCCAGTCACTCCCTTGGTCTCGTCGCCAGTCACTCCCTTGGTCTCGTCGCCAGTCACTCCCTTGGTCTCGTCGCCAGTCACTCCCTTGGTCTCGTCGCCAGTCACTCCCTTGGTCTCGTCGCCATTCACTCCCTTGGTCTCGAGGCCAGTCACTCCCTTGGTCTCGTCGCCAGTCACTCCCTTGGTGTCGTCGCCAGTCACTCCCTTGGTGTCCTCGCCAGTCACTCCCTTGGTCTCGTGGCCAGTCACTCCCTTGGTCTCGACGCCAGTCACTCCCTTGGTGTCGTCGCCAGTCACTCCCTTGGTGTCGCCGACAGTCACTCCCTTGGTCTCGTCGCCAGTCACTCCCTTGGTCTCGTCGCCAGTCACTCCCTTGGTCTCGTCGCCAGTCACTCCCTTGGTCTCGTCGCCAGTCACTCCCTTGGTCTCGTCGCCAGTCACTCCCTTGGTCTCGTCGCCAGTCACTCCCTTGGTCTCGTCGCCAGTCACTCCCTTGGTCTCGTCGCCAGTCACTCCCTTGGTCTCGTCGCCAGTCACTCCCTTGGTCTCGTGGCCAGTCACTCCCTTGGTCTCGTGGCCAGTCACTCCCTTGGTCTCGTGGCCAGTCACTCCCTTGGTCTCGTGGCCAGTCACTCCCTTGGTCTCGTCGCCAGTCACTCCCTTGGTCTCGTCGCCAGTCACTCCCTTGGTCTCGTCGCCAGTCACTCCCTTGGTCTCGTCGCCAGTCACTCCCTTGGTCTCGTCGACAGTCACTTCCTAGGTCTCGGCGGCAGTCACTCCCTTGGTCTCGTCGCCAGTCACTCCCTTGGTCTCGTCGACAGTCACTTCCTAGGTCTCGTCGACAGTCACTTCCTAGGTCTCGTCGCCAGTCACTCCCTTGGTCTCGTCGCCAGTCACTCCCTTGGTCTCGTCGCCAGTCACTCCCTTGGTCTCGTCGCCAGTCACTCCCTTGGTCTCGAAGCCAGTCACTCCCTTGGTCTCGTCGCCAGTCACTCCCTTGGTCTCGTCGCCAGTCACTCCCTTGGTCTCGTCGCCAGTCACTCCCTTGGTCTCGTGGCCAGTCACTCCCTTGGTCTCGTGGCCAGTCACTCCCTTGGTCTCGGCGGCAGTCACTCCCTTGGTCTCGTCGCCAGTCACTCCCTTGGTCTCGTCGACAGTCACTTCCTAGGTCTCGTCGCCAGTCACTTCCTATGGTCTCGTCGCCAGTCACTCCCTTGGTCTCGTCGCCAGTCACTCCCTTGGTCTCGTCGCCAGTCACTCCCTTGGTCTCGTCGCCAGTCACTCCCTTGGTCTCGTCGCCAGTCACTCCCTTGGTCTCGTCGCCAGTCACTCCCTTGGTCTCGTCGCCAGTCACTCCCTTGGTCTCGTCGCCAGTCACTCCCTTGGTCTCGTCGCCAGTCACTCCCTTGGTCTCGTCGCCAGTCACTCTCTTGGTCTCGTCGCCAGTCACTCCCTTGGTCTCGTCGCCAGTCACTCCCTTGGTCTCGTGGCCAGTCACTCCCTTGGTCTCGTGGCCAGTCACTCCCTTGGTCTCGTCGCCAGTCACTCCCTTGGTCTCGTCGCCAGTCACTCCCTTGGTGTCGTCGCCAGTCACTCCCTTGGTGTCGTCGCCGGTCACTCCCTTGGTCTCGCCGCCGGTCACTCCCTTGGTCTCGCCAACGGTCACTCCCTTGGTCTCGCCGCCAGTCACTCCCTTGGTCTCGCCGCCAGTCACTCCCTTGGTCTCGTCGCCAGTCACTCCCTTGGTCTCGTCGCCAGTCACTCCCTTGGTCTCGTCGCCAGTCACTCCCTTGGTCTCGTCGCCAGTCACTCCCTTGGTCTCGTCGCCAGTCACTCCCTTGGTCTCGTCGCCAGTCACTCCCTTGGTGTCGTCGCCGGTCACTCCCTTGGTGTCGTCGCCGGTCACTCCCTTGGTCTCGCCGCCGGTCACTCCCTTGGTCTCGCCAACGGTCACTCCCTTGGTCTCGCCGCCAGTCACTCCCTTGGTCTCGCCGCCAGTCACTCCCTTGGTCTCGTCGCCAGTCACTCCCTTGGTCTCGTCGCCAGTCACTCCCTTGGTCTCGTCGCCAGTCACTCCCTTGGTCTCGTCGCCAGTCACTCCCTTGGTCTCGTCGCCAGTCACTCCCTTGGTCTCGTCGCCAGTCACTCCCTTGGTGTCGTCGCCAGTCACTCCCTTGGTGTCCTCGCCAGTCACTCCCTTGGTCTCGACGACAGTCACTCCCTTGGTGTCGCCGACAGTCACTCCCTTGTTCCCGTGGCCAGTCACTCCCTATGTCTCGTCGCCAGTCACTCCCTTGGTCTCGTCGCCAGTCACTCCCTTGGTCTCGTCGCCAGTCACTCCCTTGGTGTCGTCGCCAGTCACTCCCTTGGTGTCGTCGCCAGTCACTCCCTTGGTCTCGCGGCCAGTCACTCCCTTGGTCTCGCCGCCAGTCACTCCCTTGGTCTCGCCGCCAGTCACTCCCTTGGTCTCGTCTCCAGTCACTCCCTTGGTCTCGTCGCCAGTTACTCCCTTGGTCTCGTGGCCAGTCACTCCCATGGTCTCGTCGCCAGTCACTCCCTTGGTCTCGTCGCCAGTCACTCCCTTGGTCTCGTGGCCAGTCACTCCCTTGGTCTCGTCGCCAGTCACTCCCTTGGTCTCGTCGCCAGTCACTCCCTTGGTCTCGTCGCCAGTCACTCCCTTGGTCTCGTCGCCAGTCACTCCCTTGGTCTCGTCGCCAGTCACTCCCTTGGTCTCGTCGCCAGTCACTCCCTTGGTCTCGTCGCCAGTCACTCCCTTGGTCTCGTGGCCAGTCACTCCCTTGGTCTCGTGGCCAGTCACTCCCTTGGACTCGTGGCCAGTCACTCCCTTGGTCTCGTCGCCAGTCACTCCCTTGGTCTCGTGGCCAGTCACTCCCTTGGTCTCGGCGGCAGTCACTCCCTTGGTCTCGTCGCCAGTCACTCCCTGGTCTCGTCGCCAGTCACTCCGTTGGTCTCGTCGCCAGTCACTCCCTTGGTCTCGTCGCCAGTCACTCCCTTGGTCTCGTCGCCAGTCACTCCCTTGGTCTCGTCGCCAGTCACTCCCTTGGTCTCGTCGCCAGTCACTCCCTTGGTCTCGTCGCCAGTCACTCCCTTGGTCTCGTGGCCAGTCACTCCCTTGGTCTCGTGGCCAGTCACTCCCTTGGTCTCGTCGCCAGTCACTCCCTTGGTCTCGTCGCCAGTCACTCCCTTGGTCTCGTCGCCAGTCACTCCCTTGGTCTCGTCGCCAGTCACTCCCTTGGTCTCGTCGCCAGTCACTCCCTTGGTCTCGTCGCCAGTCACTCCCTTGGTCTCGTGGCCAGTCACTCCCTTGGTCTCGTGGCCAGTCACTCCCTTGGTCTCGTGGCCAGTCACTCCCTTGGTCTCGTGGCCAGTCACTCCCTTGGTCTCGTGGCCAGTCACTCCCTTGGTCTCGTCGCCAGTCACTCCCTTGGTCTCGTGGCCAGTCACTCCCTTGGTCTCGTCGCCAGTCACTCCCTTGGTCTCGTGGCCAGTCACTCCCTTGGTCTCGTCGCCAGTCACTCCCTTGGTCTCGTCGCCAGTCACTCCCTTGGTCTCGTCGCCAGTCACTCCCTTGGTCTCGTCGCCAGTCACTCCCTTGGTCTCGTGGCCAGTCACTCCCTTGGTGTCGCCGACAGTCGCTCCCTTGGTCTCGTGGCCAGTCACTCCCTTGGTCTCGTCGCCAGTCACTCCCTTGGTCTCGTGGCCAGTCACTCCCTTGGTCTCGTGGCCAGTCACTCCCTTGGTCTCGTCGCCAGTCACTCCCTTGGTCTCGTGGCCAGTCACTCCCTTGGTCTCGTCGCCAGTCACTCCCTTGGTCTCGTCGCCAGTCACTCCCTTGGTCTCGTGGCCAGTCACTCCCTTGGTCTCGGCGGCAGTCACTCCCTTGGTCTCGTCGCCAGTCACTCCCTTGGTCTCGGCGGCAGTCACTCCCTTGGTCTCGGCGGCAGTCACTCCCTTGGTCTCGTCGCCAGTCACTCCCTTGGTCTCGTCGACAGTCACTTCCTAGGTCTCGTCGCCAGTCACTCCCTTGGTCTCGTCGCCAGTCACTCCCTTGGTGTCCTCGCCAGTCACTCCCTTGGTCTCGTGGCCAGTCGCTCCCTTGGTCTCGACGCCAGTCGCTCCCTTGGTGTCGCCGACAGTCGCTCCCTTGGTCTCTTCGCCAGTCGCTCCCTTGGTCTCGTCGCCAGTCGCTCCCTTGGTCTCGTGGCCAGTCGCTCCCTTGGTCTCGTCGCCAGTCGCTCCCTTGGTCTCGTCGCCAGTCACTCCCTTGGTCTCGTCGCCAGTCACTCCCTTGGTCTCGTCGCCAGTCACTCCCTTGGTCTCGTCGCCAGTCACTCCCTTGGTGTCGTCGCCAGTCACTCCCTTGGTCTCGCCGCCAGTCACTCCCTTGGTCTCGCTGCCAGTCACTCCCTTGGTCTCGTCGCCAGTCACTCCCTTGGTCTCGCCGCCAGTCACTCCCTTGGTCTCGCCGCCAGTCACTCCCTTGGTCTCGTCTCCAGTCACTCCCTTGGTCTCGCCGCCAGTCACTCCCTTGGTCTCGTCGCCAGTCACTCCCTTGGTCTCGTGGCCAGTCACTCCCTTGGTCTCGTCGCCAGTCACTCCCTTGGTCTCGTCGCCAGTCACTCCCTTGGTCTCGTCGCCAGTCACTCCCTTGGTCTCGTCGCCAGTCACTACCTTGGTCTCGTGGCCAGTCACTCCCTTGGTCTCGGCGGCAGTCACTCCCTTGGTCTCGTCGCCAGTCACTCCCTTGGTCACGTGGCCAGTCACTCCGTTGGTCACGTGGCCAGTCACTCCCTTGGTCTCGTGGCCAGTCACTCCCTTGGTCTCGTCGCAGGTCACTCCCTTGGTCTCGTGGCCAGTCACTCCCTTGGTCTCGTGGCCAGTCACTCCCTTGGTCTCGTGGCCAGTCACTCCCTTGGTCTCGTCGCCAGTCACTCCATTGGTCTCGTCGCCAGTCACTCCATTGGTCTCGTCGCCAGTCACTCCCTTGGTCTCGTCGCCAGTCACTCCCTTGGTCTCGTAGCCAGTCACTCCCTTGGTCTCGGCGGCAGTCACTCCCTTGGTCTCGGCGGCAGTCACTCCCTTGGTCTCGTCGCCAGTCACTCCCTTGGTCTCGTCGCCAGTCACTCCCTTGGTCACGTGGCCAGTCACTCCCTTGGTCTCGTGGCCAGTCACGCCCTTGGTCTCGTGGCCAGTCACTCCCTTGGTCTCGTCGCCAGTCACTCCCTTGGTCTCGTCGCCAGTCACTCCCTTGGTCTCGTCGCCAGTCACTCCCTTGGTCTCGTCGCCAGTCACTCCATTGGTCTCGTCGCCAGTCACTCCCTTGGTCTGGTCGCCAGTCACTCCCTTGGTCTCGTCGCCAGTCACTCCCTTGGTCTCGTCGCCATTCACTCCCTTGGTCTCGAGGCCAGTCACTCCCTTGGTCTCGAGGCCAGTCACTCCCTTGGTCTCGTCGCCAGTCACTCCCTTGGTCTCGTCGCCAGTCACTCCTTTGGTCTCGTGGCCAGTCACTCCCTTGGTCTCGTCGCCAGTCACTCCCTTGGTCTCGTGGCCAGTCACTCCCTTGGTCTCGTCGCCAGTCACTCCCTTGGTCTAGTCGCCAGTCACTCCCTTGGTCTCGTCGCCAGTCACTCCCTTGGTCTCGTCGCCAGTCACTCCCTTGGTGTCGTCGCCAGTGACTCCCTTGGTGTCCTCGCCAGTCACTCCCTTGGTCTCGTGGCCAGTCACTCCCTTGGTCTCGACGCCAGTCACTCCCTTGGTGTCGTCGCCAGTCACTCCCTTGGTGTCGCCGACAGTCACTCCCTTGGTCTCGTCGCCAGTCACTCCCTTGGTCTCGTGGCCAGTCACTCCCTTGGTCTCGTCGCCAGTCACTCCCTTGGTCTCGTCGCCAGTCACTCCCTTGGTCTCGTCGCCAGTCACTCCCTTGGTGTTGTCGCCAGTCACTCCCCTGGTCTCGCGGCCAGTCACTCCCTTGGTCTCGCCGCCAGTCACTCCATTGGTCCCGCCGCCAGTCACTCCCTTGGTCTCGCCGCCAGTCACTCCCTTGGTCTCGCCGCCAGTCACTCCCTTGGTCTCGTCGCCAGTCACTCCCTTGGTCTCGCCGCCAGTCACTCCCTTGGTCTCGTCTCCAGTCACTCCCTTGGTCTCGTCGCCAGTCACTCCCTTGGTCTCGTGGCCAGTCACTCCCTTAGTCTCGTGGCCAGTCACTCCCTTGGTCTCGTGGCCAGTCACTCCCTTGGTCTCGTCGCCAGTCACTCCCTTGGTCTCGTCGCCAGTCACTCCCTTGGTCTCGTGGCCAGTCACTCCCTTGGTCTCGTGGCCAGTCACTCCCTTGGTCTCGTCGCCAGTCACTCCCTTGGTCTCGTCGCCAGTCACTCCCTTGGTCTCGTCGCCAGTCACTCCCTTGGTCTCGTTGCCAGTCACTCCCTTGGTCTCGTCGCGATTCACTCCCTTGGACTCGTGGCCAGTCACTCCCTTGGTCTCGTCGCCAGTCACTCCCTTGGTCTCGTGGCCAGTCACTCCCTTGGTCTCGGCGGCAGTCACTCCCTTGGTCTCGTCGCCAGTCACTCCCTGGTCTCGTCGCCAGTCACTCCGTTGGTCTCGTCGCCAGTCACTCCCTTGGTCTCGTCGCCAGTCACTCCCTTGGTCTCGTCGCCAGTCACTCCCTTGGTCTCGTCGCCAGTCACTCCCTTGGTCTCGTCGCCAGTCACTCCCTTGGTCTCGTCGCCAGTCACTCCCTTGGTCTCGTGGCCAGTCACTCCCTTGGTCTCGTGGCCAGTCACTCCCTTGGTCTCGTCGCCAGTCACTCCCTTGGTCTCGTCGCCAGTCACTCCCTTGGTCTCGTCGCCAGTCACTCCCTTGGTCTCGTCGCCAGTCACTCCCTTGGTCTCGTCGCCAGTCACTCCCTTGGTCTCGTCGCCAGTCACTCCCTTGGTCTCGTGGCCAGTCACTCCCTTGGTCTCGTGGCCAGTCACTCCCTTGGTCTCGTGGCCAGTCACTCCCTTGGTCTCGTGGCCAGTCACTCCCTTGGTCTCGTGGCCAGTCACTCCCTTGGTCTCGTCGCCAGTCACTCCCTTGGTCTCGTGGCCAGTCACTCCCTTGGTCTCGTCGCCAGTCACTCCCTTGGTCTCGTGGCCAGTCACTCCCTTGGTCTCGTCGCCAGTCACTCCCTTGGTCTCGTCGCCAGTCACTCCCTTGGTCTCGTCGCCAGTCACTCCCTTGGTCTCGTCGCCAGTCACTCCCTTGGTCTCGTGGCCAGTCACTCCCTTGGTGTCGCCGACAGTCGCTCCCTTGGTCTCGTGGCCAGTCACTCCCTTGGTCTCGTCGCCAGTCACTCCCTTGGTCTCGTGGCCAGTCACTCCCTTGGTCTCGTGGCCAGTCACTCCCTTGGTCTCGTCGCCAGTCACTCCCTTGGTCTCGTGGCCAGTCACTCCCTTGGTCTCGTCGCCAGTCACTCCCTTGGTCTCGTCGCCAGTCACTCCCTTGGTCTCGTGGCCAGTCACTCCCTTGGTCTCGGCGGCAGTCACTCCCTTGGTCTCGTCGCCAGTCACTCCCTTGGTCTCGGCGGCAGTCACTCCCTTGGTCTCGGCGGCAGTCACTCCCTTGGTCTCGTCGCCAGTCACTCCCTTGGTCTCGTCGACAGTCACTTCCTAGGTCTCGTCGCCAGTCACTCCCTTGGTCTCGTCGCCAGTCACTCCCTTGGTGTCCTCGCCAGTCACTCCCTTGGTCTCGTGGCCAGTCGCTCCCTTGGTCTCGACGCCAGTCGCTCCCTTGGTGTCGCCGACAGTCGCTCCCTTGGTCTCTTCGCCAGTCGCTCCCTTGGTCTCGTCGCCAGTCGCTCCCTTGGTCTCGTGGCCAGTCGCTCCCATGGTCTCGTCGCCAGTCGCTCCCTTGGTCTCGTCTCCAGTCACTCCCTTGGTCTCGCCGCCAGTCACTCCCTTGGTCTCGTCGCCAGTCACTCCCTTGGTCTCGTGGCCAGTCACTCCCTTGGTCTCGTCGCCAGTCACTCCCTTGGTCTCGTCGCCAGTCACTCCCTTGGTCTCGTCGCCAGTCACTCCCTTGGTCTCGTCGCCAGTCACTACCTTGGTCTCGTGGCCAGTCACTCCCTTGGTCTCGGCGGCAGTCACTCCCTTGGTCTCGTCGCCAGTCACTCCCTTGGTCTCGTCGCCAGTCACTACCTTGGTCTCGTGGCCAGTCACTCCCTTGGTCTCGGCGGCAGTCACTCCCTTGGTCTCGTCGCCAGTCACTCCCTTGGTCACGTGGCCAGTCACTCCGTTGGTCACGTGGCCAGTCACTCCCTTGGTCTCGTGGCCAGTCACTCCCTTGGTCTCGTCGCAGGTCACTCCCTTGGTCTCGTGGCCAGTCACTCCCTTGGTCTCGTGGCCAGTCACTCCCTTGGTCTCGTGGCCAGTCACTCCCTTGGTCTCGTCGCCAGTCACTCCATTGGTCTCGTCGCCAGTCACTCCATTGGTCTCGTCGCCAGTCACTCCCTTGGTCTCGTCGCCAGTCACTCCCTTGGTCTCGTAGCCAGTCACTCCCTTGGTCTCGGCGGCAGTCACTCCCTTGGTCTCGGCGGCAGTCACTCCCTTGGTCTCGTCGCCAGTCACTCCCTTGGTCTCGTCGCCAGTCACTCCCTTGGTCACGTGGCCAGTCACTCCCTTGGTCTCGTGGCCAGTCACGCCCTTGGTCTCGTGGCCAGTCACTCCCTTGGTCTCGTCGCCAGTCACTCCCTTGGTCTCGTCGCCAGTCACTCCCTTGGTCTCGTCGCCAGTCACTCCCTTGGTCTCGTCGCCAGTCACTCCATTGGTCTCGTCGCCAGTCACTCCCTTGGTCTGGTCGCCAGTCACTCCCTTGGTCTCGTCGCCAGTCACTCCCTTGGTCTCGTCGCCATTCACTCCCTTGGTCTCGAGGCCAGTCACTCCCTTGGTCTCGAGGCCAGTCACTCCCTTGGTCTCGTCGCCAGTCACTCCCTTGGTCTCGTCGCCAGTCACTCCTTTGGTCTCGTGGCCAGTCACTCCCTTGGTCTCGTCGCCAGTCACTCCCTTGGTCTCGTGGCCAGTCACTCCCTTGGTCTCGTCGCCAGTCACTCCCTTGGTCTAGTCGCCAGTCACTCCCTTGGTCTCGTCGCCAGTCACTCCCTTGGTCTCGTCGCCAGTCACTCCCTTGGTGTCGTCGCCAGTGACTCCCTTGGTGTCCTCGCCAGTCACTCCCTTGGTCTCGTGGCCAGTCACTCCCTTGGTCTCGACGCCAGTCACTCCCTTGGTGTCGTCGCCAGTCACTCCCTTGGTGTCGCCGACAGTCACTCCCTTGGTCTCGTCGCCAGTCACTCCCTTGGTCTCGTGGCCAGTCACTCCCTTGGTCTCGTCGCCAGTCACTCCCTTGGTCTCGTCGCCAGTCACTCCCTTGGTCTCGTCGCCAGTCACTCCCTTGGTGTCGTCGCCAGTCACTCCCCTGGTCTCGCGGCCAGTCACTCCCTTGGTCTCGCCGCCAGTCACTCCATTGGTCCCGCCGCCAGTCACTCCCTTGGTCTCGCCGCCAGTCACTCCCTTGGTCTCGCCGCCAGTCACTCCCTTGGTCTCGTCGCCAGTCACTCCCTTGGTCTCGCCGCCAGTCACTCCCTTGGTCTCGTCTCCAGTCACTCCCTTGGTCTCGTCGCCAGTCACTCCCTTGGTCTCGTGGCCAGTCACTCCCTTAGTCTCGTGGCCAGTCACTCCCTTGGTCTCGTGGCCAGTCACTCCCTTGGTCTCGTCGCCAGTCACTCCCTTGGTCTCGTCGCCAGTCACTCCCTTGGTCTCGTGGCCAGTCACTCCCTTGGTCTCGTGGCCAGTCACTCCCTTGGTCTCGTCGCCAGTCACTCCCTTGGTCTCGTCGCCAGTCACTCCCTTGGTCTCGTCGCCAGTCACTCCCTTGGTCTCGTTGCCAGTCACTCCCTTGGTCTCGTCGCGATTCACTCCCTTGGACTCGTGGCCAGTCACTCCCTTGGTCTCGTCGCCAGTCACTCCCTTGGTCTCGTGGCCAGTCACTCCCTTGGTCTCGGCGGCAGTCACTCCCTTGGTCTCGTCGCCAGTCACTCCCTGGTCTCGTCGCCAGTCACTCCGTTGGTCTCGTCGCCAGTCACTCCCTTGGTCTCGTCGCCAGTCACTCCCTTGGTCTCGTCGCCAGTCACTCCCTTGGTCTCGTCGCCAGTCACTCCCTTGGTCTCGTCGCCAGTCACTCCCTTGGTCTCGTCGCCAGTCACTCCCTTGGTCTCGTGGCCAGTCACTCCCTTGGTCTCGTGGCCAGTCACTCCCTTGGTCTCGTCGCCAGTCACTCCCTTGGTCTCGTCGCCAGTCACTCCCTTGGTCTCGTCGCCAGTCACTCCCTTGGTCTCGTCGCCAGTCACTCCCTTGGTCTCGTCGCCAGTCACTCCCTTGGTCTCGTCGCCAGTCACTCCCTTGGTCTCGTGGCCAGTCACTCCCTTGGTCTCGTGGCCAGTCACTCCCTTGGTCTCGTGGCCAGTCACTCCCTTGGTCTCGTGGCCAGTCACTCCCTTGGTCTCGTGGCCAGTCACTCCCTTGGTCTCGTCGCCAGTCACTCCCTTGGTCTCGTGGCCAGTCACTCCCTTGGTCTCGTCGCCAGTCACTCCCTTGGTCTCGTGGCCAGTCACTCCCTTGGTCTCGTCGCCAGTCACTCCCTTGGTCTCGTCGCCAGTCACTCCCTTGGTCTCGTCGCCAGTCACTCCCTTGGTCTCGTCGCCAGTCACTCCCTTGGTCTCGTGGCCAGTCACTCCCTTGGTGTCGCCGACAGTCGCTCCCTTGGTCTCGTGGCCAGTCACTCCCTTGGTCTCGTCGCCAGTCACTCCCTTGGTCTCGTGGCCAGTCACTCCCTTGGTCTCGTGGCCAGTCACTCCCTTGGTCTCGTCGCCAGTCACTCCCTTGGTCTCGTGGCCAGTCACTCCCTTGGTCTCGTCGCCAGTCACTCCCTTGGTCTCGTCGCCAGTCACTCCCTTGGTCTCGTGGCCAGTCACTCCCTTGGTCTCGGCGGCAGTCACTCCCTTGGTCTCGTCGCCAGTCACTCCCTTGGTCTCGGCGGCAGTCACTCCCTTGGTCTCGGCGGCAGTCACTCCCTTGGTCTCGTCGCCAGTCACTCCCTTGGTCTCGTCGACAGTCACTTCCTAGGTCTCGTCGCCAGTCACTCCCTTGGTCTCGTCGCCAGTCACTCCCTTGGTGTCCTCGCCAGTCACTCCCTTGGTCTCGTGGCCAGTCGCTCCCTTGGTCTCGACGCCAGTCGCTCCCTTGGTGTCGCCGACAGTCGCTCCCTTGGTCTCTTCGCCAGTCGCTCCCTTGGTCTCGTCGCCAGTCGCTCCCTTGGTCTCGTGGCCAGTCGCTCCCTTGGTCTCGTCGCCAGTCGCTCCCTTGGTCTCGTCGCCAGTCACTCCCTTGGTCTCGTCGCCAGTCACTCCCTTGGTCTCGTCGCCAGTCACTCCCTTGGTCTCGTCGCCAGTCACTCCCTTGGTGTCGTCGCCAGTCACTCCCTTGGTCTCGCCGCCAGTCACTCCCTTGGTCTCGCTGCCAGTCACTCCCTTGGTCTCGTCGCCAGTCACTCCCTTGGTCTCGCCGCCAGTCACTCCCTTGGTCTCGCCGCCAGTCACTCCCTTGGTCTCGTCTCCAGTCACTCCCTTGGTCTCGCCGCCAGTCACTCCCTTGGTCTCGTCGCCAGTCACTCCCTTGGTCTCGTGGCCAGTCACTCCCTTGGTCTCGTCGCCAGTCACTCCCTTGGTCTCGTCGCCAGTCACTCCCTTGGTCTCGTCGCCAGTCACTCCCTTGGTCTCGTCGCCAGTCACTACCTTGGTCTCGTGGCCAGTCACTCCCTTGGTCTCGGCGGCAGTCACTCCCTTGGTCTCGTCGCCAGTCACTCCCTTGGTCACGTGGCCAGTCACTCCGTTGGTCACGTGGCCAGTCACTCCCTTGGTCTCGTGGCCAGTCACTCCCTTGGTCTCGTCGCAGGTCACTCCCTTGGTCTCGTGGCCAGTCACTCCCTTGGTCTCGTGGCCAGTCACTCCCTTGGTCTCGTGGCCAGTCACTCCCTTGGTCTCGTCGCCAGTCACTCCATTGGTCTCGTCGCCAGTCACTCCATTGGTCTCGTCGCCAGTCACTCCCTTGGTCTCGTCGCCAGTCACTCCCTTGGTCTCGTAGCCAGTCACTCCCTTGGTCTCGGCGGCAGTCACTCCCTTGGTCTCGGCGGCAGTCACTCCCTTGGTCTCGTCGCCAGTCACTCCCTTGGTCTCGTCGCCAGTCACTCCCTTGGTCACGTGGCCAGTCACTCCCTTGGTCTCGTGGCCAGTCACGCCCTTGGTCTCGTGGCCAGTCACTCCCTTGGTCTCGTCGCCAGTCACTCCCTTGGTCTCGTCGCCAGTCACTCCCTTGGTCTCGTCGCCAGTCACTCCCTTGGTCTCGTCGCCAGTCACTCCATTGGTCTCGTCGCCAGTCACTCCCTTGGTCTGGTCGCCAGTCACTCCCTTGGTCTCGTCGCCAGTCACTCCCTTGGTCTCGTCGCCATTCACTCCCTTGGTCTCGAGGCCAGTCACTCCCTTGGTCTCGAGGCCAGTCACTCCCTTGGTCTCGTCGCCAGTCACTCCCTTGGTCTCGTCGCCAGTCACTCCTTTGGTCTCGTGGCCAGTCACTCCCTTGGTCTCGTCGCCAGTCACTCCCTTGGTCTCGTGGCCAGTCACTCCCTTGGTCTCGTCGCCAGTCACTCCCTTGGTCTAGTCGCCAGTCACTCCCTTGGTCTCGTCGCCAGTCACTCCCTTGGTCTCGTCGCCAGTCACTCCCTTGGTGTCGTCGCCAGTGACTCCCTTGGTGTCCTCGCCAGTCACTCCCTTGGTCTCGTGGCCAGTCACTCCCTTGGTCTCGACGCCAGTCACTCCCTTGGTGTCGTCGCCAGTCACTCCCTTGGTGTCGCCGACAGTCACTCCCTTGGTCTCGTCGCCAGTCACTCCCTTGGTCTCGTGGCCAGTCACTCCCTTGGTCTCGTCGCCAGTCACTCCCTTGGTCTCGTCGCCAGTCACTCCCTTGGTCTCGTCGCCAGTCACTCCCTTGGTGTCGTCGCCAGTCACTCCCCTGGTCTCGCGGCCAGTCACTCCCTTGGTCTCGCCGCCAGTCACTCCATTGGTCCCGCCGCCAGTCACTCCCTTGGTCTCGCCGCCAGTCACTCCCTTGGTCTCGCCGCCAGTCACTCCCTTGGTCTCGTCGCCAGTCACTCCCTTGGTCTCGCCGCCAGTCACTCCCTTGGTCTCGTCTCCAGTCACTCCCTTGGTCTCGTCGCCAGTCACTCCCTTGGTCTCGTGGCCAGTCACTCCCTTAGTCTCGTGGCCAGTCACTCCCTTGGTCTCGTGGCCAGTCACTCCCTTGGTCTCGTCGCCAGTCACTCCCTTGGTCTCGTCGCCAGTCACTCCCTTGGTCTCGTGGCCAGTCACTCCCTTGGTCTCGTGGCCAGTCACTCCCTTGGTCTCGTCGCCAGTCACTCCCTTGGTCTCGTCGCCAGTCACTCCCTTGGTCTCGTCGCCAGTCACTCCCTTGGTCTCGTTGCCAGTCACTCCCTTGGTCTCGTCGCGATTCACTCCCTTGGTCTCGAGGCCAGTCACTCCCTTGGTCTCGTCGCCAGTCACTCCCTTGGTGTCGTCGCCAGTCACTCCCTTGGTGTCCTCGCCAGTCACTCCCTTGGTCTCGTGGCCAGTCACTCCCTTGGTCTCGACGCCAGTCACTCCCTTGGTGTCGTCGCCAGTCACTCCCTTGGTGTCGCCGACAGTCACTCCCTTGGTCTCGTCGCCAGTCACTCCCTTGGTCTCGACGCCAGTCACTCCCTTGGTGTCGTCGCCAGTAACTCCCTTGGTGTCGCCGACAGTCACTCCCTTGGTCTCGTCGCCAGTCACTCCCTTGGTCTCGTGGCCAGTCACTCCCTTGGTCTCGTCGCCAGTCACTCCCTTGGTCTCGTCGCCAGTCACTCCCTTGGTCTCGTCGCCAGTCACTCCCTTGGTCTCGTCGCCAGTCACTCCCTTGGTCTCGTCGCCAGTCACTCCCTTGGTCTCGTCGCCAGTCACTCCCTTGGTCTCGTCGCCAGTCACTACCTTGGTCTCGGCGGCAGTCACTCCCTTGGTCTCGGCGGCAGTCACTCCCTTGGTCTCGTCGCCAGTCACTCCCTTGGTCACGTGGCCAGTCACTCCATTGGTCTCGTCGCCAGTCACTCCCTTGGTCTCGTCGCCAGTCACTCCCTTGGTCTCGTGGCCAGTCACTCCCTTGGTCTCGTGGCCAGTCACTCCCTTGGTCTCGTCGCCAGTCACTCCCTTGGTCTCGTCGCCAGTCACTCCCTTGGTCTCGTCGCCAGTCACTCCCTTGGTCTCGTCGCCATTCACTCCCTTGGTCTCGAGGCCAGTCACTCCCTTGGTCTCGTCGCCAGTCACTCCCTTGGTGTCGTCGCCAGTCACTCCCTTGGTGTCCTCGCCAGTCACTCCCTTGGTCTCGTGGCCAGTCACTCCCTTGGTCTCGACGCCAGTCACTCCCTTGGTGTCGTCGCCAGTCACTCCCTTGGTGTCGCCGACAGTCACTCCCTTGGTCTCGTCGCCAGTCACTCCCTTGGTCTCGTCGCCAGTCACTCCCTTGGTCTCGTCGCCAGTCACTCCCTTGGTCTCGTCGCCAGTCACTCCCTTGGTCTCGTCGCCAGTCACTCCCTTGGTCTCGTCGCCAGTCACTCCCTTGGTCTCGTCGCCAGTCACTCCCTTGGTCTCGTCGCCAGTCACTCCCTTGGTCTCGTCGCCAGTCACTCCCTTGGTCTCGTGGCCAGTCACTCCCTTGGTCTCGTGGCCAGTCACTCCCTTGGTCTCGTGGCCAGTCACTCCCTTGGTCTCGTGGCCAGTCACTCCCTTGGTCTCGTCGCCAGTCACTCCCTTGGTCTCGTCGCCAGTCACTCCCTTGGTCTCGTCGCCAGTCACTCCCTTGGTCTCGTCGCCAGTCACTCCCTTGGTCTCGTCGACAGTCACTTCCTAGGTCTCGGCGGCAGTCACTCCCTTGGTCTCGTCGCCAGTCACTCCCTTGGTCTCGTCGACAGTCACTTCCTAGGTCTCGTCGACAGTCACTTCCTAGGTCTCGTCGCCAGTCACTCCCTTGGTCTCGTCGCCAGTCACTCCCTTGGTCTCGTCGCCAGTCACTCCCTTGGTCTCGTCGCCAGTCACTCCCTTGGTCTCGAAGCCAGTCACTCCCTTGGTCTCGTCGCCAGTCACTCCCTTGGTCTCGTCGCCAGTCACTCCCTTGGTCTCGTCGCCAGTCACTCCCTTGGTCTCGTGGCCAGTCACTCCCTTGGTCTCGTGGCCAGTCACTCCCTTGGTCTCGGCGGCAGTCACTCCCTTGGTCTCGTCGCCAGTCACTCCCTTGGTCTCGTCGACAGTCACTTCCTAGGTCTCGTCGCCAGTCACTTCCTATGGTCTCGTCGCCAGTCACTCCCTTGGTCTCGTCGCCAGTCACTCCCTTGGTCTCGTCGCCAGTCACTCCCTTGGTCTCGTCGCCAGTCACTCCCTTGGTCTCGTCGCCAGTCACTCCCTTGGTCTCGTCGCCAGTCACTCCCTTGGTCTCGTCGCCAGTCACTCCCTTGGTCTCGTCGCCAGTCACTCCCTTGGTCTCGTCGCCAGTCACTCCCTTGGTCTCGTCGCCAGTCACTCCCTTGGTCTCGTCGCCAGTCACTCTCTTGGTCTCGTCGCCAGTCACTCCCTTGGTCTCGTCGCCAGTCACTCCCTTGGTCTCGTGGCCAGTCACTCCCTTGGTCTCGTGGCCAGTCACTCCCTTGGTCTCGTCGCCAGTCACTCCCTTGGTCTCGTCGCCAGTCACTCCCTTGGTGTCGTCGCCAGTCACTCCCTTGGTGTCGTCGCCGGTCACTCCCTTGGTCTCGCCGCCGGTCACTCCCTTGGTCTCGCCGCCAGTCACTCCCTTGGTCTCGTCGCCAGTCACTCCCTTGGTCTCGTCGCCAGTCACTCCCTTGGTCTCGTCGCCAGTCACTCCCTTGGTCTCGTCGCCAGTCACTCCCTTGGTCTCGTCGCCAGTCACTCCCTTGGTCTCGTCGCCAGTCACTCCCTTGGTGTCGTCGCCAGTCACTCCCTTGGTGTCGTCGCCGGTCACTCCCTTGGTCTCGCCGCCGGTCACTCCCTTGGTCTCGCCAACGGTCACTCCCTTGGTCTCGCCGCCAGTCACTCCCTTGGTCTCGCCGCCAGTCACTCCCTTGGTCTCGTCGCCAGTCACTCCCTTGGTCTCGTCGCCAGTCACTCCCTTGGTCTCGTCGCCAGTCACTCCCTTGGTCTCGTCGCCAGTCACTCCCTTGGTCTCGTCGCCAGTCACTCCCTTGGTCTCGTCGCCAGTCACTCCCTTGGTGTCGTCGCCAGTCACTCCCTTGGTGTCCTCGCCAGTCACTCCCTTGGTCTCGACGACAGTCACTCCCTTGGTGTCGCCGACAGTCACTCCCTTGTTCCCGTGGCCAGTCACTCCCTATGTCTCGTCGCCAGTCACTCCCTTGGTCTCGTCGCCAGTCACTCCCTTGGTCTCGTCGCCAGTCACTCCCTTGGTGTCGTCGCCAGTCACTCCCTTGGTGTCGTCGCCAGTCACTCCCTTGGTCTCGCGGCCAGTCACTCCCTTGGTCTCGCCGCCAGTCACTCCCTTGGTCTCGTCGCCAGTCACTCCCTTGGTCTCGTCTCCAGTCACTCCCTTGGTCTCGTCGCCAGTCACTCCCTTGGTCTCGTCGCCAGTCACTCCCTTGGTCTCGTGGCCAGTCACTCCCATGGTCTCGTCGCCAGTCACTCCCTTGGTCTCGTCGCCAGTCACTCCCTTGGTCTCGTGGCCAGTCACTCCCTTGGTCTCGTCGCCAGTCACTCCCTTGGTCTCGTCGCCAGTCACTCTCTTGGTCTCGTCGCCAGTCACTCCCTTGGTCTCGTCGCCAGTCACTCCCTTGGTCTCGTCGCCAGTCACTCCCTTGGTCTCGTGGCCAGTCACTCCCTTGGTCTCGTGGCCAGTCACTCCCTTGGTCTCGTGGCCAGTCACTCCCTTGGTCTCGTGGCCAGTCACTCCCTTGGTCTCGTGGCCAGTCACTCCCTTGGTCTCGGCGGCAGTCACTCCCTTGGTCTCGTCGCCAGTCACTCCCTGGTCTCGTCGCCAGTCACTCCGTTGGTCTCGTCGCCAGTCACTCCCTTGGTCTCGTCGCCAGTCACTCCCTTGGTCTCGTCGCCAGTCACTCCCTTGGTCTCGTCGCCAGTCACTCCCTTGGTCTCGTCGCCAGTCACTCCCTTGGTCTCGTCGCCAGTCACTCCCTTGGTCTCGTCGCCAGTCACTCCCTTGGTCTCGTCGCCAGTCACTCCCTTGGTCTCGTGGCCAGTCACTCCCTTGGTCTCGTGGCCAGTCACTCCCTTGGTCTCGTCGCCAGTCACTCCCTTGGTCTCGTCGCCAGTCACTCCCTTGGTCTCGTCGCCAGTCACTCCCTTGGTCTCGTCGCCAGTCACTCCCTTGGTCTCGTCGCCAGTCACTCCCTTGGTCTCGTCGCCAGTCACTCCCTTGGTCTCGTGGCCAGTCACTCCCTTGGTCTCGTGGCCAGTCACTCCCTTGGTCTCGTGGCCAGTCACTCCCTTGGTCTCGTGGCCAGTCACTCCCTTGGTCTCGTGGCCAGTCACTCCCTTGGTCTCGTCGCCAGTCACTCCCTTGGTCTCGTGGCCAGTCACTCCCTTGGTCTCGTCGCCAGTCACTCCCTTGGTCTCGTCGCCAGTCACTCCCTTGGTCTCGTCGCCAGTCACTCCCTTGGTCTCGTCGCCAGTCACTCCCTTGGTCTCGTGGCCAGTCACTCCCTTGGTGTCGCCGACAGTCGCTCCCTTGGTCTCGTGGCCAGTCACTCCCTTGGTCTCGTCGCCAGTCACTCCCTTGGTCTCGTGGCCAGTCACTCCCTTGGTCTCGTGGCCAGTCACTCCCTTGGTCTCGTCGCCAGTCACTCCCTTGGTCTCGTGGCCAGTCACTCCCTTGGTCTCGTCGCCAGTCACTCCCTTGGTCTCGTCGCCAGTCACTCCCTTGGTCTCGTGGCCAGTCACTCCCTTGGTCTCGGCGGCAGTCACTCCCTTGGTCTCGTCGCCAGTCACTCCCTTGGTCTCGTCGCCAGTCACTCCCTTGGTCTCGGCGGCAGTCACTCCCTTGGTCTCGGCGGCAGTCACTCCCTTGGTCTCGTCGCCAGTCACTCCCTTGGTCTCGTCGACAGTCACTTCCTAGGTCTCGTCGCCAGTCACTCCCTTGGTCTCGTCGCCAGTCACTCCCTTGGTGTCGTCGCCAGTCACTCCCTTGGTGTCCTCGCCAGTCACTCCCTTGGTCTCGTGGCCAGTCGCTCCCTTGGTCTCGACGCCAGTCGCTCCCTTGGTGTCGTCGCCAGTCGCTCCCTTGGTGTCGCCGACAGTCGCTCCCTTGGTCTCTTCGCCAGTCGCTCCCTTGGTCTCGTCGCCAGTCGCTCCCTTGGTCTCGTGGCCAGTCGCTCCCTTGGTCTCGTCGCCAGTCGCTCCCTTGGTCTCGTCGCCAGTCACTCCCTTGGTCTCGTCGCCAGTCACTCCCTTGGTCTCGTCGCCAGTCACTCCCTTGGTCTCGTCGCCAGTCACTCCCTTGGTGTCGTCGCCAGTCACTCCCTTGGTCTCGCCGCCAGTCACTCCCTTGGTCTCGCCGCCAGTCACTCCCTTGGTCTCGTCGCCAGTCACTCCCTTGGTCTCGCCGCCAGTCACTCCCTTGGTCTCGCCGCCAGTCACTCCCTTGGTCTCGTCTCCAGTCACTCCCTTGGTCTCGTCTCCAGTCACTCCCTTGGTCTCGTCGCCAGTCACTCCCTTGGTCTCGTCGCCAGTCACTCCCTTGGTCTCGTCGCCAGTCACTCCCTTGGTCTCGTGGCCAGTCACTCCCTTGGTCTCGTGGCCAGTCACTCCCTTGGTCTCGTCGCCAGTCACTCCCTTGGTCTCGTCGCCAGTCACTCCCTTGGTCTCGTCGCCAGTCACTCCCTTGGTCTCGTCGCCAGTCACTCCCTTGGTCTCGTCGCCAGTCACTCCCTTGGTCTCGTGGCCAGTCACTCCCTTGGTCTCGTCGCCAGTCACTCCCTTGGTCTCGTCGCCAGTCACTCCCTTGGTCTCGTCGCCAGTCACTCCCTTGGTCTCGGCGGCAGTCACTCCCTTGGTCTCGTCGCCAGTCACTCCCTTGGTCTCGTCGCCAGTCACTCCCTTGGTCTCGTCGCCAGTCACTCCCTTGGTCTCGTCGCCAGTCACTCCCTTGGTCTCGTCGCCAGTCACTCCCTTGGTCTCGTCGCCAGTCACTCCCTTGGTCTCGTCGCCAGTCACTCCCTTGGTCTCGTCGCCAGTCACTCCCTTGGTCTCGTCGCCAGTCACTCCCTTGGTCTCGTCGCCAGTCACTCCCTTGGTCTCGTCGCCAGTCACTCCCTTGGTCTCGTCGCCAGTCACTCCCTTGGTCTCGTGGCCAGTCACTCCCTTGGTCTCGTCGCCAGTCACTCCCTTGGTCTCGTCGCCAGTCACTCCCTTGGTCTCGTCGCCAGTCACTCCCTTGGTCTCGTCGCCAGTCACTCCCTTGGTCTCGGTGCCAGTCACTCCCTTGGTCTCGCCGCCAGTCACTCCCTTGGTCTCGGTGCCAGTCACTCCCTTGGTCTCGCCGCCAGTCACTCCCTTGTTCTCGCCGCCAGTCACTCCCTTGGTCTCGCGGCCAGTCACTCCCTTGGTCTCGCGGCCAGTCACTCCCTTGGTCTCGCGGCCAGTCACTCCCTTGGTCTCGTGGCCCGTCACTCCCTTGGTCTGGTCGCCAGTCACTCCCTTGGTCTCGTCGCCCGTCACTCCCTTGGTCTCGTCGCCAGTCACTCCCTTGGTCTCGTCGCCAGTCACTCCCTTGGTCTCGTCGCCAGTCACTCCGTTGGTCTCGCCGCCAGTCACTCCCTTGGTCTCGTCGCCAGTCACTCCCTTGGTCTCGTGGCCAGTCACTCCCTTGGTCTCGTGGCCAGTCACTCCCTTGGTCTCGTGGCCAGTCACTCCCTTGGTCTCGTGGCCAGTCACTCCCTTGGTCTCGTGGCCAGTCACTCCCTTGGTCTCGTCGCCAGTCACTCCCTTGGTCTCGTCGCCAGTCACTCCCTTGGTCTCGTCGCCAGTCACTCCCTTGGTCTCGTCGCCAGTCACTCCCTTGGTCTCGTCGCCAGTCACTCCCTTGGTCTCGTCGCCAGTCACTACCCTTGGTCTCGTCGCCAGTCACTCCCTTGGTCTCGTCGCCAGTCACTCCCTTGGTCTCGTCGCCAGTCACTCCCTTGGTCTCGTCGCCAGTCACTCCCTTGGTCTCGTCGCCAGTCACTCCCTTGGTCTCGTCGCCAGTCACTCCCTTGGTCTCGTCGCCAGTCACTCCCTTGGTCTCGTCGGCAGTCACTCCCTTGGTCTCGTCGCCAGTCACTCCCTTGGTCTCGTCGCCAGTCACTCCCTTGGTCTCGTCGCCAGTCACTCCCTTGGTCTCGTCGCCAGTCACTCCCTTGGTCTCGTGGCGTCACTCCCTTGGTCTCGTCGCCAGTCACTCCCTTGGTCTCGTCGCCAGTCACTCCCTTGGTCTCGTCGCCAGTCACTCCCTTGGGCTCGTGGCCAGTCACTCCCTTGGTCTCGTGGCCAGTCACTCCCTTGGTCTGGTCGCCAGTCACTCCCTTGGTCTCGTCGCCCGTCACTCCCTTGGTCTCGTCGCCCGTCACTCCCTTGGTCTCGTCGCCCGTCACTCCCTTGGTCTCGCCGCCAGTCACTCCCTTGGTCTCGCCGCCAGTCACTCCCTTGGTCTCTTCGCCAGTCACTCCCTTGGTCTCGTCGCCAGTCACTCCCTTGGCTTCGTCTCCAGTCACTCCCTTGGTCTCGTCGCCAGTCACTCCCTTGGTCTCGTCGCCAGTCACTCCCTTGGTCTCGTCGCCAGTCACTCCCTTGGTCTCGTCGCCAGACACTCCCTTGGTCTCGTCGCCCGACACTCCCTTGGTCTCGTCGCCCGACACTCCCTTGGTCTCGTCGCCCGGTCACTCCCTTGGTCTCGTCGCCGGTCACTCCCTTGGTCTCGTCGCCCGGTCACTCCCTTGGTCTCGTCGCCGGTCACTCCCTTGGTCTCGGCGGCCGGTCACTCCCTTGGTCTCTTGGCCGGTCACTCCCTTGGTCACGTGGCCGGTCACTCCCTTTGGTCTCGTGGCCGGTCACTCCCTTGGTCTCGTGGCCGGTCACTCCCTTGGTCTCGTCGCCGGTGACTCCCTTGGTCTCGTGGCCGGTCACTCCCTTGGTCTCGTGGCCGGTCACTCCCTTGGTCTCGTGGCCGGTCACTCCCTTGGTCTCGTCGCCGGTCACTCCCTTGGTCTCGTCGCCGGTCACTCCCTTGGTCTCGTCGCCGGTCACTCCATTGGTCTCGTCGCCGGTCACTCCCTTGGTCTCGTGGCCGGTCACTCCCTTGGTCTCGTCGCCGGTCACTCCCTTGGTCTCGTCGCCAGTCACTCCCTTGGTCTCGTGGCCAGTCACTCCCTTGGTCTCGGCGGCCAGTCACTCCCTTGGTCTCGTCGCCAGTCACTCCCTTGGTCTCGTGGCCAGTCACTCCCTTGGTCTCGTGGCCAGTCACTCCCTTGGTCTCGTGGCCAGTCACTCCCTTGGTCTCGTCGCCAGTCACTCCGTCGGTCTCGTGGCCAGTCACTCCGTCGGTCTCGTCGCCAGTCACTCCGTCGGTCTCGTCGCCAGTCACTCCCTTGGTCTCGTCGCCAGTCACTCCCTTGGTGTCGTCGCCAGTCACTCCCTTGGTGTCGCCGACAGTCACTCCCTTGCTCTGTTCGCCAGTCACTCCCTTGGTCTCGTCGCCAGTCACTCCCTTGGTCTCGTCGCCAGTCACTCCCTTGGTCTCGTCGCCAGTCACTCCCTTGGTCTCGTGGCCAGTCACTCCCTTGGTCTCGTGGCCAGTCACTCCCTCGGTCTCGTCGCCAGTCACTCCCTCGGTCTCGTGGGAAGTCACTCCCTCGGTCTCGTCGCCAGTATCTCCCTCGGTCTCGTCGCCAGTCACTCCCTCGGTCTCGTCGCCAGTCGCTCCCTCGGTCTCGTGGCCGGTCGCTCCCTCGGTCTCGTCGCCGGTCGCTCCCTTGCTCTCGTCGCCGGTCGCTCCCTTGGTGTCGTCGCAGATCGCTCCCTTGGTGTCGTCGCCGGTCACTCCCTTGGTGTCGCCGGTCGCTCATTTGGTGTCGTCGCCGGTCGCTCCCTTGGTGTCGTCGCCGGTCGCTCCCTTGGTGTCGTCGCAGGTCGCTCCCTTGGTGTCGTCGCCGGTCGCTCCCTTGGTGTCGTTGCAGGTCACTCCCTTGGTGTCGTCGCCAGTCGCTCCCTTGGTCTCGTGGCCAGTCGCTCCCTTGGTGTCGTCGCCAGTCTCCCCCTTGGTCTCGTGGCCAGCCTCCCCCTTGGTATCGTCGCCACTCACTCCCTTGGTCTCGTGGCCAGTCGCTCCCTTGGTCTCGTGGCCAGCCTCCCCCTTGGTATCGTCGCCGCTCACTCCCTTGGTCTCGTGGCCAGCCTCCCCCTTGGTATCGTCGCCGGTCACTCCCTTGGTCTCGTGGCCAGTCGCTCCCTTGGTGTCGTCGCCAGTCTCCCCCTTGGTCTCGTGGCCGGGTTCTGCTCAGGTTACCGGGCGGAGCGGACGTGTTTTTGCATCACTCTGGTGAAAACGCGTTTTAGTTGTTTATTTTTGTTTCTTCTTTAGTGAGAGTAGTATAAATTGTGAGTGTAGTGTTTTATAAGTGTGTGGTGTAAAGGACAAGTAAGTAGATGCAGTAGTGTGCTATATACTGTAGTTTAAAGATAGAAATAAATTCGGCGTATGAAGTTATAGTGCGGCAAGTTGGCCGTGTTTGATTATAGCTGCCAAAGTCAGCAATATCTTTCCGCTGCTTGCACGTAGTGCAAAGCGGAGGACCTTCATAGTCTTCATTAGTAGTGTTTATGTAAAATAGGTGAAAAAGATAATTTTTATTGGCTTAATTTTAATACATCGGGGGGCTTTTCCCCTCGTAATATGGCAAGTAATAAAGAAGAGCTTCAGGAAGGCTTTACGCCTAAGAGATCACTTAGAAGGTCGCCTGAGAGGAAAAGCCATGCAGTAAATTTGACCAAAAATATGGAAGAAATGGCAGAGGATATAAATAACATCAATAATACCGAACAAGTAAAAATTGTAAGCGAAATGGCAATAATGGATGAATTTGATCTCCTTATTGTTGAATTAAATAATATGATTAGTAAAGAAAAAATGACAGTTGAAAAAAAAAAGGAATTTCATGCCATGTTCGGAAAACTCAACAAATTATATACAGCCAAGACAACTAAATTAGAAATTGCATTAGCAGAGGCCAGATTGGCTAAAGATATATGTATCAGTAAGGTTAATGAACCGGTAAAGAGTTACGCGCAGACGGTAGCAATTCCAGGTATTCCTGTTTTGAAAAAATCAATCACCAAACCAGAAGCTTATCAAATGGCGGTAAATGTAAAGAAACATACACTTTTTATTTCATCAAAGAACAATCAGGATTCTAGGGAATTACAAAAGATTGTGACACAAAGCCTGAAACCTACACAGGAGAAAATCAAAATAAGACAGGTGAGGACTGCAGGAAAAAATTTGATTCTGGATATGGAAACTGAGGAAGATATGAACAAAGTAATAAACAGCAAAAATCTAGAAGGGAAGGATCTAACTATTGAACCTCCCAGAAAAAGAAATCCCCTTATGATCATATATGACGTTTTATCGGGCACTAAAGAAGAAGAATTAAAAGAAAATATTTATTTACAAAATTTTGAAGGCTCTCTCTCAAAGGAAGAATTTGATAAAGATTTCCTTTTAAAATTTAAAGCAGGTCCCAGAGAAAAAGCCACAGTGCATCATGTTGCTGAAGCTTCAGCCAAAATTAGAAACATATTAAATAGTAGAGGCAGGGTATTTTTAGGTTTCCAAGCATGTTCAGTAAAGGACTATATCTCTGTTCCAAGATGCCTAAAGTGTTACGATTATGGACATATTGCCAAAAACTGCAGAGCTCAAAGTACAGTTTGTGGGCATTGTGGGGAGAATACACATACTAGGAAAGATTGTAATCATAAAGATAAACCTGTAGTTTGTATACCATGTGAAAAGAGGAAGAAGAAATGCGGGGGGAAAGATAACTGTCCCACTTATAGAATGTATTGGGAGCGAACTGTTTCTAGGATAAACTATGAGTGAGTCACAAACTAAATTAGTGCAACAATCACGTAGGAAACCCCGGCGAAACACACCAAGTAGAATACGCAGAAATTTACTAAGAGTAATTAGACACAAACTTAAATTAAATCAGAATAAAATTAATTGTCAAACACAAACCGATTCAATATATGTTAAACCTGAATTAATAAATGTATATGCTAATGGTAAAGTTGATGAATATGAAAATAACTTCATAAAATCAGATTCTAGTAACATGGTATATGCAAAAATTAAAGACGATTTACAGCAGAAGAACTTAGATAAAAAACAAAGGATAACTGTAGATTACGATACTATTTCAAAAATAGGAGAAGAAGAGGAAGAAGAACAACAGAAAGAAGAGAAAAATTTAATAGCAAACAGTAACACATTAATTCCAATGACGAGCACATTACAAAATTTTTACAACAAAAATTTCCTATCAGACTTATGGAAATACAGATCAGGCAACTTAAAACAAATGCATCAGGTTTTTAAAACGGAAGGGAAGGTTAATATACCGGAAATGCTTGTGGAAGAAAAGAGGATGCTAACTTCTGATGACGGCAGCGAAGACCACGGACACACGACAGGCGACAGCTCAATGACACCAGATGCTGCGGTCAGCAGTGTTTACGCTGCATTTGACGAAACATTACAGCTGAGCCGTTTAGAGGAAAGAAACAACTTATCAGCAGCTTTAAGGCATATTATACGAACCCTCCACAAAAACGGCGATAAAATTATTTTTCCAATCCCAGATGCTATCGATAGAATGGAACTAAAAGTTCTAAATATTCCAACCGACCCAAACGAATTATTAGAATTAGTTAAAAAAGTTTATAGTAGAAGAAATGAAATCTTGGATCTGGATGAAGTATATAAACATTTTGTTTTATGTTATGGAAGAATTGCTTTTGATGGGTCACAAAAATGGCCGCATTGTTATGCGGTGATTAGGCATGATAACCTTGACTATCCCAAAATAATCTCCCAAAAAGCAACACCTACCCCAATATTCCCTCAAACCACCAATCATAGTAATATAGGAATCTTTAAACATAAATCCAACAAAGTCCCGCAAAATAATTATAAAAAAACCAATAGATATTCCACCAATAGTAATCCTTTTCTCCAAGTAACAAAATTATTAAGTAACAACAGCAAACCCAAACCTTCCAATACGCCACCTAAAATCAAACCCAAAACCCCACAAATGAGAAGAGTACAATTGGTTCGTGTACATAAACTATCGAGAGAGCTCACTGAAGAAAATAGGAAACTGGGTATTAAACAAAAATTTTTGGCACCCAGAGGTTATGTTCTTTTAAGACGAAATAATGGCAGACTCACACCAATACCCCATCAGATTACTTAGATTGGCACAAATAAACGCCCAGAGAAGTAGATTGGTTATGTCGGAAATCAAGAAGATTATAGATGAGTTAAATATCGATATTTTATGCATACAAGAGCCTTACTTAATAAACAAAAAACTAGCATATACCCCTGTTATGGCGAGAGAAATTCACACCGGGGAGAATCCAATGGCAGCTATTATTATAAATAACAATGAACTACAGGTAACCAAAATAACACAACTAAATGATACACATAATAACTGCATACAAATCAGTCATGATACAGGAACTTTTATTCTTTCCAACCACTACTTTCAGTACAGCCATGAAATTGAACCATATCTGGAATCGATACATAATATAAATAGACTATATCCAAATTATGAAGTATTACATACAATGGATGCAAATGCGAAGTCTGAATGGTGGCACAATAGTACAAAAGATGAAAGAGGGGAAAAATTGGAAGAGATTATATCAGAACTCAACTTAAGTGTTCTAAATCTACCTAACAACGCACCAACCTTTGAAAATCGAGCAGGTGCAACATCGAACATTGACCTGACCCTAGCAAATTTTCACATGGTTAACAAAATAGAAAACTGGAAAGTAGGTTTGGATTATACTACAAGCGATCACAGATTAATTTATTTCAATTACATTTTAGAACCCAGAAGAAATGTACATTTTAAAAAGGAATTTCGATTAAACTACAGACAAACCAACTGGGAGAAATTTCGACAGCAATTTGAAAACGTAAATCTAAATTACACCGGCAATGATCTGCATTTTGAAGCCAAAGAATTGGAGAAAATAATTAGACAAATAATGATAAATACCATACCGAAGCGCAAAATTAAGAAATATACAGACAACGTATGGACAGAAGAACTTTATAACTTACGAAGAAAATTAAGGAAAACTAGACGAATATATCAAAAAACTATAATATATGAAGAAAGAGAAAGAAATCTGTTACTTTACAGAAAAGCTAAACTTAAATTTAAGACAACCCTGCAAGAAACTAGGAAAAAATCATGGCAAAATTATATCGAAAACAGCATAGGCCAAAATATTTGGGGAGTACCATATAAAATAGCTATGGAAAAAATAAAAAAACCGGAAGTGTTAAATACTTTGAGAAAAGAAGATGGGACTATTACAACCAACTGGTCGGAATGTATAAACGAATTGCTACGAAAACTACTACCGGATGATAATGACGAGACAGATAATGAGCAAAATAGGATATTAAGAAATGAACTACAGGCACCATATGAAAACAATACAGTCATTTTCCCATTTCATGAAACTGAAATCAAACATACAATTTTAAACCTTAAGAAAAAGAAGGCAGCTGGAATAGATGAAATTAAAAATGAGATTTTGATTAATATAAGGGATAGCTTAATTCCATATTTACACAATATGTTTAATGACTGTCTATGGCAAGGAGAATTTCCCAGAGCTTGGAAAATTGCCAAGTTGACAATACTCAAAAAAGGAAGTGATAAAGATCCACTTGATCCTAAGTCCTATCGACCAATCTGCTTATTGAACACTATAGGGAAAGTTTTTGAATCTTTATTGAATAAAAGAATAATTGAATTTAGAACCATGATTGGCATGAATGACAACCAATATGGATTTCGGAAGGGAAGGTCTACCGAGGATGCCATTAACACAGTAATTGGAGCCACAAAAAATTCACCAAGTAAATATGTAGCCGCTATTTTTGTTGATATTTCTGGCGCTTTTGACAACCTTTGGTGGCCTTTTCTTTTTAAGAGATTAAGAAGCTTAAATTATCCAGTTTCATTATATAGAATTCTTTTAAACTATTGCAAAGATAGAAAAGTGAAACTTTTAGGAATAAATCAAACAATAACTGAGACTATTACTAAAGGATGCCCACAGGGTTCTATATTAGGGCCCACATTTTGGGACATTGTTTTAGAAACACTCCTAGAGAAAGTACAGCGCAATAATAACTGTCTGAAAGTAATAGCTTACGCTGATGACGTAGTTTTTTTAATAGATGCAAATTCAAGACGAGAACTAGAAGGAAAAAGTAATAATTTGTTGCATATACTTTCAACCTGGTGCAAGAGTTCCAAAATGAAGATATCCCCAGCAAAATCTGGATATATGATTTTAAAGGGAAATTTTAAAAGGGATCCAAGTTTAAAATTTGAAAATGAAAAAATAAGAAGAAATAAGAATATGAAATATTTAGGAATATATTTAGATGAGAAGTTAAATTTTAATCATCATACAGAACATGTAAGGGTCAAAGCCGAAAAAACTATGATGAAACTTTCTAGAATAATTCAATTTGATTATAAAATTCCGCTTCATACTGTTAGCATATATCACACAAGCATATTCAGCTCAATAATAACTTACGGTGCTGCAATTTGGGCTACTAGAATGAAAAATGTGATGATTAGAAATCTTCTAAGAAGGACACAAAGGAAAGTTTTATTAAGATTCACGGGAGCTTATAAAACAACCCCTACTTTAGCTCTTTTTGTAATAACTGGGATTTGGCCAGTAGATTTAACTCTAAGACTTCGAGGAGCTTATTTTTGGCTTAAAAAAGGAAACTTTAACGCAGTTGCTGATATTTTGGAGCAGTATTGCACTACTAAGCGGGAAATTAAAACTAGACTGATGCATATTTGGCAAGAAGAATGGGAAATTATAAATCAAGGAAGGCGTGCCTTTTCTTTCTTCACGAATATCTCCGAAAGATTGGCACTCAAACATTTGAATAATACGAAAGGACTTGTACACTATATATCTGGCCATGGACCTTACGGCACTTATTGGAAAAAAATTAATAAACTGAACACCGATGAGTGTGACGTATGCTTTAAGCAGGACACACCGGAGCATGTTATGTTTGAATGTCAAAAAAACACCAATTTTACGCTTGAGGAAAGAGAAAATCTACAAGGATATCAGCTCTTTGATATAATACGTAACAAAGATCTGTTTCCACATTTAGAGGCTCTAGCAAACAAGATTAGTTTACACGCTAGAAAGATAATTATAGAACAACCTCGACAAGCAGGAAACATAACGATAAATGCAGCAGAAAGACGATCACACAGAATTCAGACCAGGAACATGACAAGAAACCGTGAAAACCTACATATATATGATGAAATGGAACGGGATGGAATTTAATTATCCAGACAACGAGGTAAAGGGACCGAGCACAATAGTATACAGTCAGGATGGAGAGGCAGTATACTCAGAAAGCACTATCGGTGTGAGGCAGGCGACAACCCACGACCAGGGAGATGATGATCAGAAAGGAGTGGCGTGTCGAGGCGAGGCGAGTCGAGTCGAGGCGTGTCGAGTCGAGGCGAGGCGAGGCGAGGCGAGGCGAGTCGAGTCGAGTCTTCACCAAGTCGGGATTGCTGCATCATGCATTGATAGGAAGATCGGCGACGGATTGAGTGACCGCAAGTGCTAATGATCAAGTTAGTGATAGGATTTTAAGTGATTTATGACCCTGATTATCTAGTTAATCTAATTAAAAGTAAATAAGTGATTTAGTGATGTGAAAGTTGAATTAGTGAAGTGAAATGTGATTTATTTTATAAAACTTCTGGATGTTTAGGAAATAATAGTGAAAGATAATTTTGTAAAAATTAATCAAAAATAATTAAATATTAGTGATTTTGGTCCACATTATTATATTATTAAAGTATATAAATCATCTTATTAATCAAAAGTATAATATTTTTGTGTATGTTTTTATAAATTTTGGTTATGTAGATCTTGAACTTTATACTACACACATTTTGTAGATTTTGTAGTTTTTGTGCTGGAAACCAGTACATATAGTATGCCGCCGGTAACCGGCGGCAGTTTAGAGTTTTAGTTTATAGCTGTTTCTTTTTCTTTTTTTTATATATATATAACTGGTTACCAGTTATATTTTACTGGATACCAGTAAATTTTTGTTTATTTAAAATTTTTAATAAATATGTAAATTTAAATTAAAAAATATATATTTATAAAAAGTATTAGTTATAGGTATAATATTAAATTAATTAAATTTTAAATAATAATGATAGGTAATAATAATGATGATAATGATATTAATAATAATAATATAATTTATAATTTTATGTAATAATTATAATTAATAATTTAATTTTATATATTTGTTTATTGTTTAGTAATAGTTTGTAGTTGTGAGTGATGTTGTGTATGAAATTTATATTTTGTTGTATTGAGGAGATTAATTTGTTTTAATTTTAAAATTTTATTGTTTTTTTTTTCTTTTAACATATATATTAATTTATTTAGAAATTTTATTGTATTTTGATTGTTTGAAATGATTTGTTATTGTTTTAGAGAATTTATTTCTTAGAGTGATTATGTGCGAAATGTTATAATTTGTGTTTTTGTTTTTATTTCCTTGTGTTTTGTTTTATGATATATTATTTAATTTATCTATTTTTATAATTTGTTATATATTATATTATTTTGTAATTTTATTTTAAAATTTTTCTGTAAAGTATGTTGTATGTATGAATGTGAGAATAAATAAATTTTAAAGATCTGGCATATTAGCCCTGGTGTAAGTAATTAGGTGCCAGGGTTATTATACAGATTTTTATTTTATTTTATATTATATTATATTTTATTTTATTATTTTATTTTTATGGTCTCGTGGCCAGTCGCTCCCTTGGTCTCGTGGCCAGCCTCCGCCTTGGTATCGTCGCCACTCACTCCCTTGGTCTCGTGGCCAGTCGCTCCCTTGGTATCGTCGCCGGTCACTCCCTTGGTCTCGTGGCCAGTCGCTCCCTTGGTGTCGTCGCCAGTCTCCCCCTTGGTCTCGTGGCCAGTCGCTCCCTTGGTGTCGTCGCCAGTCTCCCCCTTGGTCTCGTGGCCAGTCGCTCCCTTGGTGTCGTGGCCAGCCTCCCCCTTGGTATCGTCGCCGGTCACTCCCTTGGTCTCGTGGCCAGTCGCTCCCTTGGTATCGTCGCCACTCACTCCCTTGGTCTCGTGGCCAGCCTCCCCCTTGGTCTCGTGGCCAGTCGCTCCCTTGGTCTCGTGGCCAGTCGCTCCCTTGGTCTCGTGGCCAGTCACTCCCTTGGTATCGTCGCCACTCACTCCCTTGGTCTCGTGGCCAGTCGCTCCCTTGGTGTCGTCGCCAGTCTCCCCCTTGGTCTCGTGGCCAGCCTCCCCCTTGGTGTCGTCGCCACTCACTCCCTTGGTCTCGTGGCCAGTCGCTCCCTTGGTGTCGTCGCCAGTGTCCCCCTTGGTCTCGTGGCCAGTCGCTCCCTTGGTGTCGTCGCCAGTCTCCCCCTTGGTCTCGTGGCCAGCCTCCCCCTTGGTATCGTCGCCACTCACTCCCTTGGTCTCGTGGCCAGTCGCTCCCTTGGTCTCGTGGCCAGCCTCCCCCTTGGTATCGTCGCCGCTCACTCCCTTGGTCTCGTGGCCAGCCTCCCCCTTGGTATCGTCGCCGGTCACTCCCTTGGTCTCGTGGCCAGTCGCTCCCTTGGTGTCGTCGCCAGTCTCCCCCTTGGTCTCGTGGCCAGTCGCTCCCTTGGTGTCGTCGCCAGTCTCCCCCTTGGTCTCGTGGCCAGTCGCTCCCTTGGTGTCGTCGCCAGTCTGCCCCTTGGTCTCGTGGCCAGCCTCCGCCTTGGTATCGTCGCCACTCACTCCCTTGGTCTCGTGGCCAGTCGCTCCCTTGGTATCGTCGCCGGTCACTCCCTTGGTCTCGTGGCCAGTCGCTCCCTTGGTGTCGTCGCCAGTCTCCCCCTTGGTCTCGTGGCCAGTCGCTCCCTTGGTGTCGTTGCCAGTCTCCCCCTTGGTGTCGTGGCCAGTCGCTCCCTTGGTGTCGTCGCCAGTCTCCCCCTTGGTCTCGTGGCCAGCCTCCCCCTTGGTCCCCTCCGAAGGAGTGTCGCCTTGTCGTGGTGGAGGGGCTCAGTACCTGAGCCAGACGGCCTACTAAGTGTCATTTTGATTACTGGTAGGCAAGAGGTGAGGGGAAGCAAAGAACATTCCAAACGGGTAGATGGGGCTCGTTAGTCTTGGTTGACGACTCATCTAGGAGAAGAGGACTCCGAAATCAAACTCCCCCAGGGGCTCCTACTATGGTAGGTACGGGTTTGGCGTACCCGGGGCCCCGAGCCATACTCTCGATTGGGTTCCTCCAAGAGGTGAGAGGGCACATGCCAAACGCCCAATCAACTTTGGTCCACTTTTGTGTTTGACCTCCCACCTGTTACCTCCCTGTACACAGTCTGACGGATAACCTACGCGCGGGTTGGAGGATGGGGTGACGCAAGGGGTGACTGGGTAATCGCGTAAGTCCCAGCCCCTGGTTATCATGTAGGATCTGTGTACGTATCCGCTGATAAAGGTCAGTCCCGGGGAGGGGCCATTGCATGAGCTGATGCACTCCTGAAGGCGATTGGGTCCCTCTGTCTATACATTGGGAGGTGAGACCCTAGGGTGAGCAAGGTCCAGGCCAGGACTCTCACCTAAGCCGGGGTGGCGCCCAGGAAGTGAGCATGCCATCGGAGACATTTGCAATGGTGGAGGATATCATCGCCATGGGACATCCCAAACTAAATATAAAAACCCAGAAAACGATTGGAAAGGAAGTAGCAGAGTTGAGTGGTCCTCGCTACTTAATATTTACTAGAACTGAGGAAGGAAGGAAATTTACATCGGTGAACCCATTTGTTATCCAAAAGGGTCTTGATAAAATAGCTGGCCCAGTGAAGAACTGCACAAGATCTCGCAACGGCACGCTCCTGGTTGAAGCTAATTCAGCATCCCAGGCGGCTACTTTACTTAAGGCGAATATGTTAGCTAGCTATCCGGTACGCGTAGAACTGCATAGGACTTTGAACTCCTCCCGTGGAGTTGTGAACACCCGGGCATTGGACGGCATGTCCAATGAGGAGATTCAGGAGAACCTCGAAGATCAAGGTGTAACAGCAGTATACCGGGTTCAGAGAAAAGATGGAGGCGAATATCTGCCTACCCGTACCCTTTTCCTTACCTTTAATCGGGTAGATCTCCCACAAAGGATAAAGGCTGGGTACGAGGCCATTGAAGTAAGACCATATATTCCGAACCCGATTAGATGTTACAAATGCCAGCGCTTTGGTCATACAAGTGACACATGCAGTGGTAGAGCTACCTGCGTGAACTGTGGAGGCATCGCCCATGACGATGACTGTACATCACCTCCCAGTTGTATTAACTGCAGGGGAGAGCATCCAGCAAACTCCCGAGAATGTCCCCGTTATGTGGAGGAAAGAGCTATCCAGGAGATCCGGGTTAGAGAGAAGGTGTCCTTCTCAGAAGCCCGAAAGCTCTTACGTTTGCGACAGCCCACTATTCCGAATTCCGGTACCTATAGCTCGGTTGTAGCTAAACCAGTACCGTGTCGGGAAATCGCAACTCAAACTAGCGATGAATGCGGGGTAACAATTTCAGATAAGATTCTCGTAGCTAGGTCACCTCCAAAGCCTCAGACATCACCTAAGTCCGCCAGAGCATCTACAAGCACCGCAGTTCAATCCAGCAGACCAGCAAGGTCGCCAACAAAGAAGCCGAGCTCTAAGAGTAGACCGATTGTATACGATGTGTCACCGATGAAGTTTAAGACCCAGTATCAAAGATCTGATTTCCTCAAAGAAAATAAGATATCTCCCAAGGCAGCAAAGGGAAAGAAAAGCCCAAAGACATCTCCCAGGAGATCCTCTTCGGAGGAATCCTCTGGGATGGCTACAGACCGGCGAATGTCATCTTCGCCGGTCTCCGTGTCCAATCGGTTCGAGGCTCTCGAACCAAAATTCAGTATCGGAACACGGACGTCCTCGGCAGAGGACATGGAGTTCGAATCTGCCCACACTGGGAGACCCCCAGTAGAAAAGAGGCGCGAAAAAGCGCCAGACAAGAATGCGAGCCCCAGAGAAAAAAAAAGGGCTAAGTTAGTTCGACAACCGCCAACTCCAAAGTAATGAAGAGTTACCTTGGAGTTACCTATCCCATACACAATGCAATATGGCTATCCTACATTGGAACATACGTGGCATTCGAACTCAAATGCCAGAACTTGAGCTCTTGCACAAAGAAAACGAACCTCTGGTCACATGTTTGCAAGAGACTAAGCTGCGTCCTCGAGACGCTTTCCATCTAAGGCGATACACCCCAGTAAGGTGTGATGTCACACCAGAAGAGGGTGTACCGGCACATGGCGGCGCTATGATGCTTGTTAGAGATGACGTGTATATGCAAACTCTACCATTGCACTCTGATATACAATCAGTTGCTGTATGGATTAAACTGCCAAACATACATTTCACCATCTGTAATGTTTATTTGCCTCCGTCCCATGACTTCTCGCACATTGATTTAGAAGATCTAGTTTCCCAGTTGCCAACACCGTTTCTGTTGGTGGGAGACTTCAATGCGCACCACCCACTTTGGGGTTCAAGTCGCGCTTGTGCGAGAGGTAAACTCATTTCCGATTTCTTGGACAGTCACAACCTAGCTCTCCTCAACACTGGAGAGCCTACTTTCATTTCGGACTCTCACAGCACCTTCTCACACCTTGATCTTGCAGTTTGTTCACCTCAGTTGGCAGTCTCCTTACAATGGAATGTCATCTCTGATTTACACTCTAGTGACCACTTCCCATGTCTTATTAGTCTCTTGACGCAACATGTATATTCCACACGTATGCCCAGATGGCGTTTGGACCATGCGAACTGGAACCTTTACACCCAGTTGGCTGTCTTTACCTACAACGAGCACGACTCAGTGAATAATTTGGCGCAGCATCTCACGGAGACGATTCTCTCTGCTGCTGAACAATCGATTCCGCGGTCGACTACACACCCCCGTCGATTTCCCGTCCCCTGGTGGACGGAAGAATGTCGGAACGCCATTCGTGCTCGAAGGCGTACACTTAGGGTTTTCCAACGTCACCCTACTTTGGAAAACCTAATCGAATACAAGAAATTGCGCGCGAGGTCCAGACAAGTCATTAAGGATAGCAAAAAGTCATCATGGAGCAAATTTGTAGCTTCATTTAACCGACACACACCTTCCTCGGTTGTGTGGGATAGATTAAGGCGTGTTGCAGCTAAAACGACCCAAATGCCAATAGCGGGACTAAAAACAGCCACAGGAGCTGTTGTTGATTCATTTGAAGTGGCCAATACCTTTGGCAGTGCTTTCGCACAAGTGTCTAGCTCGGAAAACTACTCCCCTGAGTTCCTTCCAATTAAAACTCAGGTGGAATCTCAAGGCTTCTCGTTTCGTTCTAGAAACGTAGAAGATTACAATCGCCTTTTCACCATGGCAGAGCTGGAGTATTCCCTGAAATCTTCGCGATGTTCAGCACCAGGACCGGACGGTATTCATGTACAAATGTTACAACGGCTCTCTCCTGAAGGTAAGGCATTCCTGCTCGAGGTCTACAATCGTGTTTGGGTGGACAGTATACTCCCAGAAAATTGGCGGGAGGCCACCGTTATTCCCATCTTGAAGGCTGGGAAGGACCGTCATCTTCCCTCCAGCTATCGTCCTATTTCCCTCACCAGTTGCGTTTGCAAGGTGATGGAACGCATGATCAATGGACGATTGGTATGGTGGTTAGAAAGTCGTAACCTACTGACTAACATCCAGTGTGGTTTTCGACGACGCCGTTCAACTGTTGACCATCTTGTGTCAATATCGACACAGATAATGGACGGCTTTATGAAGAACTGTCAAACCGTTGGCATATTTTTCGATCTTGAGAAGGCTTATGATACGTGCTGGCGAGCAGGGATTCTACGTTCCCTGTATGCCTGGAACATACGTGGACGCCTACCACTTTTCATTCAGGAGTTTATGAAGGACCGCTTTTTCCGAGTAAGGGTCGGCTCGGTTTTTTCTAATCCTTTTGTTCAGGAGGAGGGAGTACCTCAGGGTTCGGTGCTAAGTGTCACGCTCTTTGCTATAGCAATTAACTCCATCTGGAAATGTGTTCCACCTGGAGTTTCGTCATGCCTATTCGTAGACGACTTCGCTGTCTATTGCACTTCTCAGCGCACGGCGTTCTTACAACGGCGCCTGCAGCAATGTTTGGACAACCTTAGAGAATGGAGCATGAAAAACGGCTTCCGTTTCTCAACTGAGAAGTCAATCTGCGTTAATTTCTGGCGCCGTAGGAGACGATTACCACCTTCGCTCCGATTTGGTCCAGATGAACTTCCCTTCGCAGAAGAGACGCGCTTCCTGGGTTTGATCTTGGACAGGAAGCTTAGTTGGTCGTCGCATATTGCACAGCTAAGAGCGAGATGTGACCGTTCCCTAAATATTATGCGAGTACTGAATGGCAAATCGTGGGGAGCGGATCGAACAATTTTGTTGCGAATATATCGCGCATTGGTCCGATCCAAGCTAGACTATGGGTGTATTGTTTATTCGTCAGCACGACCATCTGTGCTGAGAAGATTAGACGTGGTCCATAATAGGGGCATCCGCATTGCAACAGGAGCTTTTCCAACAAGCCCAGTGGTGAGCCTTTACGCCGAGTCCGCAGAAGCTCCTCTGCAATATCGGCGTGAGATTCTCTTGGCAAATTATGGTTGTGCGCTTAGATGTATGCCTAAGCACCCAACGTTCGCTTCTTTTTTCACCACCACGCTAAGAGAACGATATAGAAATAGCACCCTTAATCCAAAGCCTGCGGGGTTCCGTTTCCAAGAGCTCCTAGTGAAGCTTGGAGTGGAACTGCCTGTGATGTTCGCCAAGGGCGAGAGACTTTACCCCCCTTGGCTATCTGGTACGCCCCATGTAGATCTTGGGATGACCATACACCAGAAGTCCACGATGCCTATTTCAAGTATCCGCACGTGTTTCTTAGAATTTTTGTCAGGCTACTCTGACCGTAAATATATTTACACCGATGGATCAAAGAACACCAACGGTGTTGGATGTGCTTATGTTTATGGAACCGAACCATATACATTCGGTTTTCCAAATAGCACTTCCATTTTTACTGCAGAGCTTTATGCAATCTATCGAGCCGTTTTGTATGTTCGCCGTCGTAAATTAGGTGACTGCCTGATTTTGAGCGATTCCCTTAGTGCACTGCAGAGCCTTTGTCAGTTGTACAACCCCCACCCTATTGTACAACGTATCCAGGATGCCCTCCATGTTTTGCACGCTTCTGGCGTTGACGTGGTGTGTGCATGGATTCCTGGTCACGTAGGTTTGCCGGGGAATGAAAAGGCAGATTTAGCAGCAAAGACGGCAACTACAGAACCCAGAATTATCATCTCACGTGTTACTTCGGAAGACTTTAGGCTTGAAGTGCGGAGAGCGGTGCTGTCGTCCTGGCACGACGAGTGGTCAGCTCTCCGCGGTAATAAGCTTAGAGAAGTGAAAGAACTTCCGATAAACTGGGTAACTTCCTGTCGCACATCTCGTCGCGAGGAGGTTAGTTTGGCTCGATTAAGAATAGGGCACTGCAATTTTTCGCACGGTTACCTATTTAAAAGGGACCCTGCGCCTCTATGTCCGCTGTGTGACAACGTTTTGTCGGTTCGCCACGTGCTCCTAGAGTGTTACTCTCTAGCGCACCTTCGGGATTCTCTGCAGCTGCCTGCCAGACTTGCAGAGGTCCTAGCGGACGACAAAACAGCGGTTGATAGAGTTCTTAATTTTTTAGCGCAGTGTAATATAAATTTGAGGATTTAAATTTTTTAAATTATCTTGTTCTGCTTTTGGACATATTTATCACATTGTTTCATATCTGGCTATTGCCACTGATTTCTACCTTGTATATTTTGTTGTTTCTAGTATTTTTATTTTTTGAGTGAAATTTATATCTGGCTATTGCCATGAGTCTGTTAAGGGCGCTGATGACCTAGAAGTTGAGCGCCCTTAAACCAAATCCAAATCCAAATCCAATCCCCCTTGGTATCGTCGCCGGTCACTCCCTTGGTCTCGTGGCCAGTCGCTCCCTTGGTATCGTCGCCACTCACTCCCTTGGTCTCGTGGCCAGCCTCCCCCTTGGTCTCGTGGCCAGTCGCTCCCTTGGTCTCGTGGCCAGTCGCTCCCTTGGTCTCGTGGCCAGTTGCTCCCTTGGTATCGTCGCCACTCACTCCCTTGGTCTCGTGGCCAGTCTCCCCCTTGGTCTCGTGGCCAGTCGCTCCCTTGGTCTCGTGGCCAGTCGCTCCCTTGGTCTCGTGGCCAGTTGCTCCCTTGGTATCGTCGCCACTCACTCCCTTGGTCTCGTGGCCAGTCTCCCCCTTGGTCTCGTGGCCAGCCTCCCCCTTGGTATCGTCGCCGGTCACTCCCTTGGTCTCGTGGCCAGCCTCCCCCTTGGTATCGTCGCCACTCACTCCCTTGGTCTCGTGGCCAGTCGTTCCCTTGGTCTCGTGGCCAGTCGTTCCCTTGGTCTCGTGGCCAGTCACTCCCTTGGTATCGTCGCCACTCACTCCCTTGGTATCGTGGATAGTCGCTCCCTTGGTCTCGTTGCCAGCCTCGCCCTTGGTCTCGTGGCAAGCCTCCCCCTTGGTATCGTCGCCACTCACTCCCTTGGTCTCGTGGCCAGTCGCTCCCTTGGTCTCGTTGCCAGTCACTCCCTTGGTCTCGTCGGCAGTCTCCCCCTTGGGCTCGTGGCCAGTCACTCCCTTGGTCTCGTCGCCAGTCACTCCCTTGGGCTCGTGGCCAGTCACTCCCTTGGTCTCGTCGCCAGTCTCCCCCTTGGTCTCGTCGCCAGTCGCCCCCTTGGTCTCTTGGCCAGTCACTCCCTTGGTCTCGTCGCCAGTCTCCCCCTTGGGCTCGTGGCCAGTCACTCCCATGGTCTCGTGGCCAGTCACTCCCTTGGTCTCGTGGCCAGTCGCTCCCTTGGTGTCGTCGCCAGTCTCCCCCTTGGTCTCGTGGCCAGTCACTCCCTTGGTCTCGTCGCCAGTCACTCCCATGGTCTCGTGGCCAGTCACTCCCATGGTCTCGTCGCCAGTCACTGCTTTGGTCTCGTGGCCAGTCACTCCCATGGTCTCGTGGCCAGTCACTCCCTTGGTCTCGTGGCCAGTCACTCCCATGGTCTCGTCGCCAGTCACTGCTTTGGTCTCGTGGCCAGTCACTCCCATGGTCTCGTGGCCAGTCACTCCCATGGTCTCGTGGCCAGTCACTCCCTTGGTCTCGTCGCCAGTCTCCCCCTTGGGCTCGTGGCCAGTCACTCCCTTGGTCTCGTCGCCAGTCTCCCCCTTGGGCTCGTGGCCAGTCACTCCCATGGTCTCGTGGCCAGTCACTCCCTTGGTCTCGTGGCCAGTCGCTCCCTTGGTGTCGTCGCCAGTCTCCCCCTTGGTCTCGTGGCCAGTCACTCCCTTGGTCTCGTCGCCAGTCACTCCCATGGTCTCGTGGCCAGTCACTCCCATGGTCTCGTCGCCAGTCACTGCTTTGGTCTCGTGGCCAGTCACTCCCATGGTCTCGTGGCCAGTCACTCCCTTGGTCTCGTGGCCAGTCACTCCCTTGGTCTCGTCGCCAGTCACTCCCATGGTCTCGTGGCCAGTCACTCCCATGGTCTCGTGGCCAGTCACTCCCTTGGTCTCGTCGCCAGTCTCCCCCTTGGGCTCGTGGCCAGTCACTCCCTTGGTCTCGTCGCCAGTCACTCCCATGGTCTCGTGGCCAGTCACTCCCTTGGTCTCGTCGCCAGTCACTCCTTTGGTCTCGTGGCCAGTCACACCCATGGTCTCGTGGCTAGTCACTCCCTTGGTCTCGTGGCCAGTCACTCCCTTGGTCTCGTCGCCAGTCACTCCCATGGTCTCGTGGCCAGTCACTCCCTTGGTCTCGTGGCCAGTCACTCCCTTGGTCTCGTGGCCAGTCACTCCTTTGGTCTCGTCGCCAGTCTCCCCCTTGGTCTCGTGGCCAGTCACTCCTTTGGTCTCGTCGCCAGTCACTCCCATGGTCTCGTGGCCAGTCACTCCCTTGGTCTCGTCGCCAGTCACTCCCATGGTCTCGTGGCCAGTCACTCCCTTGGTCTCGTGGCCAGTCACTCCCTTGGTCTCGTGGCCAGTCACTCCTTTGGTCTCGTCGCCAGTCTCCCCCTTGGTCTCGTGGCCAGTCACTCCTTTGGTCTCGTCGCCAGTCACTCCCATGGTCTCGTGGCCAGTCACTCCCTTGGTCTCGTGGCCAGTCACTCCTTTGGTCTCGTCGCCAGTCACTCCCATGGTCTCGTGGCCAGTCACTCCCTTGGTCTCGTGGCCAGTCACTCCTTTGGTCTCGTCGCCAGTCACTCCCTTGGTCTCGTGGCCAGTCACTCCTTTGGTCTCGTCGCCAGTCACTCCCATGGTCTCGTGACCAGTCACTCCCTTGGTCTCGTGGCCAGTCACTCCTTTGGTCTCGTGGCCAGTCACTCCCTTGGTCTCGTGGCCAGTCACTCCCTTGGTCTCGTGGCCAGTCACTCCTTTGGTCTCGTCGCCAGTCACTCCCATGGTCTCGTGGCCAGTCACTCCCTTGGTCTCGTGGCCAGTCACTCCTTTGGTCTCGTGGCCAGTCACTCCCTTGGTCTCGTGGCCAGTCACTCCTTTGGTCTCGTCGCCAGTCACTCCCATGGTCTCGTGACCAGTCACTCCCTTGGTCTCGTGGCCAGTCACTCCTTTGGTCTCGTCGCCAGTCTCCCCCTTGGTCTCTTCCCCTTTACTGTTTTACTGTGTCTACTTCTGTGTCTCTTGTAGTTGTGTGCTTGACCCGGGGTTGGTGGTGGTGGCTAGCCTAGCAGTGGTTTGTTTTGTTGTGCTAGAGTGGCGGGTTCTAACATTAACTAACAATTTTCTGAGTCTACCTATTTTGTTATTCCAGGTATCTCTATGTGCTAAATAAAATAGGTAGAGATACCTAGAATGATTGGGGTGGGTGGATTCAGAAAATTGTTTTTCACCTATGTCTATAAGTCACATTAGGAAATAACGGTATAGTGGTTTTGAAGGCATTAATGTTAGTGGAGCGTACCGTTCTACCACAGCGGACTAAGTACTACTATAGGCTTGGTGAGGAAGATGTATTGCGCTAGATCAGCTGCTATCTCGGGACAACAAAATTTGCTTTGCCATGTTGGGAGAGATGGGCGATGTATGCACCATCTGCGCAGCGTAGTGGAAGTGTGACCGACTGTGTAGCGAATGATCCTGTGTTCCAGCCCAGGCACTGCAGAAGTAAAAAGAAATAAAAAGCTGCCACCACCACCACATGCAAATCCTCCTCTTCCATATTCTACATTAAACCCAGAAGCCAATTCAGATTCTCCTTCAGCAAAATCAAATGGTTTACGTTTTGTTTCAGCAAGACATGAAACAAATCAGACATTACATGAAGGTAAATACACTAACTAAAACCAAACCCCTATTTGATAATAAAAAAAAAGTAAAGAATATCCTCTGATTAAAGAAATTAAATGTAATAAAATTAAAGCTAAACTAACTTCATAAGAAATAGTTTGAGCCACTGCACGTAAACCTCCCAATAATGTATCATTATAATTTGAAGATCAACGAGCTAATATAACAGTATAAACTCTTATACTCATACAAACAATAAAATAAAAATAAACCTCTTATATAGGGTATTAATATTCACAATATCAAAGATAAGAATAAACAAAATACATGATACACATAACATAATAAATAATTAGAAACGGAAGGATTAATATGTTCCTTCCAGAAAAGCTTAATAGCATCACCAAAAGGCTGTAAAAGACCTACAGAGCCTACCTTATTGGGGCCTTTACGTAAATGAATATAACCTAATACTTTACGTTCTAATAAAGTGGAACATAACTATAACAGAAATTACCAAAATTAAACCAACTAATTTATTAGAAATAATTCTCCACGTATTTTACTATCTATAACTATAAATCATATTTACAGATTCTAAATCTCTTGCACTTAATTCTGCCAAAATAGTTTAATTAATAATCTTCAAGTTAAAAAAATAATTAATTTAAATATTTTAGTACAAGAGGAGCACATATTTAAAATAAAGATAGAAACCAACCTGGCTCACACAGATTTAAAGTCAGAACATGTAAGATTTTCAAGGTCGAACAGACCTAGTTATTGAACATCTGCACCCATAACTAATCTTAATCCAACATCGAGGTCACAATCTCTTTTTTCGATATGAACTCTCAAAAAGAATTATGCTGTTATCCCCAAGGTAATTTAATCTTTTAATCATCAAATATGGATCATATAACTAATTTATTAAATATAAAGAATAGCTCACTTTATCTTCTAATCACTCCAGTTAAATAAATTTCATAAAAACCAAAAAGTAAACTTTAACTCAATTACTACATATATTAAACTCTATAGGGTCTTCTTGTCCCTTAATAACGTTCTAAGTATTTTTACTTAAGACCTAAATTCAATATCAATTATCATAAAACAGAATTTACCTCATCCAACCATTCATAAAAACCATCTACTGCAATAAATGTATCAAAACTTCCTTTAGAAACTTCTATCTACACAAAAATTTACATAGAGACTAATGTTAAAATGAACAACTGTTTAAGCAAGACTCAAACTCGAACATATTGACTTATTAATTAATACTTTACTTCAAAACATTGGCTTAATAAAGTCAACAATTTTAATGATTCACTTAATAAATCAAAATATAACAATAGTTATGGATCACAAATTTAATTTCTAATAATTAATCAAACTTTAACCAATTTAAGTAAAATTCGACAAAGGCCTTTCCTCGAATAAAAAAAAAATTTTTTTGCCCAAAAATCCAATTTCAACTTTTCAAGAACATTGGTTCATTAACTTACAGTTCTATATCCATAATCCACTGGGTGTCATTTTTTTTTTTTTACTTTTTAAATGAAACCTAGTGGATTTTGGATACAGATACTGTAAGCCTAGATATATGAACAGTAAATTCATGCACTCCCTTGCTCTCTCTCCCGCTCACCATCTCTCCCAATCACCACTTCACATCTATTCTTCCCGTATAGGTTATTATACCTTGTATAAATTTAGTGTTAATATATATAATATAAATCTTTCTTGATAGATCTTAATAGAAGATAAGATATATATACATACAGCTATTAGGGTTCCTGAGGGCTAGGGAGTCTTTATTTTTCCAACCTCTAGATTTCTCTAATTTCTCTATAAACTCTTAACCCCTAACATGCTGACCTGTCATGGCATGTAATACGTCCTCTGATTGGTAATCAGAGGATATGGTCGGTGAATTTATTTTGATAACTCTCCCGGTCAGGTCGGTGAGACCCGTAAACCAACGACAAGTGTGGTCCTCCAGACATTCTGGGGGTTGTGAGAGAGCGATGTGACCGCCAAAACATAAAAATATGGTGCTCTCTAAAAAACGGTTACTATTACTGCTATTGCTCTCTTCAATATCAAATTATGAAATATGACTCGAGGGGTAAAATGTTCCGGAGTTTAAATAGTCCTCCATTCGGATCTCCGGGTGGGGACTACTTCTCGAGAACCAAAACATTATATTAATAGAAGATCTAACATCAGACTTCTACAATGGAATGCGGGTGGTCTCTCACAAACAAAAAGAGTAGAACTGAATAAAATTGTATTTGACTATAAAATAGATATCTTTGTAATACAAGAAGCAAATCTAACAAATGACCAACTTAAATACTTCAATTTTACTGGATTTTTACTACACTTATTACCCAAAAATAGACAGATAAGTAGTGGAATATTAGTTGGAGTCAAAAAGGATATTAAATCCTCCTTTGAAATTGTTAAAGAAATGGATAACACAGATAAAAGTGAATTAATAAAGCTAAATTTTTGGGATAACAAAACACATCTACATTTATACAGTATTTACAATCCTCCCAGGAATGAACCAGATTTCTCACTTATTGACCAATTAAATAAAACAATCGTAATTGGAGATTTCAATGCCCATTCCAAAAGATGGGGTTATGAAAAAGTGGATTCTACAGGGAAGATAGTGGAAGAATTTTTGAATACCACAAATTTTGAACTGATTTATAGTAAAGAAGATCACACAATTTAATTTAAAAGGTGAGTTAATTAATAACACTGAACAACACTTACAACATATTTTTCTGGGACGCGTTTCGAAGGTAGCAGTTACCTTGGAAACGCATCCCGGAAAAATATGTTGTAAGTGTTGTTCAGTGTTATTAATTAACTCACCTTTTAAATTAAATTAATTACAACAACACTGTTTTCAAACTTCTATGAAAGGAAGATAAGATCCCACAACCTTCATACATTACTCTGGAGCAGGCAGTAACCCAGACCTCTTGTTAGCTACAACAAATATTGTTTCAAAAATTAAAAAACAAGTTATAAAAGATCCAAGTTCTGGTCACAGAGCAGTAATTGCTGATATAAAACTAGAGAATACAAATAACAGTCAAGGTCTTACGAATCTGTATTGGAACTTAAAAAAATCAGATTGGAACTAATATAAAACTGAATTAGAACATAAATTTAAAGAACAAACAAACTCACAGCTGCATGACCAACCAGATTATATGAACAAAAATTTCTGTAAAGTTATCCTAGAAACCGCAAAAAAACATATTCCTCGTGGAAGAATTAAAAATTTCAAACTCTTTTGGAACCCCCTGTTAGAAGAACTGAAAAAGCGAAGGGATATAGCTAGAAATGCAACTGAACAAACAAAAAACATATTGGATACACAAATATGGCGAAAGAAATGTGCCTAACTAAAAAAAGAAATTAATACTGCTAAAAGGAATCACTTTAATAATTTGTTAGAAAAAATGGATTATAGGACAGATGGTAACAAAGCTCCTAAGTTCATAAAAAATGTCAAGGACAGGAAAGAAAACAACAGCACACCTATCATACACAACAATAAAATGTTAGTAAATGATGCAGTCATAGCCGAAACATTCAATAAATATTATGCCAATTCACATAAAGTAAGAAGAAATAATAAAAAGGAACGTAAAGAAATTAAAAAAGATTTGAAACAAGATAGAGAATGTGATCCTAACACTCAGTGCAATATCTTTTTTCAAAATTTTAATATACAAGAACTGAACATTGCAATAAATAATCTAAAAAACGAAAAGTCTCGCATACATCCAGAGTTCATAAAAAAACCTTGGAAAAACAGCAAAACAACAACTACTGAAACTCTACAATCTATCCTGGAAAACCACTGTACCTGCTGAATGGCGAAAAGCAATAATTGTCCCACTCTTGAAGAAAGACAAAACAGCATCAGAAATAAAAAATTATAGACCAATAGCTCTTACTAGCATAATAGCAAAAGTGATGGAAAGAATGGTGTCAAACAGGTTAAATTGGTTTCTAGAATCACAAAATTTAGTATCCCCATGTCAAGCTGGATTCAGAGAGTTCCACTGTACAAATGAACAAGTCTTCCTTCTCAGTCAAGAAATCAAAGACTCCTTCAATAGAAAAGAAGGTAATGTATCAGTTTTTATTGATTTCCGAAGTGCATATATTCTATATGCAGAACAAAACTACTAAAGAAAGTAAAAAAAATAGGGATACAAGGTCCAATGTTTTCGTGGCTATGTCATTTCCTAACACAACGCTTTATTGCAACCAGATATGGAAGAAATATATCTAAATACAAACAAGTACACCGTGGCTTACCACAAGGTGCAGTGCTCAGCACTACACTTTTTAATATATTTATTAACGATCTGCCACAACAAATACAAGAATCAGGTGTGAAGTGTGCACTATTTGCTGATGACTTAGTAATGCAGACTTCAAAACCAAAAAGCAAAAGTACAGAACTAGAAAAAACCATGCAACAATCCTTAACCAGCTTACAAAGGTGGACCAAAGAAAATTTAATGACTGTTAATACAACAAAATCAAACTCCCAAATCTTTTCACTAAGAAAAAAACCACTAAAAATAAAAATAAATTTTGAGGGTCAGCAATTACCAGAAACAAAGGAAGCAAAATATTTAGGAGTTACATTTGATACCAAACTTACATGGACCAAACAAATAGAAAATGTAATACAAAGAGCAGAGAGGTGCCTTTCACTGTTAAATTGTCTAACAGGAATGAAGTGGGGATGTTCCAGAGCAACTCTTAACACAACATACAATGTATATATAAAGCCATTATTTACTTACTGCAGCGAAGTTCTTGTAACAGCAAACACAAAAAAAATTCAAATCTTTCAAAACCAAAGTCTGAGATTAATTACAGGTGCTATCAAAACCACACCAATAGCAGCTATGGAAATACTAACCAACCAATACCCCATTGAATATGAAATAGAAAAAGCAGCTCTTATTCAACACGAAAAGTTGATCAGACTCCCATTCAATATATGGCACAAGAGAAATTTTACAAATACACTAAAGACTCAGGAGAGCTGTCTTTCCAAAATTCAAGACATCAGGAAGAATGTACACCTTCCTAATTCAAAGGAAAACTTCATATCTAAAGTCAATCCGACACATACATTAGACATCACATATTATTTACACCTGACAGAAGAAGTTAAGAAAAGTGATACTCCAACTAGTGTTCTAAAATTATTGGCATTAGAGACAATCCATACTAGATTTCCAGAACACGAATGGCTCCATATTTATACTGATGGATCATTGATATCAAACCAAGATGGAGCAGGTGCTGGAGACACGTGTCACCTCTTTTCCTATTACAAATCTTTAAGTTATAGAACTACTAACTTTGATGGAGAAATTGAAGCAATTCGAATGGCCCTACAAAATCTTTTGTACAGAATTTCACATTTTCAGCAAGCAGTTATTCTCTCAGATTCCAGGGCAGCAATTATAGCAATTACTTCCAAGTTGTCACCAAAAAACCAAACAATTATAGAATGTTGGAAAATCCTGACCCATCTAACAGCACTTCAGAAACACCTAATCTTCCAATGGATACCAGCTCACTGTGGACTGAGTGGTAACGAGAAAGTTGATTTTCTTGCAAAAAAGGGTACCAGCGGTGTACAAAAATCTATAGTTAATCTACCATTTTATGCAGCTAAAGGATTAGTCAACTCTGAATTCAAAAAAATTATTGCAAAATATTATTATGAAAAATCAAAGAATAAAAGATGGGAACTACCAAACATTCAAACAGTAACTCCTGAGTATCCTCGAAAAACAGCAGTTGCAGCCTTCAGGTTGATTACAGGACATGATTGTCTGGCAAAACATTTAAACAGAATTGGGATATATTCTTCAGCACTCTGTCCTCTATGTGATCTGCAAGAGGAAATGGATCGAGACCACCTTCAAATATGCCCGGCCACTTATAGTGCCCCATCCATCAGTGAAAAATATTGGAGAGCAAGAGGATTAATGACTTCATTGTCAGAAATCCAGCATTAGCGAACAACAAATGCAGGGGAAAAAGACCACATAAAACATTTTAATTAGCTCATTGCTATATATTTGTACTTTAATTTGGTACATCAAGTACCCTCCATGCTGCAGATGTACATGCTTTATTTAAGCGGTAGACATCAGCTCCATTTTCATACCTTTCAACAAATACAGAGACATCCAAAAACCATCCAAACCACTGTGCATTGTCCACTGTACATACAGAAACACAGTAACATGCAGCTGTACACAAGATCACGCAGTTGACTTGTGTTTCTTTGCTCTGGAAGTGCAGTATTGAGCAGACGTGAAGTGTGATTGAGTTATTACTTGGCAAAGTGTTGAGGCATATTGACCTTGGTGCTTGAGCACTGTGGTCACTTCTTTTCTTGTTTATTAGAAGAGCGAAATGTCAGTAACTTGGAGTATATTCAGCGATAAAACACAAAGTTATTACCTGTCTAGCCTTGTATGTGCAATAAGCTTGCATAAACAACTGGACAGTTTCACATTCTTTCTGGTACGCTTCATGGCTTTGCCAGGTACAGAGGTATTTTTTAGAGGTGGCGCGTGACCTTGCTCGGATATGCGCGAGTGATATCACGCAAAGCGATAGTGGGGGTAAGTTTCCACGAGCAGCCTGCTGGCTAGTGGGCTAGAAGTCGAAGAGATACTAACCAGACACCCATTTTATCTTGCAATAGACAAGTGGACTCGACCATGAACTACTGCACAATATTACGTCACACGCCACCTCTAAAAAATACCTCTGTAGTATTACCAGTATACTTCATTATTTTGTCCTATACTTAGTTACAAAGTGTATTATGACTCAGCATTTGTTTTCTACTGCACAGTGTAATTATTTATCATTGTATGTGTTGGCTCAGTCATCTCGTCAAGCGAAAGTGTGATTTGCAGAAAGAGTTCCAGGTGATCTGCAATTTCTTTCTCTGGGGTAACTTAAAGCATAAAGTATGCAAGATAAACTCACACACTCTGGAAGAATTAAAACAAAATTCCACCAGGAAATTGTCATCATTTCTCAATGTCAACTATGGTGAGTGATGTATAGTTTCCTAAAGAGGTGCCAAAAATGTATGGACAATGACGGTGACCAGTTTCAGCATCTCCTTTAATAACATTGGTAAGTAAAGTCTTTAAAAGTAGGTATACAATGAATGTATGGTTTCGTCCGGGCTGTTCTATGATAGTGGCAGTTGGCGACAAGTGCCGAGGATGTGTAAAGGCAAAATATAATGCAGCCGGTTCGGAGTCTCTTGGATCACCCATTGGTACAGTGTATGAACAGACATTTGATATTGTTCCATTCTTAAGTTGACAGTTTATCAGATGTGGGCACTTTGTGGCTATTACAATTCTTGTAGTTTATCCTGAAGAATCTCCAACATTTGGACAAAAAGGATCTGAGAACCAAATATGAGTTAATATTGAAGAGCTCATTAAATAAAAGGACAAAAATGAGTACGATGCAACTGAAATCATTGTAAGTTGCAGCAAAACCACGGATGCTCTGGTTTTGATCAGGCCCAGATGACTTAGTTGTCAACAGGTGGTTAAAATCCACTCACTGCCGTAGTGTTTATACATAAAAATTTCATACTTCCCAAAGAAGACTATTTCTATTTCTGTTTGTTTTAGGGTGGCAAGACTGAAGCAGCTAAGTTGATAGTGATCTCCCTTTCTGTCCAACCAGTACTTTCCCTAGCAGAGAGATACAACTTACCACCAAATGAGGCAGCACGTCGTCTTTCAGGTAACCTCCATTCCAATGTAGCATTAATATGTTAAAGTTATATAATTGACTCAGAATAACACAGAATAATTTAAAGGCATGATTCAGGGGTTATTTTTGAATATTTTCTTATAGTGAATGTATGTATGCAAACATCTTGTTATCGAGCTAGAGAGCATTAACATTTTTGAAACACTCTGTCAGATTAGACGAAATTCTGTTGAATAGATTGCGACACCTTTTTACTACAAGGCATTAGGAGAACTTTGAAATAAGAGTAGCTGCATATCTTTAATTTTAAAAAGTCTGATGTATTGCACTCACATGACTTTCTCTACTCTTGTACTAACCATTCCTACAAACTCTTATTCCTACATCTTCTTTGTGTTATAATCTTCGCAAAAGTTAAAGGCATATGGAGGCAGGCCGTACAGCAGACTCCAGCGAATTCTAAGCTTGCCCCTCCTACCAGTGCTGCCAAATGTGGTACATGCATCTTAGGCGCTCTTATGTACAGAACCTCTGCCGGTACATGCGCTACGCTTGGCAACAGTGCTCCGCTTGAGCATTGGCCAGCATTCACATGCCTTTAACTTTTGCGAGCAGTATAGTTGAGATTAATATTTTTAGAAATTATCTTATTGCTTATTTCCTTGTAGCTACAAGGGGAATATGGGAATACAGTAGACCTTGAGTGATAGTCAAATCTTTTACAGCTTTCTAATTCCGTTCTCTTTGCATGGCTTACATAATTTCTTTTGTTGTTGTTGTTGTTTTCTAGTGCCTTGCATCTGGCAATGAAGCCATTAGCATTCGTGCTTTCCAATACTTTTGAACTGTAGTTTCTTCTGATCTTAATGCTTCACAGGTCTTCAAGTGGTCTTCGTTCATTTCTGCTGGATCGTTACACAGGACACATATTGGTGAGGCTGGGATACCTATTCTGTAGAGATGACTTGCTAAGCAGTCGTGATTTGTCAATAGTCGGAAGGCTGCAACCGCTGTTTTCCTTGGTCTCTGGGGGATTATATCTGGGTTGGAAAGTAGTGTAATCCATTTTTTATCTTTGGCATTTGTTTCTATTTCTTGTAGGTATGAATGAGAAAATTTTTTAATGATCAAGCGTTTTATTGAGGAATATGAGAAATTGAATTTAGACTTTTGTTTTATTGTTGTGCCTTTCTTTGCAAGTGAGTCTGCAGCTTCGTTCCCCATGACTCCACAGTGTGCTGGAATCCATTGGAGATGAACAGTCTTATTAACTTTTTGGAGTTGTGTTAACATTTTGTAGCATTCTCTAATTTTTGTTGACTTCTTTGTAGTATTTGAACATATTCCCTGAATTGCAGCTTTAGAATCCGAAAGAATTACTGCCTTGTTAAATTTATATAAGGGAAGATTTAATAATTGTCGGAGAGCAATGTGTATAGCCTCTATTTCTCCATCATAATTTGTTGTGTCTCTGCCAACAGAATGATAAAAGGAAAAATGTGAACACGTAACTCCAGCTCCAGTAAGGTTTTCTGTGGAGGATCCATCAGTATATATGTGCAGCCATTCTTCTGTGGGATACCTAGTATTGATTGTTTTCAGAGCTAAAAGTTTTTGTATTTCTTTTGGTGTGTCTGATTTACTTATTTCCTCTATTAATTCCAAACTGAAGGTAGGTTGCAATAATTCCAATGGATTTTCTCTTATAAGTAGATTTTCTCTGGTGTTAGGAATGTTCAATTTTACGTCAGATTATCTAAAAAGTCTCTAAAGTATCAAGTCCAGCTCCTCCTTCTGCTTCTTCACTGATTTAGCCATCTATCCTATTCCATCTTCACAGTTTATTTTACTCCATTTCTTTCTCCGATGTGCAATATGTCTTTTCCCCTATTGGTTGATTGTTTATAATGTGTATACCACGAGAGAATCTCAAATTTGAGATGACATAAAAACCAATAGAATGCAAATTAATTGAGGAATTTCATTCAAATTTTCAAATTCAAATTTGTTGCTAATAAAACTTGTAATACAAGCATTGAGCATTGTCAAATGCTAATACATGAATAAAAAGTACATCATGGCACATAATTAGACTTATGGAATACAAACATGGAATATTGAATATACAAGAATACATTAACAGTACACATTAATTTAACATCTCTTCTAACCTGTATGGGCACTTTTCAATTAGATAATTCTTTAACTCTTTAGCAAAGGAGTTTTTTTTTTGAGTGCTCTTTTATACTTCTTGGTAGGGCATTATATAATATTATTCCCATTACAATCGGATCCTTTTTGGTTGAAGCCTTATTTAAGTGCAATGAACATGTTGCCATGGTAGCTCAGTGGTTAAGAACAGCTGCAATGTTCAAATCCCAGCTATGGCATTGAATTTATCAATTCCAACTCTACCTTTCATGAGACTAATATTTTCCTTGTTTGAACACATAAACAGGATATTTCAAGAAGATAGGAGCAGATATTGTGCTGGATATGACAGTTGCCGATGACTTTGCACTTCTTGAAAGCCAACGCGAATTTATAGAGAGATACAGGATGAATGAAGAGGCTGGTAACTCTGCCAAAAGGCTGCCAATGTTGGCATCTTCATGTCCAGGTAAGAGCTATATTTCTCTTTACATAGTGCTAGTATTAAGCTTAAAAATATACACAAAATTCTGTGTGAAGATCCTGTCCTTTTTGTGGTTTAAGTTAAATTGTTCTATTTGCAATTCTGTGCATGTATTGTTGTATGGAGATTTTAATAACTTCAGTATTTTTTGCTTTTATTTCTGGAGTAAGTGTTTGCATTGCGGTGTCAGCATCACTTTTGTTTCCCCTTCTTCCCTTCTTTCTTTTCAACTATGAACTGCATAACTTAGCTGTGCTTTAATACACTCAGACTCGCTCTTACTCCCGTTACTTACACAGGTCGCTGAAAGTCAACACGGCCAGTCTTAAATAATTTATTCTTCATAGAACAATTGTATTCACATATTGGGTACATGTGTATTTTTATTGTATGAAGAAAGCATAAAAAGTATGGAGATTATCCAATGAAATAGGGATACCTTCTAATGTTGGCTGCTTTTACTGTGAAGTATAATAGAAAGCAAAACAAGAGCTTTTAAAAATGTTTTATTCATTGAATGGATTGATGTAATCACAATATTTAATGGATATTGTGTCTATCCAAGAATTGACACCAAAATTTATTGCCACGTTAAAAAGATTAATTAATTAAAATAAAAGGGAAATCAAGCATTTAATAATAATAATAATAATAATAATAATAATAATAATAATAATAATAATAATAATAATAATAATAATAATAATAATAATAATAATAATAGTAATAATAAATAAGTATATAATAAAAACTTCTGATCTGTTGCACTCACATGACTTTCTCTACTCTTGTACTAACCATTCTTACAAACTCTTATTCCTATATCTTCTTCGTATTAGTTGAGATAAACATTTGTACAAATTATCTTATTCCTTATTTCCTTGTAGGTACAAGGGGAATATTAGAATACAGTAGGTTTGAGCGATAGTCAAATGTTTTAAAGCCTTGAGATCCCGTTCTCTTTGCACGCTTAACATATAAAAAAATGAACAACAATGTTCCATTTCACGAAAGTTTTAAGTTTTCCGAAACTGACACAAATAACAAGGAATATCTCCAAACTGGTTCACTCCACAAAAAAAAAAAAAAAAATTTAGACATAAATTGTGTGTTTTAGTGAGATTTACATTTTTTGTATTCAGAGAGCAATATTGAAGAGAGCAATAGCAGTAATAGTAACCGCTTTTTAGAGAGCACCATATTTTTATGTTTTGGCAGTTACATCGCTCTTTCACAACCCCCAGAATGTCTGGAGGACCACACCTGTCGTTGGTTTACGTGTCTCACCAACCTGAGAGAGTTATCAAAATGAATTCACCAACCTGAATTAAAAACAATTATATAAATTATATATAAAAATATTTTAAAAATTTATTGCAAAATATTACTATGAAAAATCAAAGAATAAAAGATGGGAACTACCAAACGTTCAAACAGTAATTCCTGAGTATCCTCGAAAAACAGCAGTTGCAACCTTCAGGTTGATTACAGGACATGATTGTCTGGCAAAACATTTAAACAGAATTGGGATATATTCTTCACCACTCTGTCCTCTATGTGATCTGCAAGAGGAAATGGATCGAGACCACCTTCAAATATGCCTGGCCAGTTCTAGTGCCCCATCTATTAGTGAAAAATATTGGAGAGCAAGAGGATTAATGACTTCATTGTCAGAAATCCAGCATTAGCTAACAACAACAGCAACAACATTTTTTGTATAGTAAGATGGTGTCTAGCTCTTATGGTTTACGAGTTATTCAAAGGTCATCCAGAGTAAACAGGACTACATAGGCTATAGCCAGAAAATTCAAAATATACATTTCATTTATCATAGAAATATCTTAAACATGTGGCATTTTAATCAAAATTGTTAAAGAGCCATTTTCAAGAAAATCAAAATTTTCGAAAAATTTCCCATGTAAAGGGTAGTTTTGGGTGGGACTATTTTCTTCAAAATCTTCGTGTTGCATCCTTGAAAGACATTAAACTTAAATACCAACTTTGGTTTTTAACTGCCTTTTCATTTTTGAGTTATGCTGTCCACAGACTGGCACACAGATCTTTTTCTAAAAATGCTTTTTTTGGATTCAGGGGTTCTCAAAGCATATTTCCAGTGTAATCACAACATCAAATTTTTGGGTGGAATACAATACTTCCAGCAGAGAAAGTATAATAATTGTTACTATTATTAACATTATTATTATTATTATTATTATTATTATTATTATTATTATTATTATTATTATTATTATTATTATTATTATTATTATTATTATTATTATTATTATTATTATTATTATTATTATTATTATTATTAACATTATCAACATTATCAACATTATCAACATTATCAACATTATCAACATTATCATCATTATCATCATCATGATGATCATGATCATCATGATCATTATTATTATTATTATTATTATTATTATTATTATTATTATTATTATTATTATCATCATCATCATCATCATCATCATCATCATCATCATCATCATCATCATTATTACTTCTTTCTAGGCTTTCAGTATGGGCCGCATCCTGTTGGCTTTTTTAAAATCATGTCGATATTTCACCGTAAACTATGTTCAGCTTCTTCACTGGGCAAGTGCAAACCTCCTCCAACTAGTCACTGCCTAGTCCGACTGGCCTTGCTGCTCCCTCCCACTTGTAATTCTATTGGCTCCTTCTCTTCCAATAGGAGGTCATCCTGCTAATGGGATCTTCCATATCATGTTGAATGGTTTACCCATGTCAGGGTTCAGACTGCTCTTTCCTTTAAATAACTCTATGCTTTCCCTCACCATTCTTTGAGAGAAATTGTCACAAATTGCTAACATTTTTAAATTGTCGAAGTCGAAGTGGTGGCTAGTGTTTTCTGCATGTTCCACGATGACAGGTTTTTCTGGTTGAGAGAGTTTCACGTATATGTTCCTTTTTTCTTGTATTGATAGATCTGCTGGTTTGACCTACGTACAATTCACCACAATCACAGGTAATTTTATAAACACCCGGATTATTTTGCAAAGAAACTACTACTGTAATGATTTTAAATAAACAAATTAAATACTAATAAATATGGGGAGAAAATGAACAAAAAGGGGCTGGGCTCATAACTGCGAAACCAACATATTTTTCAGATAGCATCGTATCTGTTTTCTCCGTCAATGTACACTGTTAGCCAGTCTGTTGAGGGTGAGGGACGTGTATGATGTTATTACATCAAAGTATTTAAAATTCAAGGGATAACAAGAAAGTTCCTAACGTTTGAGAGGTAGAACCGGAACTTAAAAATTCAATGCCACAACCGGGATTTGAACCACAGACCTTCCACTTACCGGGCGGCTGCTCCACCACTGAACTATTGTGACAAACCGCCCACATACGGCTTGTGTGTTTAAAAACACCAACAGTAAGTTTGTTGGCATAAATAAATAATTCTTAACGTTTATTACAATTAGTGTTGATTGCTGAAGTAATTCTACCATAGTACATATATTGGTTGGCAATATCTCTTGGAAAATGAATTTAAAAATTGATACTTCATTAAAAGCTCTTAAATTTGAAATCGGTGTCATCCTTTTGAAAACATCCATGCAAACCCAGAGATGGGTGATAGCCCGAAGCCTAGTTTGAGTGCGAGGAAGTGGATGATATGATGGCAAAAGATGATAGGAAAGGTGATGATGAAGCAATTGGTGGAATGATAGTGGGGGAAACTGGAGAACCCAGAGAAAACCCGTCCCTGCATTGGTGTGTCCACCACACTCCCACATGTGGGTGCCTGGGATTGATCCCAGGTCACTTTAGTGAGAATCAAATGGTCTAACAGCTTGGCCACAGTGCGGTCATAAATTACAGCAATAGTGTATTATAAATCTATGAAAACAAATATTGTGAACTTATTAGATCTGTTGCACAAATAATTAGCGTAAAAAGTTGTGTTATAGCTTCTAATTCAAGTTAAGTTTTAAGGTTCAACAGATAATGGACATTGAACTTGTAAAGAGCTTGGTGTTAGATATCTTGCAGCACTGCTTGTAAACACGCTGCCCGATGACAGTGGGGTAGTCAGAACAAAAGCCTGTTTGTATGCGGTTCTAGAAGCCACTCACGTGCTTGTTTGCCAGAGAAGTTTAAAGAAATGTCCAAAACTTTGCCAGCACTTGGCCTTGGCTATAAAAGTGTCCTGGCATGTGTTGAGGAGGCAGTGAGTAGTTGTGTGAACAGTTAAGCAGTATTAGCATTTTGTATCAAGGTTCCAATAAGACAGAGCAGCTGTGAGGTGCAAGGTTACAACAAATTGTAGATTGGTGAACGATAAAACAGAACTGTGTTTTTGTGCTTCAGTTTTAGAAGAGAAATAGTGACAGAAAAAGTAACTGAATTGGCATTTGTCACTTTGGTGTCAAGAGTGGGATTTGTCACATTATTTATGATGAATGCATAGCCTCAACATGAGTGCCATTTCTAACAGTTTGTATGTGAAATTAAACATTGTTCTACTCTCTCTCTTGGGGTTGTGTGAGGCAATGAAGGGTTAATATACTAATTTACATGGGATTATTCAATTAATAACTCTAGTTAACAGTTGAGAGTATGTTTTAAAATTGTTACTCCTAAGCTCTTATAAATAATTATAATTAAATTCTGAATTATAATTAACAAATTAAATATCTCTTTTCATACAGGTAATTGTTGGAGTTCACCCTAATACTTTCCAAACCTGATCTGAATGTTACTTTTTGCAACAGATATTTAGCTCGTTTCCTTTCTTTACTTCTTTTGCTCCAACTTTTGAACGTGTATTTCTGTTTTTCTTTACTTCCACTTCAATTCAATTAGTTTTTTATCACATAATTTTTGCAATTGCATAATGGTCACACCTTGATTTATAGACAAGCAATTAGAACTTAAGCATAATCTTCACATTAATATTCCAGTTCTTCACTGTTGAGAAATTTTGAAAAATAATATGCCACCATTGCAATCTGTTAGGTTTGGAGAGAGAGTGCAGGTAATGCAAGTATTGTAGTATATTCCTCATTGTCGATGCCATCAGTTTGCTGACTGCTGAGATGGTGGCTAGCCCATCAGTGAATCTAATTAGTTCTTCTTCTTCTTTACCTGATTACCCTCTCCCTTATGTAGGACTTACAAGTCACTGCCTAGGGTCAGACGCCAGTCTGGGAGCAGAGAAACCGAACTGGATAGAGTGAAGACCTGGAAGCGGGTGGTCAGCCGAGCACCAGGTATGAGAGGATGATATGAAATGCAGGCAGGATGGATGAATGGAAAGGTGATTATGGTGTAATTGGTGGAATGAATGGCGGGGGAAGCCGGAGAAAACCTATCCTGATGCCGCCTTATCCACCACAAATACCACATGCAGGACCCTGGGATCAAACCTGGCCTGCCTAGGTGGTAGGTGAACGGTCTAACTGATTGGCCATGGTGCCACTTTATCTAATTTGTTCAAGAACCTAAAGTGCAGGAATTAGCAGACATGACTAAGTGATAGGCAAATGAAGCAGCAAGGAAGTGAACCATTTGGTTAGCATGTGCCAAGTCAATAACCACCGTATTCTTCAATTGTGTATGGCTTTTTGTTTCTTTGGTTATTCTAATGAGTGCTTATTTTGTGAAACACCAGTATGGGGAAATACAGAACTTACACAGCAGGTTTTAAACTAAGAGTGATTGCATTTGTAGAGCAGATTGGTAATTGAGCTGCAGAAAGGGACTTAGCGTAATTACACACTTCAAATATAAATATAATTCAGTAGTCTGATAATATCAACTCAAGTTGAAAGGTATGCATAATTCAACAGTATCATAAGTGCTTTTCTAAATAATAGATGACCCTTAATTCAAAAAATCGAATTGTAAAAAGGGAGTTTTCAGTGAATGAGAAAGTTATAAGAAATTGGCACAAAGTGAAAGTGCACCTGGAATCTACAAGCTGTTCAAGATGCTCTGTTTGTGGCCCTAAAACTGGAAAGTTTAATAATATCGACTCCAGTTAAAAAATACATGTGATTTAACAATATCATAAATAACAGATGAGTGTTGATTCAATAGATCTGGCCACATTTTTCCTTTTCTTCTTCTTCTTCTTTTTTTTTTTTTTTTTTTTTTTTTTTTTTTTTTTTTTTTTTGTTTATTTACTGGAGTAGGTGTTTGCATTGTGGTGTCAGCATCACTTTTGTATCCCCTCCTTCCCCTCTCCTTTCTTTTCAGCACAAACAGCGTAGCATGGCCGTGCTTCAGTATGCTCAGACTCGCTCTTACTTCTGTTAGCATGGCCAGTCTTAAGTCATTTATTCTTTGCATAATGGTTACACTCGCATAACAGTCACACTGTGTGTTTTTACTTTATGAGGAAAGCAAAAATTGTAATGATTATGTGATGAAATGTGATACTTTCCTTTCAAGGAAGTTAACTTTATTAAAATGTTTCTGCATATAGGTGAGTTTAGTAGTGATCCACACAAACAGATATTTTCTTTTCTTCTAGTAAAGTTTCAATAATTCTATTCATCTGTTGTGCTACCATTTCCTCATATTCCTGTGTAATTACTCACTATATTTAAAATCTTTATCCACTTGTGATTTACTGTATTTTTGACTGCTGTGTAACTGATTTAACATGTTTGTTTAGGCATCTGTTCTTGCCAGTTTCTGCTTGCAGGTCTCATTACTTTTTCTTTCTTGGCACTGAGTTATTAGCTACCACGCTTTTTCATTTTGATCCACATATGCTATACTGCTCGCAAAAGTTAAAGGCATGTGAATGCTGGCCAATGCTCAAGCAGAGCGCTGTTGCCAAGCGTAGTGCGTGTACCGGCAGAGGTTCTGTACATAACAGTGTGTGAGATGCATGCACCACATTTGGCATCGCTGGTAGGAGGGGCAAGCGTAGGATTCACTAGAGTCCGAGGTACGTCCCGCCTCCATATGCCTTTAAGTTTTGCGAAGATTATAGTATCAATTTTGCATTCTAGTATACAGCAATTTGATTATATGCAGTATTTTTACTTTTGAGCATGACATTATTCTTTTGTCTTGATGCTTCTTGATATGATTCTATACAAGCTTTAAAATATGTTTCTATGAGTTTTAATGTTTCTTTATTGTAATGTACTGCTTATACTATAATATTTTCATTTAGAATAGGCAACTCAAGGTCATGTCTGCTAGCTTTCCATGCAACCCCTCCACAACACCAAGAAAGAAATGTCCCGTTATTAGCCCAAAACAAGGCTAACTTATAAATATAAACACGTGTCATGTATATAAACAATTAGCATCATAAATACTTGTAATGCATGTAGGCATATAAACAGTGTTAGGATAATTTAGATTATTTAGGTATGTAATCTGTAAATATTTAGTTAAGACCTAGAGAAAGAATTAACATCAGTAAAGTATTTTGTAATTATTATTTATTTATTTATGCCAACAAACTTACTGTTGGTGTTTTTAAACACACAAGCCGTGTGTGGGCAAAGTTTAAGAGGTAGAACTGGAATTTAAAAATTCAATGTCTGTGGTTCAAATCCCAGTTGTGGCATTGAATTTTTAAGTTCCAGTTCTACCTCTTAAACTATTTTGTGTTGTAATAATATTTAACGTTGCAAGTTTGCCCAGAAGGAAGAGTTTTCGAAGTTAGAAATTGTGCTCTGCAGGAGCAAACAGCTGGTTTTATGACACTATGCGGCCCCAAGGCTATTCTTAAAAGACAGAAGGGGAATTCTTCTTTCAGCTTTTGTGAAGTAATCAGTGCTAAGATTGCCGTGTTTTAAAAATAACCTCTGGAACCGATAAGAGCTGTTCACTTCCTCTACCAGAGAAAGAAAGACTAAAATTCGACCTTAGGAAGTGAAATATGCGAGGTTAGATAATGTAAACAAACTACAATGTAATAGTTGGAAGCATTCTAGAGTTATAAAAGGGTACTTCAAACTAGCACTGATCTTGTTATCATTCTCAGAGAATCTCCATGATATGTTTTGGGGAAGTCCCAATTTCATGCTAAAATTTGGTAAGTGGGGATTTGGCTTAACCAATGACTAATATATGAGAGGTAAAATTGGAACTGAAAAATTCAATGCCACAGCTCGGATTTGAACCACAGATCCTCCACTTACCAGACAGGTGTTCTAACCATTAAGCTACTATGACAACTTGCCAGAATGACATTGAATTCTCCAACCTTTGTGGTTTACTGGGAGAAATACGAATGGGTTTTTCAGTTCCAATTCTACCTCTCAAACATTGCCCACATACGGCTTGTGTGTTTAAAAACACCAACAGTAAGTTTATTGGCATAAATAAATAATAAAGACAAATATGTTAGCACCAAATTTTAAATTTCTATCGCTGCGCTGACCAATAAAAATATATCAGGTCAGGGAGACATAATTATTTATATAGAGGCGTGAAGATGAAATCAGAAGTTCTTCGAAAATCTTAAATGTGTGTGCACATCGAAGTTGCTGTATAAGTACCCACAAATTAGGTAGTGGGCCAATAGAGGTTCAAGTGCCAAATACATGTGATCACATCATGGATAAGAAACCGGTAATGGTTTTTTAAGTATTCAATGTCGACAAACTTCGTGTAAGGGAGAAGCTGCGAAAACATATTCATGGGCAACATTTCAACTATAACAGATGTTTATGTATGTGAAAAGGGCCCCAAATAAACAGGTGTGCAACCTTTTTAAACTAAGGTGAAGGATATATTGTTTCTAATTCCCGCAACCATTTCCTAGATCAGGAATTCCCTTTACTGAGGAATGAGATCTTAGTTTGTATAAATGTCCAGCTAGCAGGACCAGAGGAAGCAAAGAGCAGCCAGAGCATTGAACCCGGGACTTCAGAGTCAACTTCCAGGTAGGAAATAGTCCTGCTGATGGAGTTACCCTTTCAGCACCTTTGTGCAATTGTTTACCCTCCCTCCTTTCCCTACAAGGCATAACAACCCAAGGAGGGTTTGCTCAATTCCTGTGGCACTGTAACTTAACCATAGACAACATACTACAGTAAACAAATAAATGCATTTGTATCCGTGCTTCTAATTTATCAGTACTAATTGTGATGAATGTACATGCAATTTAAATGTGACTCTGTTTATTTTTCGGGGGATATTTATCTTAGGAGTACTGAAGGATGTTACTGAAGTCTCAATGTCAGTAACTGCGCTTCTTTTAGCTTCATTACATATGTGTTGTACAGATTTTAGAGTTATCTGACGTGTCTCTGCTCCAATTTTTGTGCATTGGTAAAACATATGTTTACCCGGTCTTCACAACTCTGAAGATACTAGAAGAACTTGTATACATTGTGAATTATTCCTTTAGACAGCTGTCTGATATGTTATTTAAACTAAAGGATCTCAGCTTAGCCATTTTGACACTATTATTTATTGTTGTGGGCACAAGGTAATTCTCCCTTTCTGCAACGATATGCAGTTCAAAGAAAGTGCTGCCAGAGTGGGGGTAATGCATGCGTACTGTTTAAGAGGAGAATGTGACCTTGAGCTGCCTAGTTTGATTGAATATACTGTAATATATGTGTGACTGGGTGTTTTCTACTTGGTACGTACTAGCGGACAGTACATATACTGATCCCTTCACTCTTGCTAGTTATTCATCATCCTGATGATGGGAGAGATGTACACTCCCAAAACGTTGATGTCTGCATCACTACACCTGGCTAGAAGCCCGAGAACATCTTGAATATACTGTAATATGTTGCCTTCACTAAATATGTCCCAAATATAACAAGCTCCATCCACTACATATGCAACATAAAGGCTGGTTCATAACTGTCTAGTAACTGTAACCAGAATGGCAATTTACAACAGCCTGGCAATGCGAATGGGAAGGTATATTGTTGATCAGCTATTGATATTATGTATTGGGAATTCATTTGTTTCTAACTGACCAATGATATTTTTTGTAGCTTGTGACTACAGAGAGCTCTAGCAGCTGTTTTAATGGCAAGCCCAAGTTTTAACTTTCTTGTTATCATTCCCTGGCATGGCACGTTAGATTCATATTGTGCATATTAGGCTTTTTGTTCTAGAAATTATTCAAGGTGGCCATGCCATGAGGAGCTCTCTCCAATCGCAAGCTAGAAAAAATATCATTGGTTAGTTAGAAACAAATGAATTCCTAATGTGCAGTATTGACCCCTACTTTGCCATTGATATGCTGATTGATAATATGCATTCCAGTTCTTGTTGCCGGGCTGTTGTGAACCAAAATGTTGAGTGCTGCCTTGCTCCCCTTGTCATTTCCATTCTGGTTTGCATTATCAGATGGTTGTGACCAGTGTTTATAGTGCATAGGCTCAGTTTTTGCGTTTTAAATGTATGGAATGAATTCAACATTTGGGAACATTGTGGCAGCTTTTATTAATGTGTTGGCAATGGGACTCCATCTCTGGGACGACAATAGGTTTGCACATAAAAATGGTGAAGACTAATGTGTTTCAACCAAAATTCAGTTTCCATCAAAATCATTTTAATTGCAACAAAGAAATATGATAAGTTATGTTGTTATTTACAAATATGATTGCAATGAATTTCCAAAGCTATTCAGTTTAATATTGTTATTTCTCTTTCTTTTTTAATTCTTTCATATGCCAAAACAAAATGGTGTCTGTCAATGTGTTTGTTTTAGTTTTCCTTGTTAATTAATGTTCAGCTATTATGAATTCTCTTGTGCGATATTTATCAGAATTATTTGGTAACCCAATCACATATTATGGATCACCAATTCATAGTCTGATAATGTGCACATTCGTTGAAATATACAGTTCATCAATGTTTGGATTACTAGTGTCATAGCGGATAGAAGAGAAAGTGTGAGCTCTCCCGCTAGTTCACTGCATGATCCGTGGTCCCGTGGCAACTGACCAAAACTGCGGCGTGGCGATCGCAGTCTCCTTAAAATGCGGCCGAACTGCCTAGTATGTGATTCGGAAGTACAGACAATTTTATACGTATGCGTTGTGTGTTGTGAGTAATTAGGTACATAACTTATGAAATTGCTAATTGCCAATTTTGTGCATAAATGTGTGTGTTCTTGAAAACGTAAGTTTCAAGCAACATCAATAATTGATTAAAAATGCCAACTTGTTTTGTACCCGGGTATCGTTCAGGATACACAAACTGCTCAGAAGCTAGACATTTTTTTACTCCTCCTAAAGATAAAAATCTGTTTTACAAATGGGAAAAGTCTATTCCTAGGAAAGACACTAAATTATCTGTTAAATCTAGTATTTGTGACAAACATTTTCCAGAGGACTTTTTAGTGAAAGTTGAGTCATTCGTTGTGCATGGAAAACTAGTTGAAATCCCTAGAATTAAATGGCGGTTAAAGCTAGGGGCAATTCCCTGTATATTTCCTAATTTACCCAGGTACTTAACTACAGTGCATAAATCCCGAAAATCTCCACAAAACAGAGACAAAAAATTACTGAAAAAGCAATATTCAACAATCAGTAAATTACCAGATGCAGGATCCAGTCAACCAGTTCTTATTTCAAACGCGCTGTCCTTCAACAATGAGGAATTCACAGAAAACAGTTCTAATTCCTCCAAGGTCACAAACACAAGTGTCAATAATGAAATTGCTACACTGAAGAAAAGAATTAGAAACCTCAATAGAAATTTAGTTAGAACTAAAATCCTGCTATCTAAAGAGAGGGCTAAATTAAAAATAGTAGAAAAGAAATTCGCTACTAATTGTTGCGAACATAAACGCAATTTAAATTATTTAAGTAAAAAACAAAAGCTGGTTCTAGATACAATGCTTAAAAAATACATAATTTGCATTATGGTTTAATTTTTCAGCGTAAAATCATGTAAGCAGATATTTCCCACTGTTCTTCGTTAATTATAATACTATATTATGTGTCAAGGAAAGACGATGTTTCAAAACAGTATTTCCAATATTCCTGCTTACGATTTTAGGTATTTAAAATGCTAACCAATAATATGAAACCCATTTTCACCATGCATTCGTGAACTAAAGTAAAGCGACCGCAACACCAGTGCCATCTTGTGAGCGACCATAGTAACTCCCGAAGAGCTCACACTATCTCTTCTATCCGCTATGCTAGTGTGTAGGGTCTGTTATTTATTCTTCTTAGTTACATAGCCAAGAACTATTGTTTCTCTTTTATCTTTTATTGTAACCTTTTCTTATTATCAATATTGGCCATGTTTCCTTCCACTGAATAGCTTCGGATTTGATACTGACATTTACAAAATGGATACAGTATTCATACAACAAGAAATTTACATATTAATAGATGTCTATTATGTATAATTTGACATAACAAATGTTAACAATTTATTTGGGCACACAATTTCAGCCACAACATGAATGCATTTTTTAAATCCTTCAATTGATTCATTGTACTGGAATTATAAGTACATTTTTTATGAATATTAAAAATAGAAGCACTATTGACAGTGAAGTATTCTTCATTTTTTATGGTTTATAAATACTTAGTCATATGGAGCCCAAGTCATGGGGCCAACATTTAGAACTTAACATAAATCATCTGTCACTTTGTTAAGGACTTGTTTGATGATTAATTTGATTGTAGGCTGGATTTGTTATGCAGAAAAAACTCATGGAAATTTTGTATTGCCATATATTTCAACAACAAAATCACCACAGCAAATAATGGGTTCATTGGTTAAACACCATCTCGCTGCTCAGCAGGGTAGGAGACCTAGTGATGTGTACCATGTGACATTAATGCCTTGTTATGACAAGAAACTTGAAGCCTCCCGTCAAGATTTCTTCAGCCAGGAACTGGAGACGAGAGATGTGGATTGTGTCATAACAGCAAGTGAGTCTCATCTTCATTTTTTAAAGAAATTATTGTTATTATACTTAAGTTCATTAGATTTTGATGCACTATAAAATATGTTTCTAATTAAGACTAGAGAAAGATGTCTGAATGCAATCTAGTATAATAGTTGCAAAGCTGTAGCAGGAGTTCAATTCTGTTTGACATTTGGAGTGAGATTCATACCTCTAGCAGCAATCAAGGAGTAAATTATAAACAGCAGATATTTATCAATTTCATGAAAAAAGTGAAGAAAAGTGTGTAGGTGCGTGTGTGCATGTGTTTTTCTCCTTATTTCTTTATTCACTGTAAGAAATTTTTATACAATTTTATGGTTTCAAGTTCTTTAAAAGAAATATTGAACAGTAAAGTGCACAAAAATGTTTGATATTTTAGGATTTAAATTATGAAAAATATAGTGTTAAATATTAAAAGTAATAAAATTACATAATTTATTTTATCATGATATCCCTTTTAAATCAGACATTTTACTTTCCACAATTTTTGGTTGTTTAAATAAATCTTTATTTAATTGGACAAAAACAAGGTATATGTGTAACAGGCATTATAAACAATATAATTCTAAGTAAATATAACATTCCAAAGTGGTGTAAAATTTTTGTAAATTGTAAAAAGTTGCTCATTTAAAAACTTATTAAACTTCTTAAGCTTAGCCTTACCATTTTAGCTAATTTTACGAATAATTAAAGTACACATATGTACTATATGTGGATGGTGGAGTAAATATTTTTTTTCTACCCTGACCATAGTTATATATTTTATTACAATATCTAATAGTGTGATCATGTATGAAGTAGTTGGTATTATTATTTATGAAACACTGTTTCTAATCTGTACAGTGTGAGATTTGCCGGATGTGCTTGTATCATAGGATGCAAATGATAGCATGTCCTGAAATAGTGCTACTAATTTCAGATGACAGTTGTGTTTGGAAAAAAATTTACAAGTGATAAGTGAGTGGTTTACATCCTTCCAGTCAGTTCTTAATCTAAGCTTATATTTTTTAACATTTTACTTTCTCAATTACTAATCGGCAATTATCTTTCAATCCCTTTCTCTCACCCACTCACGCCCTACTTCTCTCTCGCTCCATCTCTTCCTCCTTCTCAATTCCTCCCACTCGCTCACTCTGACTTCCTCCCTCTCACTCCTTCCCACTCGCTCACTCTGACTTCCTCCCTCTCACTCCTTCCCACTCACTCACTCAGACTTCCTCACTCTCACTCCTTCCCACTCGCTCACTCTGACTTCCTCCCTCTCACTCCTTCCCACTCACTCACTCTGACTTCCTCCCTCTCAATCCTTCCCACTCGCTCACTCTGACTTCCTCCCTCTCACTCCTTCCCACTCACTCACTCTGACTTCCTCCCTCTCAATCCTTCCCACTCGCTCACTCTGAATTCCTCCCTCTCACTCCTTCCCACTCACTCACTCTGACTTCCTCCCTCTCACTCCTTCCCACTCACTCACTCTGACTTCCTCCCTCTCAATCCTTCCCACTCGCTCACTCTGACTTCCTCCCTCTCAATCCTTCCCACTCGCTCACTCTGACTTCCTCCCTCTCACTCCTTCCCACTCACTCACTCTGACTTCCTCCCTCTCACTCACTCCCACTCACTCACTCTGACTTCCTCTCACTCACTCCACTCACTCACTCTGGCTTCTCCCTCTCACTCCTTCCCACTCGCTCACTCTGACTTCCTCCCTCTCACTCCTTCCCACTCACTCACTCTGACTTCCTCCCTCTCACTCACTCCACTCACTCACTCTGGCTTCTCCCTCTCACTCCTTCCCACTCACTCACTCACTCTGACTTCTCCCTCTCACTCCTTCCCACTCACTCACTCACTCTGGCTTCTCCCTCTTACTCCTTCACACTCACTCACTCTGACTTCCTCCCTCTTACTCACTCCCCTCACTCACTCAGACTTCCTCCCTCTCACTCACTCCACTCACTCACTCTGGCTTCTCCCTCTCACTCCTTCCCACTCACTCACTCACTCTGACTTCTCCCTCTCACTCCTTCCCACTCACTCACTCACTCTAACTTCTCCCTCTCACTCCTTCCCACTCACTCACTCACTCTGGCTTCTCCCTCTTACTCCTTCACACTCACTCACTCTGACTTCCTCCCTCTCACTCACTCCCCTCACTCACTCTGACTTCCTCCCTCTCACTCACTCCACTCACTCTGACTTCTCCCTCTCACTCCTTCCCACTCGCTCACTCTGACTTCCTCCCTCTCACTCCTTCCCACTCACTCACTCAGACTTCCTCCCTCTCACTCCTTCCCACTCGCTCACTCTGACTTCTTCCCTCTCACTCCTTCCCACTCACTCAGACTTCCTCCCTCTCACTCCTTCCCACTCACTCACTCTGACTTCCTCCCTCTCACTTCTTCCCACTCACTCACTCTGACTTCCTCCATCTCACTCCTTCCCACTCACTCACTCTGACTTCCTCCCTCTCACTCCTTCCCACTCACTCACTCTGACTTCCTCCCTCTCACTCCTTCCCACTCACTCACTCTGACTTCCTCCCTCTCACTCCTTCCCACTCACTCACTCTGACTTCCTCCCTCTCACTCCTTCCCACTCGCTCACTCTGACTTCCTCCCTCTCACTCCTTCCCACTCACTCAGACTTCTTCACTCTCACTCCTTCCCACTCGCTCACTCTGACTTCCTCCCTCTCACTCCTTCCCACTCACTCACTCTGACTTCCTCCCTCTCAATCCTTCCCACTCGCTCACTCTGACTTCCTCCCTCTCACTCCTTCCCACTCACTCACTCTGACTTCCTCCCTCTCAATCCTTCCCACTCGCTCACTCTGAATTCCTCCCTCTCACTCCTTCCCACTCACTCACTCTGACTTCCTCCCTCTCACTCCTTCCCACTCACTCACTCTGACTTCCTCCCTCTCAATCCTTCCCACTCGCTCACTCTGACTTCCTCCCTCTCAATCCTTCCCACTCGCTCACTCTGACTTCCTCCCTCTCACTCCTTCCCACTCACTCACTCTGACTTCCTCCCTCTCACTCACTCCCACTCACTCACTCTGACTTCCTCTCACTCACTCCACTCACTCACTCTGGCTTCTCCCTCTCACTCCTTCCCACTCGCTCACTCTGACTTCCTCCCTCTCACTCCTTCCCACTCACTCACTCTGACTTCCTCCCTCTCACTCACTCCACTCACTCACTCTGGCTTCTCCCTCTCACTCCTTCCCACTCACTCACTCACTCTGACTTCTCCCTCTCACTCCTTCCCACTCACTCACTCACTCTGACTTCTCCCTCTCACTCCTTCCCACTCACTCACTCACTCTGGCTTCTCCCTCTTACTCCTTCCCACTCACTCACTCAGACTTCCTCCCTCTCACTCACTCCACTCACTCACTCTGGCTTCTCCCTCTCACTCCTTCCCACTCACTCACTACCTCTGACTTCTCCCTCTCACTCCTTCCCACTCACTCACTCTGACTTCTCCCTCTCACTCCTTCCCACTCACTCACTCACTCTGGCTTCTCCCTCTTACTCCTTCACACTCACTCACTCTGACTTCCTCCCTCTCACTCACTCCCCTCACTCACTCTGACTTCCTCCCTCTCACTCACTCCACTCACTCACTCTGACTTCTCCCTCTCACTCCTTCCCACTCACTCACTCTGACTTCCTCTCTCTCACTCACTCCACTCACTCACTCTGACTTCTCCCTCTCACTCCTTCCCACTCACTCACTCTGACTTCCTCCCTCTCACTCACTCCACTCACTCACTCTGACTTCTCCCTCTCACTCCTTCCCACTCACTCACTCTGACTTCCTCCCTCTCACTCACTCCACTCACTCACTCTGACTTCCTCCCTCTCACTCACTCCACTCACTCACTCTGGCTTCTCCCTCACTCCTTCCCACTCACTCACTCTGACTTCCTCTCACTCCTTCCCACTCACTCTGACTTCCTCCCTCTAAATCACTCCACTCACTCACTCTGGCTTCTCATTCTCACTCCTTCCCACTCACTCACTCACTCTGACTTCTCCCTCTATCTCCTTCCCACTCACTCACTCACTCTGACTTCTCCCTCTCACTCCTTCCCACTCACTCACTCTGGCTTCTCCCTCTTACTCCTTCCCACTCACTCACTCAGACTTCCTCCCTCTCACTCCTTCACACTCACTCACTCTGACTTCCTCCCTCTCACTCCTTCACACTCACTCAGACTTCCTTCCTCTCACTCACTCCACTCCACTCACTCTGACTTCCTCCCTCTCACTCACTCCACTCACTCACTCAGACTTCCTCCCTCTCACTCACTCCACTCCACTCACTCTGGTTTCTCCCTCTCACTCACTCCACTCCACTCACTCTGGTTTCTCCCTCTCACTCCTTCCCACTCACTCACTCAGACTTCCTCCCTCTCACTCCTTCCCACTCACTCATTCAGACTTCCTCCCTCTCACTCCTTCCCACTCGCTCACTCTGACTTCCTCTCACTCCTTCCCACTCGCTCACTCTGACTTCCTCCCTCTCACTCCTTCCCACTCACTCACTCAGACTTCCTCCCTCTCACTCCTTCCCACTCGCTCACTCTGACTTCCTCCCTCTCACTCCTTCCCACTCACTCACTCAGACTTCCTCCCTCTCACTCCTTCCCACTCACTCACTCTGACTTCCTCCCTCTCACTTCTTCCCACTCACTCACTCTGACTTCCTCCATCTCACTCCTTCCCACTCACTCACTCTGACTTCCTCCCTCTCACTCCTTCCCACTCACTCACTCTGACTTCCTCCCTCTCACTCCTTCCCACTCACTCAGACTTCCTCCCTCTCACTCCTTCCCACTCACTCAGACTTCCTCTCTCCTTCCCACTCCACTCACTCAGACTTCCTCCCTCTCACTCACTCTGGCTTCTCCCTCTCACTCCTTCCCACTCACTCACTCAGACTTCCTCCCTCTCACTCCTTCCCACTCACTCAGACTTCCTCCCTCTCACTCACTCCACTCACTCACTCTGGCTTCTCATTCCACTCACTCCACTCACTCACTCAGATTTCCACCCTCTCACTCACTCCACTCCACTCACTCAGACTTCCTCTCACTCACTCCACTCACTCAGACTTCCTCCGTCTCACTCACTCCACTCCACTCACTCAGACTTCTCCCTCTCACTCCTTCCCACTCACTCAGACTTCCTCCCTCTCACTCACTCACTCCACTCACTCTGGCTTCTCCCTCTCACTCCTTCCCACTCACTCAGACTTCCTCCCTCTCACTCACTCCACTCCACTCACTCTGGCTTCTCCCTCTCAGACCTTCCCACTCACTCACTCAGACTTCTTCTCTCTCACTCCTTCCCACTCACTCACTCACTCAGACTTCCTCCCTCTCACTCCTTCCCACTCACTCAGACTTCCTCCCTCTCACTCCTTCCCACTCACTGAGACTTCCTCCCTCTCACTCCTTCCCACTCACTCAGACTTCCTCCCTCTCACTCCTTCCCACTCACTCACGCAGACTTCCTCCCTCTCACTCCTTCCCACTCACTCAGACTTCCTCCCTCTCACTCCTTCCCACTCACTCAGACTTCCTCCCTCTCACTCCTTCCCACTCCACTCACTCAGACTTCCTCCCTCTCACTCACTCTGGCTTCTCCCTCTCACTCCTTCCCACTCACTCACTCAGACTTCCTCCCTCTCACTCACTCCACTCACTCAGACTTCCTCCCTCTCACTCACTCACTCTGACTTCCTCTCACTCACTCCACTCACTCACTCTGGCTTCTCCCTCTCACTCCTTCCCACTCGCTCACTCTGACTTCCTCCCTCTCACTCCTTCCCACTCACTCACTCTGACTTCCTCCCTCTCACTCACTCCCCTCACTCACTCTGGCTTCTCCCTCTCACTCCTTCCCACTCACTCACTCTGACTTCTCCCTCTCACTCCTTCCCACTCACTCACTCACTCACTCTGGCTTCTCCCTCTTACTCCTTCCCACTCACTCACTCAGACTTCCTCCCTCTCACTCACTCCACTCACTCACTCTGGCTTCTCCCTCTCACTCCTTCCCACTCACTCACTCACTCTGACTTCTCCCTCTCACTCCTTCCCACTCACTCACTCACTCTGACTTCTCCCTCTCACTCCTTCCCACTCACTCACTCACTCTGGCTTCTCCCTCTTACTCCTTCACACTCACTCACTCTGACTTCCTCCCTCTCACTCACTCCACTCACTCACTCTGACTTCCTCCCTCTCACTCACTCCACTCACTCACTCTGACTTCTCCCTCTCACTCCTTCCCACTCACTCACTCTGACTTCCTCCCTCTCACTCACTCTGACTTCTCCCTCTCACTCCTTCCCACTCACTCACTCTGACTTCCTCCCTCTCACTCACTCCACTCACTCACTCTGACTTCCTCCCTCTCACTCACTCCACTCACTCACTCTGGCTTCTCCCTCACTCCTTCCCACTCACTCACTCTGACTTCCTCTCACTCCTTCCCACTCACTCTGACTTCCTCCCTCTCACTCACTCCACTCACTCACTCTGGCTTCTCATTCTCACTCCTTCCCACTCACTCACTCTGACTTCTCCCTCTCACTCCTTCCCACTCACTCACTCACTCTGACTTCTCCCTCTCACTCCTTCCCACTCACTCACTCACTCTGGCTTCTCCCTCTTACTCCTTCCCACTCACTCAGACTTCCTGCCTCTCACTCCTTCACACTCACTCACTCTGACTTCCTCCCTCTCACTCCGTCACACTCACTCAGACTTCCTCCCTCTCACTCACTCCACTCACTCACTCTGACTTCCTTCCTCTCACTCACTCCACTCCACTCACTCTGACATCCTCCCTCTCACTCACTCCACTCACTCACTCAGACTTCCTCCCTCTCACTCACTCCACTCCACTCACTCTGGTTTCTCCCTCTCACTCACTCCACTCCACTCACTCTGGTTTCTCCCTCTCACTCCTTCCCACTCACTCACTCAGACTTCCTCCCTCTCACTCCTTCCCACTCACTCATTCAGACTTCCTCCCTCTCACTCCTTCCCACTCGCTCACTCTGACTTCCTCCCTCTCACTCCTTCCCACTCGCTCACTCTGACTTCCTCCCTCTCACTCCTTCCCACTCACTCACTCAGACTTCCTCCCTCTCACTCCTTCCCACTCGCTCACTCTGACTTCCTCCCTCTCACTCCTTCCCACTCACTCACTCAGACTTCCTCCCTCTCACTCCTTCCCACTCACTCACTCTGACTTCCTCCCTCTCACTTCTTCCCACTCACTCACTCTGACTTCCTCCATCTCACTCCTTCCCACTCACTCACTCTGACTTCCTCCCTCTCACTCCTTCCCACTCACTCACTCTGACTTCCTCCCTCTCACTCCTTCCCACTCACTCAGACTTCCTCCCTCTCACTCCTTCCCACTCACTCAGACTTCCTCTCTCCTTCCCACTCCACTCACTCAGACTTCCTCCCTCTCACTCACTCTGGCTTCTCCCTCTCACTCCTTCCCACTCACTCACTCAGACTTCGTCCCTCTCACTCCTTCCCACTCACTCACTCAGACTTCCTCCCTCTCACTCACTCCACTCACTCACTCTGGCTTCTCATTCCACTCACTCCACTCACTCACTCAGATTTCCACCCTCTCACTCACTCCACTCCACTCACTCAGACTTCCTCTCACTCACTCCACTCACTCAGACTTCCTCCGTCTCACTCACTCCACTCCACTCACTCAGACTTCTCCCTCTCACTCCTTCCCACTCACTCAGACTTCCTCCCTCTCACTCACTCACTCCACTCACTCTGGCTTCTCCCTCTCACTCCTTCCCACTCACTCAGACTTCCTCCCTCTCACTCACTCCACTCCACTCACTCTGGCTTCTCCCTCTCAGTCCTTCCCACTCACTCACTCAGACTTCTTCTCTCTCACTCCTTCCCACTCACTCACTCACTCACTCAGACTTCCTCCCTCTCACTCCTTCCCACTCACTCAGACTTCCTCCCTCTCACTCCTTCCCACTCACTCAGACTTCCTCCCTCTCACTCCTTCCCACTCACTCACTCAGACTTCCTCCCTCTCACTCCTTCCCACTCACTCACTCACGCAGACTTCCTCCCTCTCACTCCTTCCCACTCACTCAGACTTCCTCCCTCTCACTCCTTCCCACTCACTCAGACTTCCTCCCTCTCACTCACTCCCCTCACTCACTCTGACTTCCTCCCTCTCACTCACTCCACTCACTCTGACTTCTCCCTCTCACTCCTTCCCACTCGCTCACTCTGACTTCCTCCCTCTCACTCCTTCCCACTCACTCACTCAGACTTCCTCCCTCTCACTCCTTCCCACTCGCTCACTCTGACTTCTTCCCTCTCACTCCTTCCCACTCACTCAGACTTCCTCCCTCTCACTCCTTCCCACTCACTCACTCTGACTTCCTCCCTCTCACTTCTTCCCACTCACTCACTCTGACTTCCTCCATCTCACTCCTTCCCACTCACTCACTCTGACTTCCTCCCTCTCACTCCTTCCCACTCACTCACTCTGACTTCCTCCCTCTCACTCCTTCCCACTCACTCACTCTGACTTCCTCCCTCTCACTCCTTCCCACTCACTCACTCTGACTTCCTCCCTCTCACTCCTTCCCACTCGCTCACTCTGACTTCCTCCCTCTCACTCCTTCCCACTCACTCAGACTTCTTCACTCTCACTCCTTCCCACTCGCTCACTCTGACTTCCTCCCTCTCACTCCTTCCCACTCACTCACTCTGACTTCCTCCCTCTCAATCCTTCCCACTCGCTCACTCTGACTTCCTCCCTCTCACTCCTTCCCACTCACTCACTCTGACTTCCTCCCTCTCAATCCTTCCCACTCGCTCACTCTGAATTCCTCCCTCTCACTCCTTCCCACTCACTCACTCTGACTTCCTCCCTCTCACTCCTTCCCACTCACTCACTCTGACTTCCTCCCTCTCAATCCTTCCCACTCGCTCACTCTGACTTCCTCCCTCTCAATCCTTCCCACTCGCTCACTCTGACTTCCTCCCTCTCACTCCTTCCCACTCACTCACTCTGACTTCCTCCCTCTCACTCACTCCCACTCACTCACTCTGACTTCCTCTCACTCACTCCACTCACTCACTCTGGCTTCTCCCTCTCACTCCTTCCCACTCGCTCACTCTGACTTCCTCCCTCTCACTCCTTCCCACTCACTCACTCTGACTTCCTCCCTCTCACTCACTCCACTCACTCACTCTGGCTTCTCCCTCTCACTCCTTCCCACTCACTCACTCACTCTGACTTCTCCCTCTCACTCCTTCCCACTCACTCACTCACTCTGACTTCTCCCTCTCACTCCTTCCCACTCACTCACTCACTCTGGCTTCTCCCTCTTACTCCTTCCCACTCACTCACTCAGACTTCCTCCCTCTCACTCACTCCACTCACTCACTCTGGCTTCTCCCTCTCACTCCTTCCCACTCACTCACTACCTCTGACTTCTCCCTCTCACTCCTTCCCACTCACTCACTCTGACTTCTCCCTCTCACTCCTTCCCACTCACTCACTCACTCTGGCTTCTCCCTCTTACTCCTTCACACTCACTCACTCTGACTTCCTCCCTCTCACTCACTCCCCTCACTCACTCTGACTTCCTCCCTCTCACTCACTCCACTCACTCACTCTGACTTCTCCCTCTCACTCCTTCCCACTCACTCACTCTGACTTCCTCTCTCTCACTCACTCCACTCACTCACTCTGACTTCTCCCTCTCACTCCTTCCCACTCACTCACTCTGACTTCCTCCCTCTCACTCACTCCACTCACTCACTCTGACTTCTCCCTCTCACTCCTTCCCACTCACTCACTCTGACTTCCTCCCTCTCACTCACTCCACTCACTCACTCTGACTTCCTCCCTCTCACTCACTCCACTCACTCACTCTGGCTTCTCCCTCACTCCTTCCCACTCACTCACTCTGACTTCCTCTCACTCCTTCCCACTCACTCTGACTTCCTCCCTCTAAATCACTCCACTCACTCACTCTGGCTTCTCATTCTCACTCCTTCCCACTCACTCACTCACTCTGACTTCTCCCTCTATCTCCTTCCCACTCACTCACTCACTCTGACTTCTCCCTCTCACTCCTTCCCACTCACTCACTCTGGCTTCTCCCTCTTACTCCTTCCCACTCACTCACTCAGACTTCCTCCCTCTCACTCCTTCACACTCACTCACTCTGACTTCCTCCCTCTCACTCCTTCACACTCACTCAGACTTCCTTCCTCTCACTCACTCCACTCCACTCACTCTGACTTCCTCCCTCTCACTCACTCCACTCACTCACTCAGACTTCCTCCCTCTCACTCACTCCACTCCACTCACTCTGGTTTCTCCCTCTCACTCACTCCACTCCACTCACTCTGGTTTCTCCCTCTCACTCCTTCCCACTCACTCACTCAGACTTCCTCCCTCTCACTCCTTCCCACTCACTCATTCAGACTTCCTCCCTCTCACTCCTTCCCACTCGCTCACTCTGACTTCCTCTCACTCCTTCCCACTCGCTCACTCTGACTTCCTCCCTCTCACTCCTTCCCACTCACTCACTCAGACTTCCTCCCTCTCACTCCTTCCCACTCGCTCACTCTGACTTCCTCCCTCTCACTCCTTCCCACTCACTCACTCAGACTTCCTCCCTCTCACTCCTTCCCACTCACTCACTCTGACTTCCTCCCTCTCACTTCTTCCCACTCACTCACTCTGACTTCCTCCATCTCACTCCTTCCCACTCACTCACTCTGACTTCCTCCCTCTCACTCCTTCCCACTCACTCACTCTGACTTCCTCCCTCTCACTCCTTCCCACTCACTCAGACTTCCTCCCTCTCACTCCTTCCCACTCACTCAGACTTCCTCTCTCCTTCCCACTCCACTCACTCAGACTTCCTCCCTCTCACTCACTCTGGCTTCTCCCTCTCACTCCTTCCCACTCACTCACTCAGACTTCCTCCCTCTCACTCCTTCCCACTCACTCAGACTTCCTCCCTCTCACTCACTCCACTCACTCACTCTGGCTTCTCATTCCACTCACTCCACTCACTCACTCAGATTTCCACCCTCTCACTCACTCCACTCCACTCACTCAGACTTCCTCTCACTCACTCCACTCACTCAGACTTCCTCCGTCTCACTCACTCCACTCCACTCACTCAGACTTCTCCCTCTCACTCCTTCCCACTCACTCAGACTTCCTCCCTCTCACTCACTCACTCCACTCACTCTGGCTTCTCCCTCTCACTCCTTCCCACTCACTCAGACTTCCTCCCTCTCACTCACTCCACTCCACTCACTCTGGCTTCTCCCTCTCAGACCTTCCCACTCACTCACTCAGACTTCTTCTCTCTCACTCCTTCCCACTCACTCACTCACTCAGACTTCCTCCCTCTCACTCCTTCCCACTCACTCAGACTTCCTCCCTCTCACTCCTTCCCACTCACTGAGACTTCCTCCCTCTCACTCCTTCCCACTCACTCAGACTTCCTCCCTCTCACTCCTTCCCACTCACTCACGCAGACTTCCTCCCTCTCACTCCTTCCCACTCACTCAGACTTCCTCCCTCTCACTCCTTCCCACTCACTCAGACTTCCTCCCTCTCACTCCTTCCCACTCCACTCACTCAGACTTCCTCCCTCTCACTCACTCTGGCTTCTCCCTCTCACTCCTTCCCACTCACTCACTCAGACTTCCTCCCTCTCACTCACTCCACTCACTCAGACTTCCTCCCTCTCACTCACTCACTCTGACTTCCTCTCACTCACTCCACTCACTCACTCTGGCTTCTCCCTCTCACTCCTTCCCACTCGCTCACTCTGACTTCCTCCCTCTCACTCCTTCCCACTCACTCACTCTGACTTCCTCCCTCTCACTCACTCCCCTCACTCACTCTGGCTTCTCCCTCTCACTCCTTCCCACTCACTCACTCTGACTTCTCCCTCTCACTCCTTCCCACTCACTCACTCACTCACTCTGGCTTCTCCCTCTTACTCCTTCCCACTCACTCACTCAGACTTCCTCCCTCTCACTCACTCCACTCACTCACTCTGGCTTCTCCCTCTCACTCCTTCCCACTCACTCACTCACTCTGACTTCTCCCTCTCACTCCTTCCCACTCACTCACTCACTCTGACTTCTCCCTCTCACTCCTTCCCACTCACTCACTCACTCTGGCTTCTCCCTCTTACTCCTTCACACTCACTCACTCTGACTTCCTCCCTCTCACTCACTCCACTCACTCACTCTGACTTCCTCCCTCTCACTCACTCCACTCACTCACTCTGACTTCTCCCTCTCACTCCTTCCCACTCACTCACTCTGACTTCCTCCCTCTCACTCACTCTGACTTCTCCCTCTCACTCCTTCCCACTCACTCACTCTGACTTCCTCCCTCTCACTCACTCCACTCACTCACTCTGACTTCCTCCCTCTCACTCACTCCACTCACTCACTCTGGCTTCTCCCTCACTCCTTCCCACTCACTCACTCTGACTTCCTCTCACTCCTTCCCACTCACTCTGACTTCCTCCCTCTCACTCACTCCACTCACTCACTCTGGCTTCTCATTCTCACTCCTTCCCACTCACTCACTCTGACTTCTCCCTCTCACTCCTTCCCACTCACTCACTCACTCTGACTTCTCCCTCTCACTCCTTCCCACTCACTCACTCACTCTGGCTTCTCCCTCTTACTCCTTCCCACTCACTCAGACTTCCTGCCTCTCACTCCTTCACACTCACTCACTCTGACTTCCTCCCTCTCACTCCGTCACACTCACTCAGACTTCCTCCCTCTCACTCACTCCACTCACTCACTCTGACTTCCTTCCTCTCACTCACTCCACTCCACTCACTCTGACATCCTCCCTCTCACTCACTCCACTCACTCACTCAGACTTCCTCCCTCTCACTCACTCCACTCCACTCACTCTGGTTTCTCCCTCTCACTCACTCCACTCCACTCACTCTGGTTTCTCCCTCTCACTCCTTCCCACTCACTCACTCAGACTTCCTCCCTCTCACTCCTTCCCACTCACTCATTCAGACTTCCTCCCTCTCACTCCTTCCCACTCGCTCACTCTGACTTCCTCCCTCTCACTCCTTCCCACTCGCTCACTCTGACTTCCTCCCTCTCACTCCTTCCCACTCACTCACTCAGACTTCCTCCCTCTCACTCCTTCCCACTCGCTCACTCTGACTTCCTCCCTCTCACTCCTTCCCACTCACTCACTCAGACTTCCTCCCTCTCACTCCTTCCCACTCACTCACTCTGACTTCCTCCCTCTCACTTCTTCCCACTCACTCACTCTGACTTCCTCCATCTCACTCCTTCCCACTCACTCACTCTGACTTCCTCCCTCTCACTCCTTCCCACTCACTCACTCTGACTTCCTCCCTCTCACTCCTTCCCACTCACTCAGACTTCCTCCCTCTCACTCCTTCCCACTCACTCAGACTTCCTCTCTCCTTCCCACTCCACTCACTCAGACTTCCTCCCTCTCACTCACTCTGGCTTCTCCCTCTCACTCCTTCCCACTCACTCACTCAGACTTCGTCCCTCTCACTCCTTCCCACTCACTCACTCAGACTTCCTCCCTCTCACTCACTCCACTCACTCACTCTGGCTTCTCATTCCACTCACTCCACTCACTCACTCAGATTTCCACCCTCTCACTCACTCCACTCCACTCACTCAGACTTCCTCTCACTCACTCCACTCACTCAGACTTCCTCCGTCTCACTCACTCCACTCCACTCACTCAGACTTCTCCCTCTCACTCCTTCCCACTCACTCAGACTTCCTCCCTCTCACTCACTCACTCCACTCACTCTGGCTTCTCCCTCTCACTCCTTCCCACTCACTCAGACTTCCTCCCTCTCACTCACTCCACTCCACTCACTCTGGCTTCTCCCTCTCAGTCCTTCCCACTCACTCACTCAGACTTCTTCTCTCTCACTCCTTCCCACTCACTCACTCACTCACTCAGACTTCCTCCCTCTCACTCCTTCCCACTCACTCAGACTTCCTCCCTCTCACTCCTTCCCACTCACTCAGACTTCCTCCCTCTCACTCCTTCCCACTCACTCACTCAGACTTCCTCCCTCTCACTCCTTCCCACTCACTCACTCACGCAGACTTCCTCCCTCTCACTCCTTCCCACTCACTCAGACTTCCTCCCTCTCACTCCTTCCCACTCACTCAGACTTCCTCCCTCTCACTCCTTCCCACTCCACTCACTCAGACTTCCTCCCTCTCACTCACTCTGGCTTCTCCCTCTCACTCCTTCCCACTCACTCACTCAGACTTCCTCCCTCTCACTCCTTCCCACTCACTCACTCAGACTTCCTCCCTCTCACTCACACCACTCACTCACTCTGGCTTCCCCCTCTCACTCCTTCCCACTCACTCACTCAGACTTCCTCCCTCTCACTCACTCCACTCACTCAGACTTCCTCCCTCTCACTCACTCCCACTCACTCACTCTGACTTCCTCTCACTCACTCCACTCACTCACTCTGGCTTCTCCCTCTCACTCCTTCCCACTCGCTCACTCTGACTTCCTCCCTCTCACTCCTTCCCACTCACTCACTCTGACTTCCTCCCTCTCACTCACTCCACTCACTCACTCCACTCACTCACTCTGGCTTCTCCCTCTCACTCCTTCCCACTCACTCACTCACTCACTCTGACTTCTCCCTCTCACTCCTTCCCACTCACTCACTCACTCTGACTTCTCCCTCTCACTCCTTCCCACTCACTCACTCACTCTGGCTTCTCCCTCTTACTCCTTCCCACTCACTCACTCAGACTTCCTCCCTCTCACTCACTCCACTCACTCACTCTGGCTTCTCCCTCTCACTCCTTCCCACTCACTCACTCACTCTGATTTCTCCCTCTCACTCCTTCCCACTCACTCACTCACTCTGACTTCTCCCTCTCACTCCTTCCCACTCACTCACTCACTCTGGCTTCTCCCTCTTACTCCTTCCCACTCACTCACTCAGACTTCCTCCCTCTCACTCACTCCACTCACTCACTCTGGCTTCTCCCTCTCACTCCTTCCCACTCACTCACTCACTCTGACTTCTCCCTCTCACTCCTTCCCACTCACTCACTCACTCTGACTTCTCCCTCTCACTCCTTCCCACTCACTCACTCACTCTGGCTTCTCCCTCTTACTCCTTCACACTCACTCACTCTGACTTCCTCCCTCTCACTCACTCCACTCACTCACTCTGACTTCCTCCCTCTCACTCACTCCACTCACTCACTCTGACTTCTCCCTCTCACTCCTTCCCACTCACTCACTCTGACTTCCTCCCTCTCACTCACTCCACTCACTCTGACTTCTCCCTCTCACTCCTTCCCACTCACTCACTCTGACTTCCTCCCTCTCACTCACTCCACTCACTCACTCTGACTTCTCCCTCTCACTCCTTCCCACTCACTCACTCTGACTTTCTCCCTCTCACTCACTCCACTCACTCACTCTGACTTCCTCCCTCTCACTCACTCCACTCACTCACTCTGGCTTCTCCCTCACTCCTTCCCACTCACTCACTCTGACTTCCTCTCACTCCTTCCCACTCACTCTGACTTCCTCCCTCTCACTCACTCCACTCACTCACTCTGGCTTCTCATTCTCACTCCTTCCCACTCACTCACTCTGACTTCTCCCTCTCACTCCTTCCCACTCACTCACTCACTCTGACTTCTCCCTCTCACTCCTTCCCACTCACTCACTCACTCTGGCTTCTCCCTCTTACTCCTTCCCACTCACTCACTCAGACTTCCTCCCTCTCACTCCTTCACACTCACTCACTCTGACTTCCTCCCTCTCACTCCTTCACACTCACTCAGACTTCCTCCCTCTCACTCACTCCACTCACTCACTCTGACTTCCTTCCTCTCACTCACTCCACTCCACTCACTCTGACTTCCTCCCTCTCACTCACTCCACTCACTCACTCAGACTTCCTCCCTCTCACTCACTCCACTCCACTCACTCTGGTTTCTCCCTCTCACTCACTCCACTCCACTCACTCTGGTTTCTCCCTCTCACTCCTTCCCACTCACTCACTCAGACTTCCTCCCTCTCACTCCTTCCCACTCACACATTCAGACTTCCTTCCCACTCGCTCACTCTGACTTCCTCCCTCTCACTCCTTCCCACTCGCTCACTCTGACTTCCTCCCTCTCACTCCTTCCCACTCACTCACTCAGACTTCCTCACTCTCACTCCTTCCCACTCGCTCACTCTGACTTCCTCCCTCTCACTCCTTCCCACTCACTCACTCTGACTTCCTCCCTCTCAATCCTTCCCACTCGCTCACTCTGACTTCCTCCCTCTCACTCCTTCCCACTCACTCACTCTGACTTCCTCCATCTCACTCCTTCCCACTCACTCACTCTGACTTCCTCCCTCTCACTCCTTCCCACTCACTCACTCTGACTTCCTCCCTCTCACTCCTTCCCACTCACTCAGACTTCCTCCCTCTCACTCCTTCCCACTCACTCAGACTTCCTCTCTCCTTCCCACTCCACTCACTCAGACTTCCTCCCTCTCACTCACTCTGGCTTCTCCCTCTCACTCCTTCCCACTCACTCACTCAGACTTCCTCCCTCTCACTCCTTCCCACTCACTCACTCAGACTTCCTCCCTCTCACTCACTCCACTCACTCACTCTGGCTTCTCATTCCACTCACTCCACTCACTCACTCAGATTTCCACCCTCTCACTCACTCCACTCCACTCACTCAGACTTCCTCTCACTCACTCCACTCACTCAGACTTCCTCCGTCTCACTCACTCCACTCCACTCACTCAGACTTCTCCCTCTCACTCCTTCCCACTCACTCAGACTTCCTCCCTCTCACTCACTCACTCCACTCACTCTGGCTTCTCCCTCTCACTCCTTCCCACTCACTCAGACTTCCTCCCTCTCACTCACTCCACTCCACTCACTCTGGCTTCTCCCTCTCAGTCCTTCCCACTCACTCACTCAGACTTCTTCTCTCTCACTCCTTCCCACTCACTCACTCACTCACTCAGACTTCCTCCCTCTCACTCCTTCCCACTCACTCAGACTTCCTCCCTCTCACTCCTTCCCACTCACTCAGACTTCCTCCCTCTCACTCCTTCCCACTCACTCACTCAGACTTCCTCCCTCTCACTCCTTCCCACTCACTCACTCACGCAGACTTCCTCCCTCTCACTCCTTCCCACTCACTCAGACTTCCTCCCTCTCACTCACTCTGGCTTCTCCCTCTCACTCCTTCCCACTCACTCAGACTTCCTCCCTCTCACTCCTTCCCACTCACTCACTCAGACTTCCTCCCTCTCACTCACTCCACTCACTCACTCTGGCTTCCCCCTCTCACTCCTTCCCACTCACTCACTCAGACTTCCTCCCTCTCACTCACTCCACTCACTCAGACTTCCTCCCTCTCACTCACTCCACTCACTCTGGCTTCTCCCTCTCACTCCTTCCCACTCACTCAGACTTCCTCCCTCTCACTCACTCCACTCACTCTGGCTTCCCCCTCTCACTCCTTCCCACTCACTCAGACTTCCTCCCTCTCACTCCTTCCCACCCACTCACTCTGGCTTCTCCCTCTCACTCCTTCCCACTCACTCACTCAGACTTCCTCCCTCTCACTCCTTCCCACTCACTCACTCAGACTTCCTCCCTCTCACTCCTTCCCACTCACTCACTCACTCAGACTTCCTCCCTCTCACACCTTCCCACTCACTCACTCAGACTTCCTCCCTCTCACTCCTTCCCACACACTCAGACTTCCTCCCTCTCACTCCTTCCCACTCACTCACTCTGACTTCCTCCCTCTCACTCACTCCACTCACTCACTCAGACTTCCCCCCTCTCACTTACTCCACTCACTCACTCACTCACTCAGACTTCCTCCCTCTCACTCACTCCACTCACTCACTCAGAGTTCCCCCCTCTCACTTACTCCACTCACTCACTCAGACTTCCTCCCTCTCACTCACCTCACTCACTCAGACTTCCTCCCTCTCACTCACCTCACTCACTCAGACTTCCTCCCTCTCACTCCTTCCCACTGACTCCACTCACTGACTCTGGCTTCTCCCTCTCACTCCCTCTCACTCACTCCACTCACTCAGTCTGGCTTCTCCCTCTCACTCCTTCCCTCTCACTCACTCTTACTTCCTCCCTCTCACTCACTCCACTCACTCACTCTGACTTCCTCTCACTCCTTCCCACTCACTCACTCTGACTTCCTCTCACTCACTCCACTCAGTCACTCTGGCTTCTCCCTCTCGCTCCTCACTCACTCTGACTTCCTCCCTCTCACTCACTCCACTCACTCTGACTTCCTCCCTCTCACTCCTTCCCACTCACTCACTCTGACTTCCTCTCACTCACTCAACTCACTCACTTTGGCTTCTCCCTCTCACTCCTTCTCACTCACTCTGACTTCCTCCATCTCACTCACTCCACTCACTCACTCTGACTTCCTCTCACTCCTTCCCACTCACTCACTCTGACTTCCTCTCACTCACTCCACTCACTCACTCTGGCTTCTCCCTCTCACTCCTTCTCACTCACTCTGACTTCCTCCCTCTCACTCACTCCACTCACTCACTCTGACTTCCTACCTCTCACTCCTTCCCACTCACTCACTCTGACTTGCTCTCACTCTCTCCACTCACTCACCCACTCTGGCTTCTCCCTCTCACTCCCTCCCACTCACTCACTCTGACTTCCTCCCTCTCACTCCTTCCCACTCACTCACTCACTCTGACTTCCTCCCTCTCACTTCTTCCCACTCACTCACTCTGACTTCCTTTCACTGACTCCACTCACTCACTCTGACTTCCTCCCTCTCACTCCTTCCCACTCACTCAGACTTCCTCCCTCTCACTCACTCCACTCACTCTGACTTCCTCCCTCTCACTCCTCTCACTCTGGCTTCTCCCTCTCACTCCTTCCCACTCACTCAGACTTCCTCCCTCTCACTCCATCCCACTCACTCACTTCCTCCCTCTCACTCACTCACTCTGACTTCCTCCCTCTCACTCACTCCACTCACTCACTCAGACTTCCTCCCTCTCACTCACTCCACTCACTCACTCTGACTTCCTCCCTCTCACTCACTCCACTCACTCACTCTGACTTCCTCCCTCTCACTCACTACACCCCACTCACTCTGACTTACTCACTCTCACTCACTCCACTCACTCTGACTTCCTCCCTCTCACTCACTCCACTCACTCTGGCTTCTCCCTCTCACTCCCACTCACTCACTCAGACTTCCTCTCACTCCTTCCCACTCACTCACTCAGACTTCCTCCCTGTCACTCACTCAGACTTCCTCCCTCTCACTCACTCAGACTTCCTCCCTCTCACTCACTCCACTCACTCACTCAGACTTCCTCCCTCTCACTCACTCCACTCACTCACTCAGACTTCCTCCCTCTCACTCACTCCACTTCACTCACTCAACTTCCTCCCTCTCACTCACTCCACTCCACTCACTCAGCTTCCTCCCTCTCACTCACTCCACTCCATTCACTCAACTTCCTCCCTCTCACTCACTCCACTCACTCAACTTCCTCCCACTCACTCACTCCACTCACTCACTCTGGCTTCTCCCTCTCGCTCCTTCCCACTCACTCAGACTTCCTCCCTCTCACTCACTCCGCTCACTCTGGCTTCTCCCCCTCACTCCTTCCCACTCAATCACTCTGACTTCCTCCCTCTCACTCACTCCACTCCACTCACTCTGGTTTCTCCCTCTCACTCCTTCCCACTCACTCAGACTTCCTCCCTCTCACTCCTTCCCACTCACTCACTCAGACTTCCTCCCTCTCACTCCTTCCCACTCACTCACTCAGACTTCCTCCGTCTCACTCCTTCCCACTCACTCACTCACACTTCCTCCCTCTCACTCCTTCCCACTCACTCACTCTGGCTTCTCCCTCTCACTCCTTCCCACTCACTCAGACTTCCTCCCTCTCACTCACTCCACTCACTCTGGCTTCTCCATCTCACTCCTTCCCACTCAATCACTCTGACTTCCTCCTTCTCACTCACTCCACTCCACTCACTCTGGTTTCTCCCTCTCACTCCTTCCCACTCACTCACTCAGACTCCCTCCCTCTCACTCCTTCCCACTCACTCACTCAGACTTCCTCCCTCTCACTCCTTCCCACTCACTCACTCAGACTTCCTCCCTCTCACTCCTTCCCACTCACTCACTCAGACTTCCTCCCTCTCACTCCTTCCCACTCACTCACTCAGACTTCCTCCCTCGCACTCCTTCCCACTCACTCACTCAGACTTCCTCCCTCTCACTCCTTCCCACTCACTCACTCAGACTTCCTCCCTCTCACTCCTTCCCACTCACTCACTCAGACTTCCTCCGTCTCACTCCTTCCCACTCACTCACACTTCCTCCCTCTCACTCCTTCCCACTCACTCACTCACACTTCCGCCCTCTCACTCACTCCACTCCACTCAGACTTCCTCCCTCTCACTCACTCCAGTCCACTCACTCAGACTTCCTCCCTCTCACTCACTCCACCCCAGTCACTCTGGCTTCTCCCTCTCACTCCTTCCCACTCACTCACTCACTCAGACTTCCTCCCTCTCACTCCTTCCCACTCACTCACTCAGACTTCCTCCCTCTCACTCAATCCCCTCCACTCACTCTGGCTTCCCCCTCTAACTCCTTCCCACTCACTCAGACTTCCTCCCTCTCACTCCTTCCCACTCACTCTGACTTCCTCCCTCTCACTCCTTCCCACTCACTCACTCTGACTTCCTCTCACTCCTTCCCAGTCACTCACTCTGACTTCCTCTCACTGACTCCACTCACTCACTCTGACTTCCTCCCTCTCACTCCTTCCCACTCACTCACTCTGGCTTCTCCCTCTCACTCCTTCGCACTCACTCTGGCTTCTCCCTCTAACTGCTTCCCACTCACTCACTCACTCAGACTTCCTCCCTCTCACTCCTTCCCACTCACTCACTCTGACTTCCTCCCTCTCACTCCTTCCCACTCACTGTGACTTCCTCCCTCTCACTCCTTCCCACTCACTCACTCTGACTTCCTCCCTCTCACTCCTTCCCACTCACTCACTCTGACTTCCTCCCTCTCACTCCTTCCCACTCACTCACTCTGACTTCCTCTCACTGACTCCACTCACTCACTCTGGCTTCTCCCTCTCACTCCTTCTCACTCACTCTGACTTCCTCCCTCTCACTCCTTCCCACTCACTCTGACTTCCTCCCTCTCACTCCTTCCCACTCACTCACTCTGACTTCCTCTCACTCCTTCCCACTCACTCACTCTGACTTCCTCCCTCTCACTCCTTCCCACTCACTCACTCTGGCTTCTCCCTCTCACTCCTTCCCACTCACTCACTCAGACTTCCTCCCTCTCACTCCTTCCCACTCACTCACTCTGACTTCCTCCCTCTCACTCCTTCCCACTCACTCACTCTGACTTCCTCTCACTCACTCCACTCACTCACTCTGGCTTCTCCCTCTCACTCCTTCTCACTCACTCTGACTTCCTCCCTCTCACTCCTTCCCACTCACTCACTCTGACTTCCTCCCTCTCACTCCTTCCCACTCACTCACTCTGACTTCCTCCCTCTCACTCCTTCCCACTCACTCACTCTGACTCCCTCTCACTCACTCCACTCACTCACTATGACTTCCTCCCTCTCATTCCTTCCCACTCACTCACTATGACTTCCTCCCTCTCACTCCTTCCCACTCACTCACTCTGACTCCCTCTCACTCACTCCACTCACTCACTATGACTTCCTCCCTCTCATTCCTTCCCACTCACTCACTCTGACTTCCTCCCTCTCACTCCTTCCCACTCACTCACTCTGACTTCCTCCCTCTGACTCCTTCCCACTCACTCACTCTGACTTCCTCCCTCTCACTCCTTGCCACTCACTCTGACTTCCTCCCTCTCACTCCTTCCGACTCTCTCTCCCTTCTATCCCTCCCTCCTCTCTCCCTCTCTTGCTCACTCCCCTCATTCATTCCCTCTTCCTACATCTCTCCCTCACTCTCTCCCTTCATACCTACCTCTCCCTCCATCTATCCCTCTCTTGCTCTACCTCTGTTCCCTTTACCTCTCTCTCTATCTGCACAAAGGAAATTGAAATGTGGAGTGTGGTACACATGGAATGTCACCATGCATCAAGGAATGGTTTAATATTTAAAATTTCAATCATGAACGCTTTAAAATTTGAGCAATAAGTATCACATTTGTGATATGAATTTTTTTGTCAAAACTGTTAATTTTTTGTTATTTTTAAAAAAACTTTTTTAATACCATGAAATTTTTATAATAACCTAAGAATAATATGGAAAGAATCCTCTTCATGGGCTCTGTAGGAACTCGCTTATGACTGCTCTAGTGCTTGGAAAATATTTTTTAAAATAAAAGGTATATATTCTAAAACAGTGTTTTAGTTCCCTGCAATATCTGAATGACAACTTTTGCAAATGGCACATGAATATGTCACTAGGAGCTGTTTATGCAAAACAAACATATGCAGCTGTTGATGTTTTCTGTCATATTTTATGTCAAATTACCCTGTAAGCAATCATTGCAACTATAACAAAATTTTTGTTGTTGTTATTATTATTATTATCATCGTCAACACCATCATCTTCGTCATTGTCATTATCATCCTTAAAAATTAATAATTGCTTGTAGTTAATCAGAATTACAATAAAGTTGACATGAAGATTTTGTTTCTTGCTTCTAGTTGAACTTGAGCAGATGCTTATATCAGAAGGACAAACACTAACAGAAATGGAAGAAGCAGACCTTGATTATCCCTGGAGCAAAAATGAGACCAGGAGCCAAAGATTATGGGCTCATAAAGGATCTGGTTCTGGAGGTTATGCAGATCACATTTTTATTCATGCAGCTCGAGAACTTTTTGGAATAAAACAGGAGCAGTTGGAATATAAATCTCTTCGGTGAGCAGTGTTATTTCTTATAAAGAAAATGTAAAATTTAAGTAATGTTTACCTTCCGAAGAGAGTTTTGTAATGGGTATTTTGTTTTCTTCTTCAGAAACCCAGATTTCCGGGAGGTAATATTGGAACAGGATGGAAAGGTGGTCTTGAAATTTGCAATAGCTAATGGATTTCGTAACATTCAGAACCTAATGCAAAAACTGAAACGAGGAAAGTGTGACTATCACTATGTTGAGGTTATGGCATGTCCTTCAGGTAAATGTTTCACTTTAATGTTGAATAAGTGGTTTGTAGTCTCTGTTGATGTTGCAAGAGTAACCTGTAGACTTGGCTATATTGACTTGATACAGTAACTGCTAACATATAAATGGAAAATGTGGCCTATAAACTGGGAAAAATTAGTAAAATCAGACTGAAAAATTCAGTGCTATATTTAGGTTTTGATCCACGGATCATAAGGGCTTTACATACAGCGGCTCTAACCAACTGAGCTACCATGACAACATGCTGGCATGACATTGAATTCCCCAACTGACTTGATTTTTTCTGAGTAAGTCACAGGGCATTCTCATTCATTTTAATACAACAACTCCAATTATGATTTTCAGTATTATTTGCACCTTAGCCTTGGGTTTTATAAATGACCACTGTGGGGTAAGTCACTTTTAATTAGACTGCCTCTGTGGTTTGGTGTTTAGCATGCTAGCCTGCTAATTCAGAGGTTCCGGGTTCAATTCCTGGCTGGAGAATGGAAATTTTTCTTCAGCCAGAATTATTCCGTATTCTTCCCAAAGTCCAGAAATATGGAAGAGAATGTGAATATAAAGACAAACACAGTAAATGAGTGAACACCATTGCCATGAGCAATTGTTTCAAAGACAGAAGTTGCTGATATGATCTAGATGTCAAAGGCAGAACAACAAAAAAGTTTGAGAGGTAGAACTGGAACTTAAAAATTCAATGCCACAGCTGGGATTTGAATCACAGACCCACACACAGCTTGTGTGTTTAAAAAAAAGACAAACAGTAAGTTTGTTGTCATAAATGAACAATAATTACCATCTGAAGGTTATTTAATCCCAGGACATAAAGTACTTGCAATCATAAGTCACCATTGGGGTAATTGCCTCTGATGTGAGACTGCCTTTGTGGTTTACAGGGAAAAATACGAACTGGTTTGAGAATTCAATGCCAGCCTGGCAGGTTGTCACAGTAGCTTAATGGTTAGAGCACCTGCCTAGTAAGCGGAGGGTCTGTGGTTGAAATCCCAGCTGTGGCATTGAATTTTTAAGTTCCAGTTCTACCTCTCAAACATTGCCCACACACAGCTTGTGTGTTTAAAAAAAGCACAAACAGTAAGTTTGTTGGCATAAATAAATAATAACAAAAAGATATTAATTGTTCTTTCATATATGCTGTGTTTAAGGTAAATTTGGAAAGAATCAGACTGAAAAATTAATTTCCACAGCCAAGACTTGAATCAAAATCTTCAGCTTACCATAATTTTGTAAATACAGTAGAAGCCCAAAATAGCACAGTCCAAAATACTGTGGATTCAGATTTAATGGAGGGGAGTATATCTCCCAAAAATATATTGCACTTTTTATTTATTTTAGAAAATTGAGTTTAGGTGGCACTGTGATCGAGCGGTTAGAGCATTCGCCTACCACCTAGGTGGCCTGTGTTCGATCCCTGTTATTTGTGGTGGACAAAGAGGCATCAGGATGGGTTTTCTCCGGGTTCTCTGGTTTCCCCCACCACTCATTCCACCAATTGCTCCATTATCGTCTATCCAATCATTGATTTTGCCTGCATTTCATATCTTCTTCCTCACGCTCATATCTGGTGCTCGGTTGACCACCATCTTCCAGGTCTTCACTCTGTCCTGTCCATAGGTTACTATGCTCCCCAACAGTTGTCTCACCTTTTGCACTGGCTTGTAAGTCCTAGGGGGTATAAATCCTACATAAGGGGATGGTAATCAGGTAAAGAAAGGAGGAAAGAAAGAAAAAAAGTTGTTTAAAATTTTCTTCATAGAGTGGTACTGGAATATACTTTACGTTACCCCTAGCATTGACCTTGGCCATTGTGGCCACTGCAATCCTAGCGTTAACATAGACCACTGCATTGCTAAGAATTTCCCGGGGTAACAAGATATGCACATGGAAGAAGATATTCTGTTTGTTAGTGAAGTGATAAGTACCATAAACAAGATGATTGTGTATGAAGAAGCAAAATGAATCAAACAGTATTCATCTCCATCTTGCTACAGTCAATATGCAGATAAAAAAAGATATGAATTATGTCCCCCCCCCCAAAAAAAAAAAAAAATCCCTGATTTCTTTCAATGCAAAATTAGTTTAGTGTAAAATTGTTACAGTGTAATTGTATGTACTGTATAAATTAAGATCGGCTGGAGGACTGGAATACACTCCTACCATAACTGGTGTGTAGTTGTATTTAAAAATGGTGTACTTTACCATTTATTACACTTTACAATGTACTATATTTTATTATTAAATGCTTCAATTTTACTGGATTTGTACTACACTTACTACCCAAAAATAGACAGATAAGTAGTGGAATATTAGTTGGAGTCAAAAAGGATATTAAAACCTCCTTTGAAATTGTTAAAGAAATGGATAACACAGATAAAAGTGAATTAATAAAGCTAAATTTTTGGGATAACAAAACACATCTACATTTATACAGTAGTTACAATCCTCCCAGGAATGAACCAGATCTCTCACTTGTTGACCAATTAAATAAAACAATCGTAATTGGGGATTTCAATGCACATTCCAAAAGATGGGGTTATGAAAAAGTGGAATCTACAGGGAAAATAGTGGAAGAATTTTTGAATACCACAACTTTTGAACTGATTTATAGTAAAGAAGATCCCACAACCTTCATACATTACTCTGGAGCAGGCAGTAACCCAGACCTCTTGTTAGGTACAACAGATATTGTTTCAAAAATTAAAAAACAAGTTATAGAAGATCCAAGTTCTGGTCACAGAGCAGTAATTGCTGATATAAAACTAGATAATACAAATAACAGTCAAGGTATTACGAATCTCTATTGGAACTTCAAAAAAGCAGATTGGAACAAATATAAAACTGAATTAGAACATAAATTTAAAGAACAAACAAACTCACAGCTGCATGACCAACCAGATCATATGAACAACGAATTCTGTAAAGTCATCCTAGAAACTGCAAAAAAACATATTCCTCATGGAAGAATTAAAAATTTCAAACCCTTTTGGAACCCCCAGTTAGAAGAACTGAAAAAGCAGAGGGATATAGCTAGAAATACAGCTGAACAAACAAAAAACATATCAAATACACAAATATGGCGGAAGAAATGTGCCTCATTAAAAAAAGAAATTAATACTGCTAAAAGGAATCACTTTAATAATTTCTTAGAAAAATGGATTATAGGACAGATGATAACAAAGCTCATAAGTTCATAAAAAATGTCAAGGACAGGAAAGAAAACAACAGCACACCTATCATACACAACAATAAAATGTTAGTAAATGATGCAGTCATAGCCGAAACATTCAATAAATATTATGCTAGTTCACACAAAGTAACAAGAAATAATAAAAAGGAACGTAAAGAATTTAAGAAAGATTTGAAACAAGAAAGAGAATGTAATCCTAACACTCAGTGCAATATCTTTTTTCAAAATTTTAATATGCAAGAACTAAACATTGCAATAAATAATCTAAAAAACGAAAAGTCTCCTGGACCAGATCACATACATCCAGAGTTCATAAAAAACCTTGGAAAAACAGCAAAACAACAACTACTGAAACTCTACAATCTATCCTGGAAAACCACTGTACCTGCTGAATGGCGAAAAGCAATAATTGTCCCACTTTTGAAGAAAGACAAAACAGCATCAGAAATAAAAAATTATAGACCAAAAGCTCTTACTAGCATAATAGCAAAAGTGATGGAAAGAATGGTGTCAAACAGGTTAAATTGGTTCCTAGAATCACAAAATTTAATATCCCCATGTCAAGCTGGATTTAGAGAGTTCCACTCTACAAATGAACAAGTCTTACTTCTCAGTCAAGAAATCAAATACTCCTTCAATAGAAAAGAAGATAATTTATCAGTTTTTATTGATTTTCAAAGTGCATATGCAGAACAAAACTACTAAAGAAAGTAAAAAAAATAGGGATACAAGATCCAATGTTTTCATGGCTATGTCATTTCCTAACACAACGCTTTATTGCAACCAGATATGGAAGAAATATATCTAAATATAAACAAGTACACCGTGGCTTACCACAAGGTGCAGTGCTCAGCACTACACTTTTTAATATATTTATTAATGATCTACCACAACAAATACAAGAATCAGGCGTGAAGTGTGCACTATTTGCTGATGATTTAGTAATGTGGACTTCAAAACCAAAAAGCAAAAGTACAGAACTAGAAAAAACCATGCAACAATCCTTAACCAACTTACAGAGGTGGACCAAAGAAAATTTAATGACTGTTAATACAACAAAATCAAACTACCAAATCTTTTCACTAAGAAAAAAATCACTAAAAATAAAACTAAATTTTGAGGGTCATCAATTACCAGAAACAAAGGAAGCAAAGTATTTAGGAGTTACATTTGATACCAAACTTACATGGACCAAACAAATAGAAAATGTAATACAAAGAGCAGAGAGGTGCCTTTCACTGTTAAAACGTCTAACAGGAATGAAGTGGGGATGTTCCAGAACAACGCTTAACACAACGTACAATATGTATATAAAACCATTATTTACTTACTGCAGCGAAGTTCTTGTAACAGCAAACACAAAAAAAATTCAAAGCTTTCAAAACCAAAGTCTGAGATTAATTACAGGTGCTATCAAAACCACACCAATAACAGCTATGGAAATACTAACCAACCAATACCCCATTGAATATGAAATAGAAAAAGCGGCTCTTATTCAACACGAAAAGTTGATCAGACTCCCATTCAATACATGGCACAAGAGAAATTTTACACATACACTAAAGACTCAGGAGAGCTTTCTTTCCAAAATTCAAGACATCAAGAAGAATGTACACCTTCCTAATTCAAAGAAAAACTTCATATCTAAAGTCAATCCAACACATGCATTAGACATCACATATTATTTACACCTGACAGAAGAAGTTAAAAAAAGTGATACTCCAACTAGTGTTCTAAAATTATTGGCATTAGAGACAATCCATACTAAATTTCCAGAACATGAGTGGCTCCATATTTATACTGATGGAGCATTGATATCAAACCAAGATGGAGCAGGTGCTGGAGTCACATGTCACCTCTTTTCCTATTACAAATCTTTAAGCTATGGAACTACTAACTTTGATGGAGAAATTGAAGCAATTCGAATGGCCCTACAAAATCTTTTGTACAGAATTTCACATTTTCAGCAAGCAGTTATTCTCTCAGATTCCAGGGCAGCAATTATAGCAATTACTTCCAAGTTGTCACCAAAAAACCAAACTATTATAGAATGTTGGAACACCTAGTCTTCCATTGGATACCGGCTCACTGTGGACTGAGTGGTAATGAGATAGCTGATTTTCTTGCAAAAAAGGGTACCAGCAGTGTACAAAAATCTATAGTTAATCTACCATTTTATGCAGCTAAAAGATTAGTCAACTCTGAATTCAAAAAAATTATTGCAAAATATTACTATGAAAAATCAAAGAATAAAAGATGGAAACTACCAAACATTCAAACAGTGATTCCTGAGTATCCTCGGAAAACAGCAGTTGCAACCTTCAGGTTGATTACAGGACATGATTGTCTGGCAAAACATTTAAACAGAATTGAGATATATTCTTCACCACTCTGTCCTCTGTATGATCTGCAAGAGGAAATGGATCGAGACCACCTTCATATATGCCCGGCCACTTCTAGTGCCCCATCCATCAGTGAAAAATATTGGAGAGCAAGAGGATTAATGACTTCATTGTCAGAAATCCAGCATTAGCTAACAACATATTTTATTATTGCACGAATGTTTCCCACCACCTCTGTGGGATTGATTTTTGTCATTTCCAAGCCCACATTTCGATATACCATGGAATCATTATAACGCAGGGCCAAAGCATGTCCCTCAACAACTGCATTACTTCGGGATTCTTCTGTACATACCTAGTGTTTGAGAGTTAGAATCACAACTGAAAAATTCGATGCCATAGTCAGGATATGAACCATAAATCTTTCGCTTCATGCACAGCTGCTCTGGCCACTAAGCTACCATGGCCAACTTGCCAGTATGGCATTAAATTCCCCAACCTATTCGTACATTTCTGGTGGACCACAAGGGAATCTCATCAGAGTTAAGTACCCCAAGGGTGACTTACAGTCGTAACTACTTTATGTCCCGGGTTCTAGTTAAATAACAATATACATACTGTATTTCATTGCATAATCAACACACTTTTTATGCTTTCATCATAAAGTAAAAATACACGGTGTGATCATTATGCAAAAAATAAGTTATTTAAGACTGACTGTTTTAACTTTCAGCAACTAGTGTACGGTAACAAGAGTAGAGCGAGTCTGAGTGTAGTGAATCATGCCGACGTTACACTGTTCATAGTTGTATAGAAAGGAGAGGGGAAACAAAAGTGATGCAACACTGCAGTGTAAGCATCTACTTCAGTAAATAAAAAAAGAATTTAAAAAAGGGAAGAAAAATGTTTCTTTGGATTTATTGAATGAAGACTGATTTATTATTTAGAAGAGCATTTACAATACTGTTGAATTGCATGCACTTTAACTGGAACCAATATTATCGAACTACTGAATAAGTTCGTAATTTGGCTAACTTCCTTTCTGTAGCTCAATTACCATTCTGTTCCACAAATGCAATAACTCGTAGTTTAAAACCTGATGTATAAGTTCTGTATTTCCCCATACTGGTGTTTCACAAAATAAGCACTCATTAAAATAACTATAGAAACAACTGCTGTACCAACTGAAGAATAAGATGGTTATTGACTTGGTGTATGCTAACCAAATGCCTTTGCCCACACTGCACAAGAAACAACTTAATTTCTGCAATAATCAGGAGTCAAATACTTGTCCCATCTTCCATACAGTCCAGATCTGGCCCCATGTGACCTTTTTTTATTCCTAAAATAAAAGATAGAATTCAAGGTCAACCATTTGAAACACCTGAAACTGCAGTAGTTGCTTGCAAAGAATGAATTTGTACTCTCTTCAAAGAAGAATGATATTCAGTATTTGAAAAATGGTTTGAAAGGATAAAATGCATGGAATGCCATGGAGAATACATAGAATGCAATGATCAGATCTAAATTTTAAAAATATTATTGCATTTACTCTCAAATCATTCAGAGTACCCTTGAGTGATGAAAGGGATGATAGGAAAATTTGTGTATCAAATTATCCAGCCCAGCATTTGCCTAGTGATCGATAATAACTGTGAAAAAACTTATGCTTAGGTTGGTAAGCCCCAGTAGTTTGAACCCAGGGCACCTGAATGTGACTCACTCACATTACCACAGCACTATCTTGTTTGGTTCATACACAAACATACAAACAAATTTTCTCTCTTTATATTTTTTTATTTTAATTTTAACATCTTCCTGCCACAGTTACAGGCTGCCAAAAAGACAAAGAATACTAATACAAAAATAACAAAATGGTTAACAAAACATAACGAATATAAGAGTACTACTATATGCTGGATACTTTTAGGTAAAATTTGTTTAATTTGATTTGTTGTCCTTGTATAGGGTGTCTGAATGGAGGAGCACAGGTACGTCCCCAGGATGGGACAGCACCCAAAGAACTTACCATGAAGCTTGAGAAGATGTACGAGTCCTTAGATAAACAGGCACCAGAAGATAATGCCACAGTTAAGGAACTGTTTACTAGCTGGCTTGGTGGAGTGGACAGTGACAAAAGTCAGTCTTTGTTGCATACAAGTTATCATGCAGTGGAGAAGATGAACACAGCACTCAACATCAAATGGTAGCAGGGTCTCACCTGCTGGTGGCTGAGTACTTCACAAATGTAATATATTGTCCTTACTTGCCATACAAATGGCATCAGACACAGTTGCTGTGAGCAGCTATGCTGCTCGCAAAAGTTAAAGGCATGTGAACAGTGGCCAATGCTCAAGAAGAGCGCTGTTGCCAAGCGTAGTGCATGTACCGGCAGAGGTTCTGTGCATAAGAGCGCCTAAGATGCGTGTACCACATTCGGCAGCGCTGGTAGGAGGGCCAAGCTTAGAATTCGCTGCAGTCTGCAGTATGGCCCATCTCCTTATGCTTTTAACTTCTGCGAAGATTATAAGTGGACGTGAATGTAGTAGAGGTAGACAGACAATGTGTATATAATTGTTGTTAACAGTTGAGTGTTAAACATTTAAATGTGTGAAAAGAATGCCTTAATACAGTGCAGTGTATATCATGGTGCTTATAAGTGCAGAAATAAATATGTACATAAAGAGCGTAGTAATATTCTTTTTATTTGTTGTATAGTCCTTTAAATTAACCCTATAATCCCAGCATGACATATAAGCAACATATAAATTTAAGTTTTGAGATACTTTATTGGCTCTTTTTTCTAATTTCTTGTTATGCTAATCTAGATAAATATAATTCAAGTATTTGTAGCTGTCTTATGTTGTAAAAATATTGTGACATTGGGTCGTTCAACAATATTATGGGCAAGAGGATACTGGGTGCCCTTGGATATGATGAGCGGTTGTGTGTGTGCGTGACTGTAATAATGATGGTGAGGCTTGGAGGAGGTCTGGGGCTACAGGACAACTAGCGACTGTCTGTATGCGATTGAACAGCGGATAACACTGTAGTGTCCGGCAAGCTCTAGAAGTTTCTTTGCTGAGTCATGCACACATGTGCAAGGAAAGCACTCGAAGGAGGTTAGGTCATGCTGGTTCAGGGTTGCCAACTCGTACGATAATTATGGGGGCATACAATAATTTTAATGCTTGTACAGTTGGTTGCCAACCCGTACAATAATTATGGGGGTGTACGATAATTTGAACGTGTATGGTAGTTCAATACCGGCAAAATATCATTTTCACTGGTTTCTCACACAAGCGAAATAAAACTACTTACGAATAGCGACACCATTTTTGCTCTCATGGCTTGTCTCCACCCTCTAAGACAACCGTTTCCAACCCTACTAAGCCTCCAACCCTTTATCCCCTTATTGCCAGTGTGGCCAGGTCTGATAATCTCAATGAAGAAAGCACTGTTCAGAAAATTGATGATCATTGGAGAAAACTTGGAATAAGTGATATTCCGTGTGAAATAAAGAACATGCCTGAACCTATCAGTTTCTGGAGTGCTGTTAAACACGTGTTTAATAGATCTAAATTAAATTATTTTGTTCTTTAACGACGCTGTCAATTGCCAGGATCACATCAGCGTCGCCGGTGTGCCTGAATTCCGTCCCTTCAGGAGTTCTTTTACATGCCAGTAAATCTACTGACATGGAGCTGTCGTTTTTAAGCACACTTAAAAACCATCGGTCTGGGCCGGGTTTGAACCCGCGACCTTGGGATCCGTAGGCCAGCGTCTAACCAACTGAGCCACCCAGACCGACTTAACAGATCTGATCTGATTTCAAAGATCTAGCACTTTTGCATTAGCAGTGATTTCATTGTCCCACAGAAGCGCTTCTTGTGAAAGAGTTTTTTTTTTTTCAAACTAGTTTTAATAAAAACCAAAATTAGAAACAGATTGGCGCTAGATACGGTAAATGGACTTACTTTGTCATCTTAGTGGCAAGTCCGAAAATCTGCAAGTCATCAAGAAGATGTTAAATTTTATCAACAACAAATTTGTATAATTATGCAACAGTTGAGGAAGATGAACTTTCAGATGAATAATGCAAGAAACATAAGAACTAAAGTTGTAATACTGATTGAGGTCATCAATCTTGTAAGTGCAAACCATAAACATCAGTACTATTACATTTTCACAAGTGTTATACTGATATTTTTATTGTTGCAGCATTTGGTTTATGATGTGCGATAATTTTCAACCCTGTGCTGGTTCCAGCATAAATCGGATCGCCAGTGAGCAATAAGTCAGTTCTTAGAGTTAAAATTTAGCTTTTGATGTCGGAGTAGTTTAACTCGTCATATACAGTTTTAGTTACGAGAGTGCATCGGCCAGCCTGACAGCGAGTGTGTATGTGTCGTTGAGTGATTGTATCGTAATAGTAGAGACATAAGAGACAGTGAAACTGGAGAAAGACATTGAAAGATAGAGAAAGTTTATCGGAAGAACAACTGTGAATTGTAACAGTAGAGAAGACTATAAAATGTGTTAGCAATGAGAAGAAAATTGTGCATTTGTAGTAAGATTTAGAGGAAATAAAGGGTTAGAAAAGTAAACAGACTTCTCATTTTTGCGTGTCTTTGTCACACTATTAAATTTTTTCAATAAAACTGTACCACTCTTCTTTTTTTGATAGAGTAAGAAGCAAAATATATGCAACTGCTGTAGCCCTGTCAGTATCCAAGTTTGCCATTACATGAGTTATTTTACTTGGCCGCTCCCCGACCTTTACCACAGTTAGATTAGACTTGCGACATTTGGCTTTAAATGGATGACTGGTCCATTGCGTATTGCTCTAACAATCACTGCTATTCAAATCATTTCATTTGAGGTGCCTCCAAAAGGGATATGAAAACCAGTTTAGGAATTAGAGGAAGAATGGCATATGCAGTAAAATAACTTGGGCATTAAAGGGTTAAAAGGGATGATGATCAGAACTGATCAAGAAAGAGATCGACATTTTGTGGAGAGAGAGGCGATGTTGCTATTTATCGTGACCCAGTGGAGAGCATTTTTGTGTAAAGATGTGCATTAACAAAAGAGATGTACCTGTGAAATATTGATGCTTATTCTTATGGGAAAATGCTGCATATATCCCAATTGCTTGATTCACTGTTTGTTGCTGGAATTTCCCATGGATGTGACAAACTCCAAAACTCCTTCATTTTCCCATGCTGCCTTTATTACATTATTTGTATTAGTAATAGCCTTTTTTCAGTTTACTGCTGTTAGTGCCTCTTCTGTTGGCTTTATTACTGACAACATAGTTCAATCTTTGTGTTTTGCCCAGCACAACCCTTTACTTCGAACTAAATTTATTCATTTGTGTTAAAATAACGATGTTAAGTAAGGTAACCTCATGGCACAACAGCCCATTCAGGCCAAGGCCTACCACCCCGACCACTGCATCCCCACCTCTGCCCATCACAGGCATCATGAGTGGGGTGCAGTACTGGAGGTGGGATGTGGTCAGCACCTCGGTCCTTCCTGGCCGGTTATGCAATCTTCTTAAACAGGGGCCACTACTGTTCAATCGAGTAGCCCCTCAATTGGCCCCTCAGGGACTCACCAGGCTGAGTGCACCCTCGACTAGACCTTCCAGCAGGGAAAAAATTCCTTGCCAGTACCAGGAATTGAACTCAGGTCCTTCATGCCAGAGGCAAGTGTGCTGCCACTGTGCTATGGAGGCAGTCTTAAAATCATAATGATAAGAGGGAAAACTAACTAGTCATGTCCTGCAGCTATGCCATTGGCTGCATAGTATTTTAATTGGGAACATTACCAAATAAAAATTTATTTGGTTCCCCAGTATGCTCAGTTTTTTATTTGGCTGCATTATATTTGTCATTACTTTTGTACATAAGTTAAACAATGACTAAAAGCATTAATAATAATAAGTTAATCACGTTCTATAATATTGGCAACAATGTGTTTGTATCTACCATTGCTGTGGAAATAGCTGTAATTGGTTCTTTTTATCGTTACCATGATGACCACTATAACTCATCTATTATTTAAAAAAGCATTTATGGTACTGCTGAATTGTGTGTACTTTTTAACTGGAGTCTATATAATCGGACTACTGAAAAGAACATAATTTGGTTAACTTCCTTTTTGCAGTTTGATTATCTTTCTGTTTTGTGAATACACTCACTCTTAGTTTAAAATCTGCTATATACATTCTGTATTTCCCCATACTGGTGTTTTATAAAATAAGCACTTGTTAGAATAACTATAGAAACAAACAGTTGCACACAACTAAAGAAGATGGTTAATTTCTTGGCACGTACTAACCAAATAATTCACATGCCTTGCTGCTTCATTGGCTTACCACTTAGTCATGTCTGCTAATTTGTGTACTTTAGGTATGTACTTGAACCAATCAGATTCATCAATGGGCTAACCACCATCTCGTTAGTTGGCACACAGATGCCATCAACAATGAGACAGGCCCTTAAACTCCACTCACTCAACAACGAGGAGTATATTAAAATATGCTGCATACTCTAAGCTCTTTCCCGTGAACATAGTAGGGTGTAGTGGCGGCACAATTTCTTAACAGTGAACACCTGAAATATTAATGTGATGATTATGTGGTGAAGTGCTTAAGTTGTTATTGCTTGTCTATAAATCAAGATGTGCAACAAATTACAGTATATATTGTTAGCTAATGCTGGATTTCTGACAATGAAGTCATTAATCCTCTTGCTCTCCAATATTTTTCACTGATGGATAGGGCACTAGAAGTGGCCGGGTATATTTGAAGGTGGTCTCGATCCATTTCCTCTTGCAGATCACATAGAGGACAGAGTGGTGAAGAATATATCCCAATTTTGTTTAAATGTTTTGCCAGACAATCACGTCCTGTAATCAACCTGAACCCCTCCGAAGGAGTGTCGCCTTGCCGTGGCGGAGGGGCTCAGTACCCGAACCAGACGGCCTGCTACGTGTGTCTTTGTGACCACTGGTAGGCAAGAGGTGAGGGGAAGCTAAGAACATTCCAACGGGTAGATGAGGCTCGTTAGTCTTGGTCGACGACTCATCTAGGAGAAGAGGACTCCGAAATCAAACTCCCCCAGGGGAACCTACCACGGTAGGTCCGGGTTTGGCGCACCCGGGGCCCCGAGCTGCTCACTATCACTTCACCCCCTCCACCTTCATTAACTGTGCCACGTACAGCTTTTTATGTTCCTTTTTTATATCACCCTCTTCCTCTTCTAGGCTTATTCTGCTTATTAGTTTGTAAGTTCCTAGATTTATAACTCCTGTCTCACCAGCAGGGATCTTTCCTATCTCCGTGGTCCTGTCCCACGGTTTTCAGCGCGGCCCCCGACTTGTGTGCTCTTCGGAGGTCTCAGGCGCGAAGGTTGTGCGGACCCTTCACACTGCCCCCATGTGTAGCCTTAGGTGCGGAGCCCGTCCACACGTCATGTACACCCACGTAGCTCCTTGAGGGCACGGCCGGTGTTAATCTCCCGACGGCCGCGTGCCGTCGGGTTAGTATCACCGGCCGGACGTGTTACCGCTGACGGAGCCCCGGTGTAATCAACCCGAAGTCCCCTGAATCCACGCTGACTCCGTTGAGGCAGCGTGTGCTAAAGCGGGGAGCCACAGGCGGTTATTCCTGTGGTGGGGGCATAAAACCGGGGTGTCACGTGGTGAACGGTTTACCCATGCGGACAAGCAGTGGAGATCGGAGGGTAGCTCCTCTGAAGTACGCCTTGAGGTCAGTCATGGAGGGGTCTCCATGGCGGCACAGACCGTGGAGATTTTGGTGTCTTTTATCCTTTGACCCCCGGATGGCAGGCTGACGCCGACGGTTCCGGATGGGGGTCCAAATAATCATGTCTCCGCGCAACCCCTCTTCCTTTGACCCTTTCTTAGTTTTGACTTTGGCATGTGACGGGAAAACGATAAAGGACCTTAGCCCATTTTACATAAAACGAGAAGTCGACAGAATATGTGGCCCGGTTAAGAACGCGACCAGAGTTCGAGACGGTACGCTGTTGATCGAAACCAACACGGCAGACCAGACTCAGAAACTTTTAAAGGCGAGTTTGTTGGGCTCCTACCCAATTCGGGTAGCCCCACACAAATCGCTCAACACATGTAGGGGAGTTGTCACCACCTCCAGTCTGGACAATCTGTCGAACGATGAGATTACCACCTGTCTCTCCGACCAGCGTGTGTGTCAGGCTTACCGTCTTACCCGAAAGCAGGATGGCAAGGATGTACCTTTGCGTACGGTGTTTCTGACGTTCAGAGGAACTAAATTGCCCGAGTATATCTTTTGTGGCTACGAACGTGCCGCCGTGCGCCAGTATGTGCCGAACCCCATGCGTTGTTTTAGGTGCCAACGGTTCGGCCATACAAAGACCCTGTGCAATAATCCTGCTATATGTGAGCGCTGTGGTTTAGCAGCCCATGAGGACCCGACATGTACACGGGATCCCCTCTGTGTAAACTGTGAAGGGAAGCATCCATCCAGCTCGCGTCAGTGTGCGAAGTTCCTGGATGAGAAGTGCATACAAGAATTGCGCGTGAAAGAACATCTCACGTTTCCAGAAGCGCGTCGTCGCTTTGAGCAGCTGAAACCTGCTACCACCACAGGTTATGCCTTGGCTGCCCGACGCGCTCCTGCCAGCAGCGTAGCGATCCAGCACGTTCCTGTGTCAGATGCTTCTACACAGACTGACCTACCTGCGAATACCCCTTCACTGTCTCGTGCCACAGCTGCACCTGCTACTACATCTATAGCCGTGCAGACACCAGCTCACAAGACAACTAGCCGCAGCCAGCCTGTTGACAGCCATTATTCTAGGCCTTCTGGTCGCGCCAGCAGTCGCACATCGTCCATGAAGTCCCGCTCCCGCTCTCGTTCAGCGAGCCGCCGGGGATCTTCAGACTCCCGGACGTCGGCGGAGTCACCAGACGATGGCGAATTTAACCTACCCCGTCCGAAGTCGGTTAAGGTAAAGATGAAAAAGAAAAAGATGAAGACGAATCCCTAATTCTTCTTTACCATGGAAATAATCCAGTGGAATGTTAATGGGTTCCGCGCACGTGTTCCGGACGTACAGCATCTCGTTTCGCAACGGTCTCCATCAATCGTCTGTCTACAAGAAACGCATTTGCACCCTAACCACGCATTACAACTTCGTGGTTTTTCGGCATTTAGACATGACTCTGCAGCTGATAGGCGAGCCAGCGGGGGTGTTGCTATCCTGGTAGCGCATGATATCTCTGCCACCAGTGTGCCGCTCAACACGCCGCTACAAGCTGTAGCGGTGCGTGTGCAGCTGCAGAGCCTCTGTTTCTCCCTTTGCAATGTCTATTTGCCACCGGTCAGTGTCGTACACACGAACGATCTTCGGGCTCTCTTGGCACAGATTCCGCCACCGCTCATCTTTCTCGGCGATCTGAATGCCAAGCACTCTTATTGGGGCTCCGACATTGACGATGCCCGTGGGTGCCTTGTAGCAGACGTTTTCCATATGTCCGGCCTAGTCATTTTAAACACTGGCGTGCCTACTTACTTATCATCTGCCTATGGTACACACTCCGCACTTGACGTTTCATTTAGCAGCCCGTCACTAGTACCTCTACTCGACTGGTCGGTACTTTCCGACTTATTTGGCAGTGATCATTACCCCATTAGCATTCACCTATCGGGCCACAGTTCTGTGCCAACACGCTTTCCTCACTGGATTATTTCCAAGGCTGACTGGGGGAAGTTTCGTTCCCTCATTCACCTAACCGACGATGGTTTTACCACCATTGACGACATGGTGGAGTATTTTACTTACTCTATCCTTCGTGCAGCGGATTCCAGCATTCCTCGTGGTTCCACTACACCTCGTCACGTTCCTGTGCCTTGGTGGTCCGAGGAATGCCGTTTGGCTACTAAAGCACGCAAGCGTGCATTGCGTATCTTTACATTACATCCTACGCAGACGAACTTTGTCGCTTTTAAGCGTGCTCGTGCTAGGGCAAGATTTATACTTCGAGACGCAAAACGCAAATCGTGGGAAAAGTATGTATCTTCTCTTTCCCGTCGAAGTTCGGCGCAAAAGGTGTGGACTGCTGTTCGGCGAATGTACGGCAAGTGTCGCCGGACGACCATCCCTGGCCTTGCCGTACAGGGCTCCCGTTACACCACCGAGCAGGACATCGCCGACGCCCTTGCCGAGTATTTTGCCTGTACTAGCCAAACCCAAAGCTATGATAGAGCGTTTTTAGCTATCAAGGAATCTGCGGAGCAGATAGGCCTTAGTTTTAACAGTGCCCAAAGTGAACCGTACAATGCACCATTTACCGAGGCGGAGCTAGCGCATTCCTTGTCCCTAGCAAAGAATTCTTCTCCCGGTCCTGATGACATCCACCGCCAAATGCTGCTTCATCTTCCACCTGCAGCTCTTTCCTTCATGTTGAGCATGTATAACCGCATCTGGCATCAGCAGGTTTTTCCGTCTTCCTGGCGAGAGGGCATTGTCATCCCTATCCCTCGACCAGGAAAAGACCGGACACTTCCCTCTAGCTACCGCCCTATTTGCCTGACGAGTGTCGTCTGCAAGACCTTGGAACGGATGATTAACACTCGCTTAGTGTGGTGGCTAGAGACGAATAACCTGCTGAGCAATGTTCAGTGCGGCTTTCGTCGCTATCGCTCCAGTGTCGACAACCTGACGCGCATGGAGGCATACATACAGAATGCGTTTCTCCTGAAGCAGCATGTCGTGGGTGTCTTCTTTGATCTGGAGAAGGCCTACGATACTACTTGGCGCTATGGCATTCTCCGTACTCTACACGGTTATGGTTTGCGCGGTCACTTAGCCGTTTTCCTTTTTAACTTTTTACTCATTCGCCGTTTTCGTGTCCGTATAGGCAACACGCTGTCTCAAGAGAAGATCCAGGAGAATGGTGTACCCCAGGGATCCATCCTCAGTGTCACACTTTTCGCAGTTGCCATTAATGGCATCACTAGTGTTGTTCGTAGCGGTATCCCGATGTCGCTGTATGTTGACGACTTTGCGATCTACTATCGCTCTTATAGTTTGGAGCACATCGAGCGTCAACTACAGCTGACCATAACCTCCATCGCCGAGTGGGCATTACGCACGGGCTTTCGGCTGTCCCCTACGAAAACACAGTGTCTACACTTTCACCGACTGCGAGGAGTACACCCTCCTCCTGATCTTCATCTGCGCGACACACGTCTTCCTTTTGTACCGCACCTTAAGTTCTTGGGCTTACACCTCGACAGTAAACTCACATGGGAGCACCATATCCGCTATCTTCGTGCTTCCTGCGATCGTTCGCTTCGGGTACTCAGGGTCTTATCTGGGGCATCTTGGGGCGGCGATCGCACCGTCATGTTGAGGTTATATGGCTCTCTGGTCCGGTCCAAATTAGACTACGGCTGTTTTATTTATGGCGCGGCGTCATCGTCTAAACTCCGGCTTTTAGACACAGTACATCACACTGGTATCCGTCTCGCTACTGGGGCTTTCCGCACCAGCAGAATCGATTGTCTGTATGCTGATTCTGGCGAACCTCCACTGTCTGTTCGACGCTCTTTATTACTTTGTTCTTACGTGGCAAGGCTGGCCGCCCATCCAGGTCACCCTTCGTTTCCACCCGTGTTGCGTCCAGACCTCGCGCACCGTTATATGCGAAATACAACCATCTCCCGTCCAAGTGGTATCCGGTTTCGTGAACTGCTTGCTGCACACGCCCTTCGACTGCCAGCCGTAGAGCGGCATTCACGTGGCCGATGTCCTCCCTGGCAACTCCAGCGCGCACGCTTTGACCTGGAGCTGTCGGGCTGTGTTAAGATAGCTACCCCTCATTCCGTGTTTCGCCAACTATTCACGGAACTACTGGGGCGATACCGGACTTCCTGTCCGGTATTTACCGATGGGTCCCAGATGGGTAGTTCGACGGGTTGCGCCTTTATATACAACGGTGACGCTCATACGTACCGCCTACCGGACGCCAGTTCAGTATTTACCGCCGAGTTGTTTGCCATATTTTATTTCCTCCTTTTTATCTCCAGTTCAGGTCCTGGAAGTTTTATCGTTTGTTCCGATTCTTTTAGCGCTCTCCAGGCCCTGCAACAGTTTATCGGCACCTCGGCATTGGTTGTTAAAATCCAGACGTTGATTTCTCAGCTACTGTCTCGCGGATACCAGTTTGTTTTTACGTGGATCCCAGGCCATGTGGGTATTCCGGGTAACGAGGCGGCGGATGCGGCTGCAAAGTCTGCATGTCGCCTTCCGGAGTATTCCACCCGTACGCTCCCCTATATAGATGTGCAGAAATATTTCCGTCGCCATCTATTTGCTCTTTGGCAGGAATCTTGGGAAGCGTTATCTGGCACTCAATTACGGACTATCAAGGACACGGTACAACCCTGGCATACCAGCTGCAGGAATTCCAGGCGGGAAGAAGTGGTTTTAACCCGCCTGAGGATAGGCCATACCCGAGCCACGCATGGACACCTTTTGCGTGGTGATCCGGAGCCTGTCTGTACGACGTGTAATATTCCAATCTCCGTCGCACATGTCCTTCTTGATTGTCCGCTATACGCTCGTGAGCGCCAGTCCGTTGGCCTGGGCCTTACACTGTCGTCAGTTTTAGGCAACCACCCAGTATCTGTAAATACAGTGCTGCGGTTTTGTCGCACAATTGATTTTATGAAGTCAGTGTAAGGTTATTTTATTTCAGAGATTTTAGCCTTTTGGATTACGGTATTTTTGGGTTTTTTAACGTTTTAGTGTTTTTTATTTTGTAGCAATTTTAACTTTCTGTTTTTAACATTTTAAATGAAACGTTTTAATAGTTGTTTAGAGGTTTTTTATCTATTTTAACCGTAGATTTTTAGTTTTTAATGGGTGATGTTTTAACACTTGACGGTATGTAATTTTTACTTCTGGACTCGGGGCCCTAATGACCAAGTTGTCGACGGGCCCTTAAACCCGACACACTCACTCACTCACTCAACCTGAAGGTTGCAACTGCTGTTTTTCGAGGATACTCAGGAGTTACTGTTTGAATGTTTGGTAGTTCCCATCTTTTATTTTTTGATTTTTCATAGTGTGACTTTGGAGGGTGTGAAGTAAAGAAGACAGATGTAGTCGGGATAAAGATACACTTTTATTTCCGTAAACAGTAACTTTTTACACTCGTTGCAACAGTAAGAAAGTCTTTTCCCATTCACCAACAGCACGGCTCTGAACTAGTAACACAACAACTGTCCCTTCTCCGTCGGCACGACTACTCAACGCTTCACATACGTCTGTCCTTTCCGTCGGCACGACTACTCAACGCTTCACATACGTCTGACTCGTCTGACTGCCTCTTCTGTCGCACTTTACCGCTATTTATATCTCCCAGGCACTATTCTGGAAAGTTCAGTTATTGCGGTGGAATACAAAGCGGAAGATTCCAGAAGCTTCTATCGTTTTCTCTCTTTCGGCAAGCGCCCCAACAATGCGGCCATTCTCTGTCTCTTTCCTTCGGCTCCTTTGCGATAGCGCCGACAATAATGCGATGGGTGACACTGCTGTTGTCGGCAATTAGATGCGGCGGGCGCGGTGACAATAGTAATATTTTGCAATAATTTTTTTTAATTCAGAGTTGACTAATCTTTTAGCTGCATAAAATGGTAGATTAACTATAGATTTTTGTACACTGCTGGTACCTTTTTTTGCAAGAAAATCAGCTTTCTCAATACCACTCAGTCCACAGTGAGCTGGTATCCATTGGAAGACTAGGTGTTTTTGAAGTACTGTTAGATGGGAAAGGATTTTCCAACATTCTATAATTGTTTGGTTGTTTGGTGACAACTTGGAAGTAATTGCTATAATTGCTGCCCTGGAATCTGAGAGAATAACTGCTTGCTGAAAATATGAAATTCTGTACAAAAGATTTTGTAGGGCCATTTGAATTGCTTCAATTTCTCCATCAAAGTTAGTAGTTCCATAACTTAAAGATTTGTAATAGGAAAAGAGGTGACATGTGACTCCAGCACCTGCTCCATCTCAGTTTGATATCAATGATCCATCAGTATAAATATGGAGCCATTCGTGTTCTGGAAATCTAGTATGGATTGTCTCTAATGCCAATAATTTTAGAACACTAGTTGGAGTATCACTTTTCTTAACTTCTTCTGTCAGGTGTAAATAATATGTGATGTCTAATGTATGTGTTGGATTGACTTTAGATATGAAGTTTTCCTTTGAATTAGGAAGGTGTACATTTTTCTTGATGTCTTGAATTTTGGAAAGAAAGCTCTCCTGAGTCTTTAGTGTATGTGTAAAATTTCTCTTGTGCCATGTATTGAATGGGAGTCTGATCAGCTTTTCGTGTTGAATAATAGCCGCTTTTTCTATTTCACATTCAATGGGATATTGGTTGGTTAGTATTTCCATAGCTGCTATTGGTGTGGTTTTGATAGCACCTGTAATTAATCTCAGACTTTGGTTTTGAAAGATTTGAATTTTTTTTTTTGTGTTTGCTGTTAGAAGAACTTCGCTGCAGTAAGTAAATAATGGCTTTATATATACATTGTATGTTGTGTTAAGAGTTGCAGTACAGTATATATGGAGAACTGCAAGTATCCCCAGTTCAATAAAAAGTGGTTGACAATGAATAATTGTCAAAGTTTCATAAATAATCCTCACAGCATTGTTTATCACTTAGATAAGAATTAAGAAAATCTATACTGTCATAATCAAAGCAATAATATTCCATCTTATGTATAAGAATTTCATGTGAAATACAGCCTTAGATCCAGACCTGGTATCCCTCCGCAGTAACCTGATGTTTGTATCAGCTCCAACTAACCCAAAAAACACCACATGGACTCTTAACCCCGTTTATGATGCAACAGAAACTCAGGAGTTTTAGGAATACAACTGCTATTGTGTTACATTCAAGTAGTCTTTACCAGAGTTATCATACATCTTGAAAACTCACAGATAATCACTGATATTTAAGGTACTATATTTTGTGGTGTGCTTTGGTTTCGGCATATTGCGGGGAAGTTGTTGATGGCTTGTGTTTACATCAAGTGCGGATCTAACGGTGGAGCAATTATAGGTACGTACATGACCTCTTTTTTAGTGTTTGCTGTCAGCAGTTGCTTCACAGGCCTCCATATTAACCCAACTTTCAATTCTGTCTTGTAATAGGCTACTGTTTATATTTCTATTAGTCATTGTGAATGGCTCCTAATTAACGTAGGTCCCACTTAAGACCTTGTGGCAATAACTTTTCCCAAAATAGCGAAATTTATAATCAATGTACTGCCACAAATGACGAGTCCAGTTACTTTTTACTTTCTCTACTGGTAAGTAGGGGAAGTATTGTATTCCACCCAAAAATTCGAACTCGAGATTTCACCGGAAATACATGTTTTGAGGCCCCCTGAATCCAAAAAAGGTCCGTGTGTGTGTCTGTCAGTCTGTGGACAGCATAGCTCAAAAACGAAAAGTCGGTTAAAAACCAAAGTTGGTATTTAAGTTTAATATCGTTCAAGGTTGTGACACGAAGATTTTGAAGAAAATAGCCCCACCCTATACTACCCTTTACATGGAACATTTTTCGAAAATTTTGATTTTCTTGAAAATGGCTCTAACGATTTTGATTAAAATGTCATATGTTTGAGATATTTTGATGACAAATGAAATGTATATCTTGAATTTTCTGGCTATAGCCCCTGTAGTCGTATTTACTCTGGATGACTTTTGCATAACTGGTAAACCGTCAGAGATAGACCAAATTATACTATACAAAAAGTGTAGATCTTGCTAAAATACACAATTTATGTCTCAATAAATTTTCTTGTAGAGTGAACCATTTCGGAGATATACCTTGTTATGTGTGTGAGTTTCGGAAAACTTGGAACATTCGTGAAATGGGTCATTGTTGTTCATTTTTTTATATGTTATGTGTACAAAGAGAACGGAATCTCAAAGCTTTAAAAGATTTGACTATCGCACAAAGCCTACTGTATTCCAATATTCCCCTTGCACCTACAAGGAAATAAGCAATAAGATAATTTGTACAAATGTTTATCTTAATTAACACGAAGAAGATATAGGAATAAGAGTTTGTAAGAATGGTTAGTACAAGAGTAGAGAAAGTCATGCGAGTGCAACACATCAGATTTTTTATTTCACTTTATTTCTTTTGAAACTGAATCCCAATTCACAATTTGTGACCTTACATCTCACAGCTGTTATGTTGTATCGTAACCTTGACACTACCTTTGCTAACACTGCACAATTCAACTCTGATGATGGACTAACTAAAACTAACTCTCTGTCTGCACCGACTCACTTATATAGCACTTAATTACTAGTGTCTTTTCTGGAAATTGAAATTTCTTGACTTCTCTTGTAAACAGGTTGTCACATGTTAAAAGCCTTTAGAACTGTGTGAAATGGCATTTGTTCATAGCCGCCATTGTCGCCAGTCATGTATTGTTTAGTGATCGACACTTACAAGTAGTGGTGTGAGGTAGGTAACACTTATCTCATTTGCCTGCTCTACCGCAGCTACAATACCTCACTCAACATTAAGCTTTGTAAAAAGTATTACTAACCGTCCATTTTTATTATGTACAATATTTCGGCATTTAAAAACTTAAACCAACTTTCATCAACATTGTTCATGTTAGCCAATTACATTATTCTGAATATTTTACTGTCATCCAATTTTTGGTTACTGTAGGAACAGTTTAGCTCCAATTCCCAAACAGGCATAAGAAAAAGATCTTAGTTTGTGTATTATTAAATCCTCCACTTAAGTTTAAGTTTCTACTTTCTCTACTATGTACTTCCAGTTAGTAGAGAATGTATTGTATTCCACACAAAGTTTTTATTTGAGATTTCATGGGAAATACATGTTTATGCGCTGAGATTGTAATGAGCCACAAGTCCCAATACCTCGAAGGATGAGGATTATGATTATTATTATTATTATTATTATTATTATTATTATTATTATTATTATTATTATTATTATTATTATTATTATTATTATTATTATTATTATTATTATTATTATTATTATTATTATTATTATTATTATTATTATTATTATTATTATTATTATTATTATTATTATTATTATTATTATTATTATTATTATTATTATTATTATTATTATTATTATTATTATTATTATTATTATTATTATTATTATTATTATTATTATTATTATTATTATAATAGAAGAGTCTTCCGGGCTGATTTGCCGTGGTCTGCTGGAGTAACTTGGTCCAGACGTTTCATCCACTACTGTGGTGGACATCATCGGTGGCGTGGAAGTCTTCTTGGTGAAGGTACAGTTGCGTCTGAGGCGTTGACTGTCTGGGATGCGGAATTTATACACGGAGGGGTCTTCTCCGATTGGACCAAGTTACTCCAGCAGACCACGGCAAATCAGCCCAGAAGACTCTTCTAAAATTTCAAACACCGGCCATGAAAGCCTACTCCTACTTATTATTATTATTATTATTATTATTATTATTATTATTATTATTATTATTATTATTATTATTATTATTATTATTATTATTATTATTATTATTGTTGTTGTTGTTGTTGTTGTTGTTGTTGATGTTGTTGTTATTGTTATTGTTATTATTGTTATGATGACGATGATGACCAATGACAAGTCCAATTACTGTTAGTGTCATTTATATCCTCTAAAACTGAATAACAATTCACAATTTGTGACTTTGTAACTTACAGCTGTTTTTTTCTATTTGTAATTTTAACACAGCACTGCTCAGCTGTTCACAGGTTACTCTGACAAATTTGCTATCTAAAACTGCTTAAAAACCGAGTTCTCTGTCCATGCCTGTTCACTTATATAGCCAACAACTAGCTAATGGTGATCTTTCTGGAAATCATGTACTTTAGATTTGTAATTAAATTTCCCAGGCTGTTCTTTATAATTATGTAATAATAGTTGCATAAATTATGTAAACTTATAATTAGAAGAGAAAGTTATGAGTGTTGCACATCAGATATTTTAATGTTATTTCATACATCCTTCTGAGATCCAAGAGTGTTATAAAATCTTATGGAGGAAGGAATATTTCCTGGAAACAAATCACAAGGCTATACTGCAACCTTGCATACCTTTCTTATGTTGTGTAATGATAAGCAGCTCTCTAAACCATAACTGATGAATAAACATAGCTGGGTAACTCCTCTTATCTGGAGCATGCTTTATCTCTCTTCATAAAATCAGTGAAGCATTTCACACTACAGACATGATTGTAAATGTAGATTTAGCCTTTGAGAAAGCTATCAAAGTCTGCAGATGTTACTACGTTACAAATGAAACTAAAAGTAACTCTTTTCGACTTTCTCTACTACGTATAGTAAGTAGAGGAAGTATTGTATTCCACTCAAAAAATCAATATCGAGATTTCACCGTAAATGTATGTTTTCAGGCACCCTGAATAAAAAAACACTTTTAGAAAAAGGTCTGTGGACAGCATAACTCAAAAATGATAATCTGATTAAAAACCAAAGTTGGTATTTAAGATTAATGTCTTTTAAGGGCCCAATATGAAGATTTTGAATGAAATTGCATTCCTCTAAACTACCCTTTACATGGAAAATTTTTCAAAAATTTTGATTTTCTTGCAATTGCTCTAACAATTTTGATTAAAATTCCTTATGCTTGAGATATTTTTATGACAAATGAAATTTATATCTTGAATTTTCTGGCTATAGCCCATGTAGTCCCGTTTATTCTGGATGACTTTTGAATAACTCATAAATTGTAAGAGAGAGACCAAATCTTACTATACAAAAAATGTAGATCTCGCTAAAGCACATAATGTCCAAATAAATTTTTTTTGTAGAATGAATCATTTTGGAGATGTTCCTTGTTGTTTGTATCAGTTTCAGAAAACTTAAACAATTTCATCAAATGCAACATTGTTGTTCATTTTTTGATGCTAGCCATGCTAAGAGAACGGTATCTCATAGCTTTCAAATATTCGACTATCGCTCAAAGCCTACTGTATTCTCAATTTCTCTTCCACCTACAAGGAAATAACCAATAAAATAATTTCTGCAAATGTTTATCTCAACTAACACAAACAAGATATAGGAATAAGAGTTTGTAAGAATTGTTAGTACAAGAGTAGAGAAAGTCGTGATTGAAACACATCGGATTTTTTTAAAAATGCTCAGACACAGAAAATATAACATTTCGAAAGGAACCTTTTATAACAAAGAAATAAAATACTTTTTCTTTCTTTCTTTTTATCTTATTTAGTTGTAGAACAATTTTCTTTATTTCATGCAAAAGTTTGGTTGTGATGGAAACCGTTTAATTGTTATTTTGTTTAACAATTTTCTTTACAATTTACACAACTGCTGAAGCAAATGAAATTCTAATTATTTAAGGACACAAGGAAGTGGATTGGTTTCAAAAAGCCAATTTTTTATTTATAGAAATTGTAAAACTATCAGCTTTAAAATTATATACAGGGTGAGTGCAAAGTCTTTCCCTGATTATGATTAATTATATCTGAACATCCATATTAGATGCAGATGTGTGGTCGGTTTCTTGCAACTGTTATCCCAAGACATAAAGTTTCTAGGGATACACTTCAATATGTACTCCATGTGTTACCCTAGGCGGCCCGGGTTCGATCCCAGGGACCCGCATGTGGTATTCGTGGTGGACGAAGCGGCGTCAGGGTGGGTTTTCTCCGGGTACTCCGGTTTCCCCCGCCATCTCATTCCACCGGTGCTCCATCTTCATGTATCATCAGTGTCACCGCCTGCGGTGCCATAGTAGTAAAAGCGGGCGTTAAACACCACAACAACAATCCATGTGTTGCCCAAAGAACATCCAAATAATACTCGATCTCTCCCTGTGCATTTGCCCACGTCTCCTCTGTGACCATTTCCACAGTACATCATATTTGGTCTTAAGGGTTTTAATATCAGGAACTGGTAAACTAAACACCTCCTTTACGTACTTCCAAAATAAAAAGAAAAAGCAAGACTGACTATGTCGGGTCACTCACTGTAGGTCTGCCACTTTTTGTCTTGTCACCAACACTGCCTGTCCGTCTCTTTAAATTTTGCTTTTCCTCCAATGTTCTTACATATGGTGAATCTTGACCATACTCTCTTTGGAATTGTCGCTGAACTGTAATAGTTAACCATGATTCATGACACCCAAAACACATTGCACCTTCTCTGAATAGATGCAAGGATGCAAGTAGCACTTCTAGATTACAGAACCTAGGAAAAACACATGTACCCACCCATGCCCCTCTCCCCACACGCACGCACGCGCACACACACACACACACACACACACACACACACACACACACACACACACACACACACACACACACACACACACACACACACACACACACATGCAGACAAACAGACAGACGTTAAATAAGGAAAAATTGAAGCTATTAACAGTGAAGCAACAAGATTCTAAAGTAAGAACAAATTAGAAACTAATTGTTATTAATTACAGTTTCACGGGCGATCAGCCGTGTGAGGTTTGAAAATATTGAGCTTTCGGCCATTCTAAACTCCATGGCCTTCGTCAGAATGAAAATGACCGTTCAACTTCAACTTATTTTATTAAAGAAAGCATTTGCCTGGTGCCGGTACAGAGGGGCCCGGCTTACAGGTCAAAATTAACATTAATTATAATTTTTACAATATTTACATGTGAATTCGGGTTTGCTTTATCTTTTAAAAAACCCATACAATGGGCAGCCTTAGCCCACCGAGAACAGTTTTTGGGCGTATTCTCAGTTTTTTTTGTCAGTTTTTGATAGTTTTTTTTTTTTTTTTTTTTAAATTTATGTACACGGATATATACACGCACTGACTCCTGGGCATCCCACACATATGTCCCATCACACGCACGCACACACACACACACACACACACACACACACACACACACACACACTCGTATATACATATTTACACACACTGCACTATATACACTTCACTATGTACAGTTTTTCCGCAGTTTTCCTGTGCGGCCAGGTTGCAGCTCCTGAGGCGTTTCCGAGGCACAGACCTCTTCCGGAGTGCGTGGCATAGGTCCTGGGTTGCATGGGTGCGCATCAGTCGGCGAGCCATGCAATGTTTAAAACATTTTAATTCTAGCATGTTTACGATGCTTTGGCTCGCCCTTGCCAATATTGGCGATCACGTCATTTTGGTGATTCCTGATGCGCGCCCACGCGACAGTGGCTAAATGACCGTTAGTTTTCCGCTCCCCATATATATATATACAATGTTAGGTGGGAGGGGGTTGCGTTGCCCTGGCCAATGAGCGGGTGACGATTTGTGATTGGGCCTGCTGTTTCGGGCTATGTTTGTCACCGGCCACAGTGGTTTCTTGAGGGTCAGTACTTGGTCCAGAATCACTATAGTTGCTGTTGTGAATGTGTTTCATGGCTATTGTCCAGGAAGGGCTTAGCTGAAGTCCGCGGTCCCTGTTTGTTATTGTTAGTAGTTATAATAACAGCATTACTAAGATAAGTGAAGTTTTTAGTTTCTAATTTGTTCTTACTTTAGACAGACGTCACATTTGACAACTTAGTGTCTCCATATTTATTTTCCTATCTAGCACAGATATTGAGATATGATTAATCATAATCAGGGAAAGACTTTGCGCCCATCCTGTATATAATACAGGCCTGATGTGGCATTTGACAAAATAAAAAATAAAATAAATGAAAAAAGTCCTTTATGCACTTTGCGGCAGGAACCTCTGACCACTTCATAACCATATTATAACACCATGTCTTAAATCGTTCAGCCATCTGAACATGTGAAGCTTGCAGCTTATCTGAACTCATATTGTGCAATACTATCAGTGACCCTTTTTACTTTCTCTACTTGTAAGTAGAGGAAGTATTGTATTCTATCCAAAAATTTGATGCCGAGAGTTCACCGGAAATATATGTTTTAAGACCCCCTGAATCCAAAAAAAAGCATTTTTAGAAAAAGGTTTGTGTCCTGTGTCGGTGGGTGTGTGTGTGACAGACAGACAGTCAGTCAGTCAGTCAGTTTGTGGACAGCATAACTCAAAAACAAAAAGTTGCTTAAAAACCAAAGTTGGTATTTAACTTTAATGTATTTCAAGGATGCCACATGAAAATTTTGAAGAAAATAGCTCCACCCTAACTACCTTTTACATGAAAACTTTTTCGAAAATTTTGGTTTTCTTGAAAATGGCTCTAACAATTTTTATTAAAATGTTGTATGTTTGAGATATTTTGATGGCAAATGAAATGTATATCTTGAATTTTCTGGTTATAGCCCCTGTAGTCGTATCTACTCTGGACAACTTTTGCATAACTGGTAAACCATTAGAGATAGACCAAATCACACTATACCAAAAATGTTGTTGTTGGCTAATGCTGGATTTCTGACAATGAAGTCATTAATCCTCTTGCTCTCCAATATTTTTCAATATTGAAGAGAGCAATAGCAGTAATAGTAACCGCTTTTTAGAAAGCACCATATTTTTATGTTTTGGCGGTCACATCGCTCTCTCACAACCCCCAGAATGTCTGGAGGACCAGGTTTACGGGTCTCACCGACCTGACCGGGAGAATTATCAAAATAAATTCACTGACCATATCCTCTGATCACCAATCAGAGGACGTATTACATGCCATGACAGGTCAGCATGTTAGGGGTTAAGAGTTTATAGAGAAATTAGAGAAATGGAGAGGTTGGAAAAATAAAGACTCCCTAGCCCTCGGGAACCTTAATAGCATCGGGGTCGGAAGAGAACAAGAGATGACCAAGGTAAGGTCAGATAGAAAAGTTACAGTGAGGAGCAAAACACTGGTAAGTGGAAGTAATGTTCTGCTCATCTTGGGTACCTTGTGGTTGCTATTCACATATCCCCTAGACGGAGACCCCTGAGTCAGTAACAGTAAATGTACACACAAATATAACTTGAACTCTTTCAGATAAAACTCATTATTGTACAAATTCCCAAGTAGTTATAAAATAATTTGTATAAATACTAGAGAACATGAATGTTGTAATTGTTGTTAGCTAATGCTGGATTTCTGACAATGAAGTCATTAATCCTCTTGCTCTCCAATATTTTTCACTGATGGATGGGGCACTAGAAGTGGCCGGGCATATTTGAAGGTGGTCTCGATCCATTTCCTCTTGCAGAGAGAGAGAACATGAATGTAAAGTGTGCAAAAAGAGCCTTTCTTGGCTATTGTATTTGGAAGCACATAGTTTGATTCATGAAGGCAAAAGTCCAAATAAATGTAATGTTTGCAAAAAGAGCTTTACTCGGTTAGAAAAACAGCAAATTTATGTGCAAAAGGATTAAAACTTATTTTTTATGTAATTATCAGTGTGAGTAGATTTTCTATAAATACCAAAATTCAATTTGTTATTCTTTTAATTTTTAAGTCCAGAAACGGAAGGCATCCATTATTTTCGGTTTCCAAAGTGAATTGTATAGCTTTATCTTGTAAATTTAAAAGTTTTAAAGCATCATTTTTTTTTTTTTTTTGGGGGGGGGGGGGGGGGGACAACAGCAAAAATGTCATCCACATATCTATACCATATTTTAAAAATTAGAGGGAATGATTTTATAATTTGAGTTTCAAAAAAGCTCATGAAAAGATTAGCAAGAAATGGCAAAAGTGGACTACCCATTGCCAAGCCACAAGTTTGTTGAAAAAAATTACCATTAAAACTAAAGAAATTTTGATGTAAACAAAGATTTGTAAGTTTTACAAAATCATCTATTAAATCTTTGTTTAATTCTAAAGAATTTAACCATTTTTTTAAAAAAATCAAAAGCTTTTTTCTAGGAATGCTAGGAAATAAAGCAGTTACATCAAAAGAAACAAGTTCTCATTATCAGACAATACTATGTTGCTAATCTTCTCTACTAATTCAAAAGAATTTTTAATACTTAAACGTACTGAATTTTTTAGTTAACCATTTAGCTAAATTATACGTAGGTGAATTTATACAATTTATAATTGGTCTCATTTTATTTCCTGATTTTGTAGATCTTGCTAATGTAGATCTTGCTAAAATACACAATTTATGTCCAATAAATTTTCTTGTAAAGTGAACTATTTTGGAGATATTCCTTGTTATATGTGTGAGTTTCGGCAAAGAAATCTTTTGTGAAATGGAACATTGTTGTTCATTTTTTTATATGTTAAGTGTGCAAAGAGAACGGAATCTCAAAGCTTTAAAAGATTTGACTATCGCACAAAGCCTACTGTATTCTAATATTCCCCTTGCACCTACAAGGAAATAAGCAATAAGATAATTTCTACAAATGTTTATTCAACTAACACGAAGAACACATAGGAATAAGAGTTTGTAAGAATGGTTAGTACAAGAGTAGAGAAAGTCGTGTGTGTAACACATCAGAATTTTTCTACAGTATCCCAGTATTGGGGCAAACAAAACAAAATAGAAATCATTAAATGTGGTCGAACCATTTTTGAGTTTTTGTGAGACTAACGCATGGCAATTGATTTATATATATATAGATTGTAAGTCACCATTAGGGTATGTGTCTCGGATATGAGATTCCTTTGTGGTCTACCAGGTATGCAATCACCTGGAGAATTTTAAGACCATGGCGATGAGATCCTTTTCATATGAAACATCAAAGTTTTTGTATTTGAGTATTTTATTAAACTTTTGATGCCCTGTATGAAAAGGATCACACCTTGCAGTATGTCCCACCAAAAGTCATCTATGAGTCAAAGGATAAAGCGCAGCAGTAAATCAAGACTGGTAATGGGGACAAAAGTATCTGAAACATGTTCCAGTAAGTCCTGGTGTAGGAAGTGAAGTTAGAGTAATAAGAAACAACAAATTTTTACTTTCTCTACTGTGTATAGTAAGTATGGGAAGTATTTTGACCCAAAATTTTTGTTCTGTGTGTCTGGAACAGCCTAAAAACGAAAAGTCAGTTAAAACTGAAGATGGTATTTAAGTTTAATATCTTCCAAGGATACAACATGTAGATTTTGATGAAAATTCCTATAAACCTAAACTACCCTTTACATGGAAAAATTCTCGAAAATTTTTAATTTTCTCAAAAAAGACTAACAATTTTAATTAAAATGCTTTCATGGCAAATGAAATGTATATTTTGTATTTTCTTGCTATAGCCTAAGTAGTGCTGTTTACTCTAGATGAATTTTGCATAACTGGTACCCATAAGAGATCAAATCTTACAATACAAAATATGTAGATATCTGAAACTCACAAGCTATATTCAAATAGGGTTACCAGATGATTTTATGGAAATGTAGGATGTAATGGTAAAAAATGTGGGACATTTGATTAAAATGTAGGACACTGGTAAACAAATGTAAAACAAAATGTAGGGCATTGTCAGTCAATGCAAAACTAATGTAAATTTATCATTTAAATGCTATATATATATACCTACACAAATACATACTTATATTTTCTTAAAATTCTGAAACATACAGTGTTAAATGTGAAAATGAACAGTCAGTTATACTTCTCTGAAAAAGTAATACTGCGCAAAACATCTAGCTTGTTTGAAATATAATCAAGAAATTCCACACAACTGAAGTTTTTAAAATTGTACTTCACTAAAACAATACCTCTAACTGAATCAGTAGGTAATCTGTTCCTTTGATATTTTCACTGTGCTCTTATTAGTGAAAATATTCTTTCAAAATTAGCATTGTGTTGCTTTGCCTCCACAGAATACCAACCTTTTGTCTTGGAGAGCAAATGCATTGCCAATCTGTCATTCAATGTTACTCTGCATGAGTGTACTCTTTGACTGTAATCAGTGTAGCTCTGTTGACATAGCAAATTGCAATTGCGGCAAAGAACCATTTTTTCTATTTTTGTAGTTGTCAGCTCATTTTCTAATGATCACTGCTTCTTTGTGAAAATGTAGGACATTAGAGACTTAAAAAATTCTTCCCAGATGCCAGACAAATGGTTAAAATGTAGGGCATGTCCGGGAATTTCTGGACGTCTGGTAACCCTATATCCTAATGTATTTTTTGTGGAGCGAACCATTTCAGAGATATTCCTTATATTTGTATGAGTTTTGCAATACCAAACTTTCCTCAAATGGAAGGTCGTTATACACTTTTACATCTCCTGACTGTGCTAAGAGAATGGAATTTTAAAGCCTTCGTACAGGGACGTCGCGAAGGAGGAGGGGGGGTGGGAGCAAGGAGTACCGCCCCCCCCCCCCCGCCGCCTTGGAAAATAAATGTAATGTGCAATCAATCTATTGCTTTAGTGTTGGTGTAAAGAACAGTTGTTATTTAGCATAAATTAATACGCTTAACCGCAACAAATACTTACTATAACTCATCTTTTACAGTTTCTGGCAACAGAATGATGAATTAATGTTGTTTAATTGCAAACTTCCAACATCCCCCCCCCCCCCCTGAAAAAGGTCTGCCGACGCTCATGACTTCGTATAATGACCAGCTATAAAAGACTTAACTATCGCTCAAAGCCTGCTGTATTCCCATATTCCCCTTTCACCTACAAGAAAATTAGCAATGAGACAATTTCTGCAAATGTGTATCTCGACTAACATGAAGAAGATAGAGGAATAAACGTTTTAAAGAATAATTGGTACAAGAATAGAGAAGGTCATGTGACTGCAACACAGAATTTTTTTTTCTTTCCGACGCCTCGATGCCGTTATTGCCCTCGGGTCTAAAGGATGACAGAAGCCAAACAAACGAATGTGACAAATTTCACCATTCAAGTGTCACTCTAATTTCGTGACATTCTGTGGTGCTATTCCTGTGGCTTCAGTTTGTTACTCTGTGATAACACTGACAAGCAGAAGGAATTGAATAAAATGAAAATGTAAGCGGTGAAAGAAGTTACACTGTTTTGAAGAAAAGTAGTTTTTACTGTGCTGTGAACCGGTCGATCGAACCAAGACGGCGCGTAATACCGAAGTTCCTGCCTACTTTCTCCCTCTCTCACTCCTTATGCAACATGGGGAAGTTGGCTCATGCCATGCTGTGTTCAGTCAGTGCATATGGATACGGCAACGGAAGTAATTCGTTAACAGCGATCCAGTTTGGAGACAGAGTCTTCTCGGACAATGAAGCGCACGGTGTGTGTAGTGTTGGTGTTTTTAGTAAGTGTGACATCCAGTCAGAGGATAGGTTTAGGAAAATGTCCCTCCTATCCTGCCATGAAGGATCTGGACCTCAAAAAGGTAAGTAATATGCCCACAAATACCATTTGCAACATGGTTTCAATTTATAACATAAAGCTACATTTCAATAGGAAATTTTATATGACAGATATATATAGAAATAGTTTCGAAAGAGGCTTTTCAAAATGTAACTTTATGTCGCACTAATGTAAAGCTAACTGTCAGCCCCTTAACGTGAATTGAATATTACGCTGAACGTGATTTCATGTTTTAGGTATCGTAAATAAACATGTGCCAGAATAAAGTAATTACAAAAAACTATCTGAGAATTACAGCTGGTTAAAGATTTGCATGCTCCAGAGAGGAAGAATATATCATTGGCATGCTGTTTCCGCCTGTTAATTAGCAAACGCTATCTAAAAGCGTACTTGCATCGCATCTGCATGTGGAAGAGTTTAGCAACCACGCGAAAATCAAATCTGTGTTGCATTCATTTTTCTTTACTCCTGTTCTACAAGCGATTCTTACAAAAACCTGCTTCTTCTGTTTTATTCTTTTTTTAAGTTTAGCGTCCTTGACCTGGTATTCATAACCGGCGATGAATGAATGGGCGAAATAATGCTCAAATGAGCCCGGTGTCCATAGATCTTAAAGTTATCCTACATTTGTCTTCTCAAGACAAGGAAAAATCCCGAATAACTCGCCCTAACCGAGTTAATCGATATAAATTTCAGTACATATTTCATTTTAAGGTCGAAGAATATGGTAGACTAAAGCTATAGTCAGATTTTTATAAAGCGCTTGGAAATTCCTTGCTTTTTTCAGGACCAATAGCGACTTCCTAAGGAATTTGAAACGTCAGACCAGTAACAAAGAATATTTCGGAAACGGTAACGCCAAAAAAGATTTTGTTTGATATCAATTGTGTGCTTTAACAAGATCTACATTTTTGTGTTGTAAAATTTTAACTATCTCTTACGGTTCACACCAGTTATGCAAAAGTCATCCAGAGATTTCAGTGTATTCGTAGAAAGTTCAAGCATTTTATGTCGTGGTCGTCATCATCATCATCATCATCATCATCATCTCTGTAGTGTTATGGTTAGCGTGTCTGCCTCACGTTCAAGAGATCGCGAGTTCGAATCTCGCTTAGAGTAGGTAAGTTATCCGCATAAAGTTCTTTTCCGAGGTTTCCCCTTATCCTGAGAAGACGAATGTCAGGTAACTTAAAGCTCCATGGACCTCGGGCTCATTTGAGCATCATTTCACCTATTCATTCACTCACCCTCCGATATGACAATTACGTTGGTAGGACGTTAACAAAAAAATCATCTTGTGTATTATTATTATTATTATTATTATTATTATTATTATTATTATTATTATTATTATTATTATTATTATTATTATTATTATTATTATTATTATTATTAATTTATTTATTATTTGTTACATTTTAATCAACATGGTTAGAGACGTGTTTGAGAAAATAAATTTCGGAAATTTCTATGAATTATGATTTATGAAACATTAAAATCTTATCGCACCTAATTGGCAAGTGTCTATCGTACATGATTTTAAAAAATGAATGTACGTGCTTCGCAATTGTTTCAGCTGAAAAGTAACTGAAGAACATTCCAGAGTATGACGTTTGATAATACGCAAATGCAGTAACAGATACACATTTTATTGATATTTTATCAGTTATTGTATTCGCGAATTTAAGTGTCGTAGCGAATAAAAAGATATATGAATTTTACAGGTGTTGACTCGTGTAGCGCCAGTTTATTTAATTACCATACAAGTGCGAACGCAGTTTAGGAACAATGGATTTTACCAGTTTTATTCCTCTTTTTTTCTTTTCCATTTATATGTCGCCTTTGACAACTAAGGTCATATCGGCTGTTTTTCTTTCGGAACAATTGCCCATCGGTAATGATGTTCACTCGTTTGTGTAACTTTGGGTTTGTTTAGGTTAGGTTTTCTTTATAAATATTAAATATAATATTAAATATTACATCCACTTTCTGTTACGCAATTTACCAGCACACTAGCCCAACGTTGTGGCAATGGTCCATGGAACATATCCTCTCTGGTTTATAGTGTTGATACCCATTTGCCAAGGCTACTACTTCGCCATCTCGTTAATTGTAAAATGAGACAGATCTGTGCTCTGACCTTTCTTTTATTTTTCCTACTCTATTTCGATTTGACGCAGACATCGATTGATTGCTCCTGCCCGGAGTGTGATAGTGCGTCCATAAACTCCAAACAACAAACGCACGCGCGCACGCGCACACACACACACACACACACACACACACACACACACACACACACACACACACACACACACACACACACACACACACACACACACACACACACACACACACACACACACACACACACACACACACACACACACACACACACACACACACACACACACACACACACACACACACACACACACACACACACACACACACACACACACACACACACACACACACACACACACACACACACACACACACACACACACACACACACACACACACACACACACACACACACACACACACACACACACACACACACACACACACACACACACACACACACACACACACACACACACACACACACACACACACACACACACACACACACACACACACACACACACACACACACACACACACACACACACACACACACACACACACACACACACACACACACACACACACACACACATTTATACTCTTATTCATACTTCTGGACTCTATAGAGGATGGGGAATAATCTTGGCTAATAAAAATGTCCTCCAGCCGGGAATCGAACCCTGGATTTACCAGCGTTGGTTTGCGTTTTAGGATGTAGTTAAGGTGAGATGTGTGCCAGAAATCACTAAGTTAGCAACCGTTCACATCCACCAAGGTCTATAATATTGCAGTGATTCAAGATGGCGTAAATGATCGTTAATCTCAAGGGCTCTTTGCTTTTACTTTCTCTAGCGCATATGTAGAGCTAGAGCAAGTAAATAATTCCATTCAAAGATCTGATATCGAGATTTCACGGAAATGCGTGTTTTGGGGCCCCCAAATACGAAAATATCTATGTATGATACAAGTGGGGTTTTGTTTTGTTCGTTGCACGCGGCTGAAGTCATGTGTGAACTGTCTTAGAAGTAAACTTAAAAAAATAATAATAGTGTTGTTCTATACTATTTTCAGACAGCCTTGAATTTTAAACTATAAAGTATCAATCTGAATTGAAATGCTAGAACGCACGTAATCTGCAAGCTGCGTGCGCATTCAACTGACTAGCCTAACAAGAGAACAAGTGAAACACTTCACATTCAATTGTTTTGTTTGCGTTGCGCTTCTCCAAGTGCCTCTGCAATTGCAGAACGATTAATAAGTGTGGCTGAAATTCCTCCTGTGTTATGGGATATCGCGTGTGATGTATACAAGGTCCAGCATCCCTTTATATTTGAAGAAAGTTCATTAAATGAAGAAGCTGACATTCGAAAATAATTAAAAATGTCACTATCTTCACGGAATGTGATACAGTGTGTAAAAGTGGCCTTGCAAATGCCTCTCGCTGTTAATTGGGTGTACCCTCACCTTCTTTCTTTTTTCCTTCTCTTTAATACAAGAGAGCAAGACAGCAATAACTTCATCAGATTCCATCTTGGAGAAGTGAACGGAGTTTCAGCTGTGCGTGGTTAGATCTCATACGTGCGCAAATATTAGGTGCGTAAAAGCAGACGCAAAGATTACGCTCGTGTTTCTCCGGCGTAAAGTTATCGCAACTTTCTGTACGCACGCCGTAAACACACAAAAGGGGCACTCGGAGTTAATCAGGCGCGCTAACAGAGAACCCCCGAGACTTCCGGACGAGTGTGTTTATGTACTATCAGCATTAAACTTCAACATCGGTTCTTCCATAACCATTGGCGCACCATACTTTATATATCAAAATAAAGGGGAAACTGTATGGAGATGAACTTATCGAGTCATTTAAAATTATTGTACTCAGGAAGTATCAACATGTAAAAATGGCGGTTTAATAAAAACTAAACATTAAAATTCGTGGATATAATTTGAAAATGTCAAAATTCGCATTTTTAATGAAAAAATCGCAAAATCGCGTATCACGATCACGAATGATGCATGTCCGTTAGTGATATTCAGACATGGGGGAAACTCTCGGTGGTAATGATCTCTGCGTAAGCATAACTGAACTATGGAACTTCTACGTCACAGGGGGGAAGGTCGTATGCGAGTGTGTGCAGTCTCTTCCAATGACAAAGTGGAACTGTGGCGTGAAGTGCACGGTGCATTATTGACAATGACCTTCCTATAGTCGGCGCAGTTTATCGGCAGTTCCCAGGAGTTCAAAATGGCCGACATTACACTAAACAGCTGACGGAAGTATCACAAAAAGCAGTCTTGCTGACGTACATAATAAAGGCAGTTCTAACCTCAAATATCACAGGGTTAAAGTATCATAAACAGTTCAAGCCCCCTCTGCCCTTCATTCCCCTCTAGCCTTCTTGTCGTGGGCATACGGTACACAGTTCGTGCACTCTTCAACTGCAAGCGTGTTGGTTCCCTGGAACAAGCTCTGATTATCATCATATTGTAAGAACATGACTCCCATGCAGTGCTTTCGTTTACTCTTATCATATTTTATTAAGTTTTCAAATTTCAATATCAAAATACGGACGAAAATGTTTGGTTGTAGCAATGGCAAAGCGACTGAACGCAAGAGTGTGTCCGTCAGCTGCAGCGTTTGTGACGTAAGAGTCAGTTCCGAGAACAGGGCAGCACAGAGCGAGTGATAGAGGCAGTACATACCATAAACATGACTCGGCACACAAACTCTGTCCCCTCGCGTGTGTCGGCTAATCGACTGAAGTGAAGCCAGAGCCGTACAGAGGTTGACACATTGTCAGTCTTATAGTCCATTAGTGCCGTTATATTACAGAAAGTCTGTACACTTCAGCACACAGAATCTTCATATTATTCCTGTGTGATTGATAAACTCTTGTATACAAGTGAGACGGTGATTTATAAACAAATTCCCTGCTGTTCGTGCTAAACGGTTCCTAGTCTTGTGAATATATTTAGAAAAATCTGATGTGTTACACTCACACGACTTTCTCTACTCTTGTACTAACCATTCTTATAAACTCTTATTCCTATAACTTCTTCGTGTTAGTTGAGATAAACATTTGTACAAATTATCTTATTGCTTATTTCCTTGTAGGTACAAGGGGAATATGGGAATTCCGTAGGCTTGAGCGATAGTCACATCTTTTGAAGCTTTGAGATTCTCTTCTCTTTGCACACTTACCATATAAAAAATGAACAACGATGATCCATTTCACGAAAGTTCTAAGTTTTCCGAAACTCACACATAACAAGGAATATCTCCGAAATGGTTCACCCTACAAGAAAATTTATTGAGTCATAAATTGTGTATTTTAGCAAGATCTACATTTTTGTATAGTATGATTTGGTCTATCTCTAACGGTTTACCAGTTATGCAAAAGTCGTCCAGAGTAAATGCGACTACAAGGGCTATAGCCAGAAAATTCAAGATATACATTTCATTTGCCATAAAAATATCTCAAACATATGACATTTTAATCAATATCGTTAGAGCCATTTTCAAGAAAATCAAAATTTTCGAAAAATTTTCCATCTAAAGGGTAGTTTAGGGTGGGACTGTTTTCTTCAAAATCTTTGTGTCGCATCCTTGAAAGACATTAAACTTAAATACCAACTTTGGTATTTAACCGACTTTTCGTTTTTGAGTTGTGCTGTCCACAGACTGACAGACTGACACACAGACACACACACGGACCTTTTTCTAAATATGCTTTTTTTTGGATTCAGGGGGTCTCAAGACATATTTCCGGTGAAATCTCGACATCGAATTTTTGTGTGGAATACAATACTTCCCCTACTTATCAGTAGAGAAAGTAAAAATCTGATATGTTACACTCACATGACTTTCTCTACTCTTGTACTAACCATTCTTACAAACTCTTATTCCTATATCTTCTTCGTGTTAGTTGAGATAAACATTTGCAGAAATTATCTTATTGCTTATTTTCTTGTAGGTACAAGGGGAATATGGGAATACAGTAGGCTTTGTTCTGTTGCACGGCTAATATATAAAAATGAATAATCATGTTCAATTTGACGAAAGTTTGTTTTCCAAAACTCACAAATAACAAGGAATATCTCTGATGTGGTTCACTGAACAAAAAAATGTATTCAGACATAAACTGTATGTTTTAGCAAGATCTACATTTTTGTATAGTAAGATTTGGTCTGTCTTTTACGGTTTACCAGTTATGCAGAAGTCGTCCAGAGTAAACAGGGCTATGGCTATAGCCAGACAATTCAAAATATACATTTCATTTGTCAAAAAATATGTTGAACGTATGGCATTTTAATCAAAGTCGTTATTGCCATTTTCGAGAAAATCAAAATATTCGAAGAAGTTTCCGGTATTGGATTCAGGGGACCTCAAAACATATTTCCGGTGAAACCTCGACATCGAATTTTCGGATGGAATACAATGCTTCTATTTACTATACCTAGTAGAGAAAGTAAAAATGGACTCTATTGTTGATAAGAAACCGAAAATAAATCGCCGTGTTCTTACAGAGGGAAAACTCGATGACAAATAGTCCATAGAAATCTCTGAGAAAGTTTGCATAGGAATCAGCAATTTCACAAATCTCGACTTGGAATGTCAGTGAACTTTTAAAATTAAAATTCTGTTGTTCAGAAATTGCAACCACGCGATAATGGGAGTAGAGCTAATTTAAGCAATGGAATGCTAGTGACCACATTTAATGTTTACAGTAAGTAGGGCAAGTATTGCATTTTACACAAAAATTCGATATCAAGATTTCACTGGAAACCCTCGTTTTGACATCCTCTGAATGTGAAATGAGCACTACGGAGGATGGGAAATAATCCTGGCTAAAGAAAAATTCCCACCATCTAGCGGTGAATCGAACCCGGGACCTCTGGACATTCAGTATTTGTGTGATACGGTGTTAACTGAAACAAAGGTTGCGTGATCATTCTTTTGTTTAACAGCTGAACTCTGCATCTGAAATAAAGGTAACCCTCCGGAGGTTTGGCCTGTTTAAACGGTGTCTCTTTGTTTAATGGAAGATGATTTTTTTGAGTGGGAGGGGCAGGCCACTTCAATAAAAATGTTAGGTGTGATGCCCTTGTCTTTGTAGGTTAGAAGGGTAGAAAAGGCTCTGTCCTCTAAGTGGGCGCCATGCTTCAGAGTCTGAACCACTTTGTTTCTGCAATGAAACGGTTTCCCTACTTTTCAAGCAAAATCTCGCTCCAAGTTAATAGCTCCTTCCTTATATGTATGTACAGACTTCCGGATATGGGATTGAAGAATTCGTGTCACCAGCTCTCACTAAAGTCACTAAACATGTGCATCTGTGTGACATTCCACTCAACTTTCTGCTCGGAATGCTTCTCACTATTTCTCCAAGACTTATGGAGTACACGCGTACACAACACGAACATTTGAGCCACATCTGCCGTCTTCTGTTTACACTTCAAGAATGAGATGGACGCACGAATGGTTTTACCTCTGCGGTCACAAATGAACAATTCTAAAACAATGTATAATCTACACCAGCGATGTCCAATGTTTGCGACAGAGGGGAAGTTGGGAAGTTGGGTTTGCCTCCCTCCACTATACGCCGACTTTGCCTCTCTTTAACACTCGGGCGTGCATTGTTTTGCAGTGGCGGGTTCGTTACATGTATGTTGTGCTTGATTTACGAAAGTACTTTCAAATCTTTTGCGATAAACATGGTCATTAGTGATTTCTTTGCTACTGCTTACGTTTAAGAAGTGTGTATTTGGCGACAAAGTCCAAGTGTAAAGCCTTAGAAGATACACCAAGTGATCGTCGCGTAACATATTGCAATATAGACTTTTAATATAGTTCAATTTGGAGAAACTCGGTTCACAAATAAATGCTTATTTCTCTACTTCATTTTAATCGACATAAATACTTTCAGAAAGTATCTTATAACTAATTTTGTTGTACGTACAAGAGGAATATAGAAACAGCAGGCTTTAAGCGATAGTCAAATGTTTTAAGAGCTGGTTGCTATGCGATGCCTTTAAAATTCTGTTCTCTTTGCAAGCCCAAGAGATAAAACAACCCAAATAAAATATTCCTATTTGAAAAAAGTATATGTATTGGCAAACTCAATCAAATAAGAAAGAATATCTCGGAAATGGTTCAGTCAAAAGAAAAACGAAGTATTTGACATAATTTTATGTGTTTTAACTAGATCCACATTTTTTATTTAGTAAACTGTTGTCTGTCTCTTACTGTTCGCCATTTATGCAAAGATCATCCAGAATGAAGAGCCCTTCTGAGGATTCCCAGAAAATTCAAAGTATGACTCAGAAGTGACTAAGCTGCGGGTTTTGTAAGTAGCTTGGTTCAGCTTGTCTGCACACAAAGCATTAGTTCCGTCGCATGAAATGTAAACAGTCGTGGCTGTGAGTCACAGAGATGGAAGGGAGGCGATCACGTGACCGGTACAAGCGTACGGTCGGGTGAATAAACAACTTGACAATGCTATCGACTGTAGAGCATATGCTGCCTATGTTTACACATTTCCTGCTGCCGTATGCAGTATATATGGTGCAAACCATGTATACCTGCTGTATGCAATATTTATTGTATTTTTACTATATTTAGAATACAATTTCGGTACAGTATGAACATAATTATCGTTTTAAAATGCGTCCTATGCATTTTCAACATTATAACTCGTATCTTTAGTGATACAATATTCCATAACATGTACATTTTTACTTTCTCTACTGGTAAGTAGAGGAAGTATTGTATTCCACCCAAAAATTCGATGTCGAGATTTCACCGGAAATATATGTTTTGAGGCCCTCTGAATTTAAAAAAAAAAAAAAAATTTAGAAGGTCCATTAATTTACACCACAAGAATTGCATTCTAGTATCATTTCATGAATATAAGACCTTTCTTTGGTAAAAGAGAAATACATCTCCTTAATAGATTTACAATCTATTACCTATTTAATCTCAGCCATTTTACCTTTATCTAATCCTTACTCTGCAACGATGATTATTCTCAACTAATCACAAAGACATTGGAACATTATATTTTATTTTTGGTGCATGCGCGCGTGTGTGTCAATCTTTGGGCAGCATAACTCAAAAGCGAAAAGTCGGTTAAAAGCCAAAATTTATATTTAAATTTAGTGTCTTTCAAGGACTTGACACTAAAATGTTGAAGAAAATAGCCCCACACTAAACTACCCTTTAAATGGAAAATTTTTCGAAAGTTTTGATTTTCTTGAAAATGGCTGTAATGATTTTGATTAAAGTGACATTTGTTTGAGATATTTTTATGACAAATGAAATGTATATTTTGAATTTTCTGGCTATAGCCCCTGTAGTCGTATTTACTCTGGACGACTTTTGCATAACTGCTAAACCGTTAGAGATAGACCAAATCTTTGAGCCATTTCCTTATTATTTGTGTCAGTTTCGGAAAACTTAACTTTCGTGAAATGGAGCATCGTTGTTCGTTTCTTTGTATGTTAAGCGTGCAAAGAGAACAGAATCTCAAAGCTTTAAAACATTAGACTATCGCATAAAGCCTAATGTATTCTAATATTCTCCTTGTACCTACAAGGAAATAAACAATAAGATAATTTGTACAAATGTTTATCTCAACTAACACGAAGAAGGTATAGGAGTAAGAGTTTGTAAGAATGGTTAGTACAAGAATAGAGAAAGTTACATCAGATTTTTATAAATGCTTTTTAGATTCTTTCTTTCCCTGATTACCCTCCCCTTATGTAGGACTTACAAGCCAGTACCTAGGGTCAGACGGCTGTCGGGGAGCAGAGGGACCTCTGGACCAGAGTGAAGACCTGGAAGCGGGTGGTCAGTCAGGCACCAGGTATGATAGTGAGGAAGAGGATGATATGAAATGCAGGCGAAATGGATGAGTGGAAAAGTGATAATGGAGCAATAATTGGTGGAATGAATGGTGGGGGAAACCGGAGAACCCGGAGAAAACCCGCCCAGGCGCCGCTTCGTCCACCACGAATACCACATACGGGTCCCGCCTAGGTAGTAGGCGAGCGGTCTAACCACTCAGCCACGGCGCCGCCATTATACTTCCAGACTCAGGGAAGGATGAGGAAAAATTCCTACCCCCCTGCCGGGAATCGAACCCGGGACCCCTTGCACAGCAGGTAGGCGCTCTAGATTCAGAGGTCCAAAAACATCCGGTGAAAACTTGATATCGAATCTTTGGATGGAAATCAATACTTGCCCTTTTACGCAAGGTAGTAGAAAAGGTGATAAGATTGGAAATGCGCATGATGCACGACGTTTCTTTTGTCTCGAATATATGTGAAATATACCGATAAACAAATGAAGTTACAAGTTTCAGCAGTACTGCAAGATGCATAGTTGTGGTTTATCAAGAGAAATTCTGCGGAGTATTCAGCGAGCGCAGATCCTGCGTTACATCAGCAAAGCAACACTTTCTCTTGGCGTGAACTTCAAGAATTACATTAAATATTAACAGATAGCAAAAAAACTTGAGGGAATTCCTCATGTAACAATAGGGACGGAAGTCACTTGTTTCGTCATCAGAGAGCCAGGTTTTCCCTGTTAGCAACAAGGTGTACGATACTATCTGTGTGCTTCGCAGCCATACAAGTTATTCCTCATCCGTCCATACAATTTGAACATTCCCTACGGTCCTTAACATAAGGGGCCTGGCTACTGGGAAAAATCACGTATTAGTTACGTTACCGATGGTTCAGGGGTAACGTGTGTACCCCGAATTTGGAAGGTCGCGGGTTCGATCCCTGTGGCCGACCTTCCTGACCCATGGTTTTTTCGGGGTTTTCCCTGGGTCGTTAGGGAAATGCTGGGAAGGATAATTGTATCCTTCGAATTTCCTGTCCCATTTCACTTCATTAGTCACTTCATTCATCGTGTATCTCGTTGGTTCTTTCAGCGAAGGCGGGTGCAGCTCGGCAGGGATGTTATGTGCACAGGAACTCTTTCCGTCCCTCGTTGTCCGTGGGATCCAGGCAGGGGCCGGGATCCCCCTAAAAGGCTCCGGAACACCTAAAGACTTCGAGGTGTGGTCAAACTTAGGAAACTTAAGAGACCTCTGTGAATGTCTGTAGAGTTAGAGAGGACCTGGCCACCCGGTGTCTCCTCTCACCTCATCCTGCCACCTTGGGGTATAAGCCTGGCTTCAGTGCCGAACCTGTATATGCTCGACAAATGCACCCACATGAACTGAAGAGAATGAGAAAGTGACCAAGTTTCTTTCATTTGTTGCAACATGATTCATTACTTCAGCTCTTCGGCATTTCTTCTCCTTGGCGGTTTATTTTCGAACATCGCCGAGCCGTTGTACATTATGCTGCACACAGACGTTTTCATTCATATTCATAATTAGTGTGGAGGAGAATGATGGTGCTTTTCCCTAAGTATGAGCATCAAATAGGTCAAGCAGTTCGCGCAAGGAAGTGAAGTATGCCCAGTCGTATAAACAACATTCCTAATAGTAAAGAATAGCTAAAACCAAGGGCATAGCAAATGTGATAACGAAATTGAATTAAATTCCATTATATTGCCCTTACACATAGGGCATCGAAAGCTTGCCAGGAATTGAAGTTTAGATAACCTACACAACGTTGCGGAATTTCAAAACATTACTTTTCTTTCCTTTCTCATTCCTTTAAAAAAAAAAAAAAAAAAAAAAAAAAAAAAAAAAAAAAAAAAAAAAACCGCGATTTTGCGCGTAACAGTCACAATCACTTTAAACTTTATTTTGGCCATAATTCTCTATTAATGGACCAATTTCAACAAACAAGCCAGGATATTAAAGGTCGTCACGGAAACGGCTCCAACAATTAGGATGGAAATTTATATTTAGTTAACATTTTACTTTTCAAGTTTATCTAAATCAGTATCTTCTACGAAAAAAAAAATCTGATGTGTTGCACTCACATGACTTTCTCTACTCTTGTACTAACCATTCTTACAAACTCTTATTCCTGTATCTTCTTCGTGTTAGTTAAGATAAACATTTGTACAAATTATCTTATTGCTTATTTCCTTGTAGGTACAAGGGGAATATTAGAACACAGTAGGCTTTGTGCGATAGCCAAATGTTTTAAAGCTTTGTGATTCCGTTCTCTTTGCACACGTAACATATAAAAAAATAAGAACGATGACCCATTTCACGAAAGTTCTAAGTTTTCCGAAACTCACACACATAACAAGGAATATCTCCGAAATGGTTCACCCTACAAGAAAATTTATCGAGACATAAATTGTGTATTTTAGCAAGATCTACATTTTGTGTATAGTATGATTTGGTCTATCTCTAACGGTTTACCAGTTATGCAAAAGTCTCCAGAGTAAATACGACTGCAGGGGCTATAGCCAGAAAATTCAAGATATACATTTCATTTGCCATCAAAATATCTGAAACATATACCATTTTAATCAAAATCGTTAGAGCCATTTTTAAGAAAATCAAAATTTTCGAAAAATTTTCCATGTAAAGGGTAATTTAGGGTGGGGCTATTTTCTTCAAAATCTTCGTGTCACATCCTTGAAAGACATTAAACTTAAATACCAACTTTGGTTTTTAATCGACTTTTCGTTTTAGAGTTATGCTGTCCACAGACTGACAGACTGACACACAGACACACACACACGGACCTTTCTCTAAAAATGGTTTTTTTTTTTTTTTTTTTTATTCAGGGGGCCTCAAAACATGTATTTCCGGTGAAATCTCGGCATCGAATTTTTGGGTGGAATACAATACTTCCCCTACTTACCAGTAGAGAAAGTAAAAAACACGATTAAAAAAAAGAAAAAGAAAAGAAAACCCGAGCGAAGCTCTGTCGCCCAGGTACTTAAATACAATTTGGGAAAGGGATGTTGTACTTTGGATGGTTTCATAGTATCATTAGATATGGGATAATGTTCTGGGGTAAAAGTCTGATTGTATACTCAAAACAGGGTAATAAGGATTATCATGGGCAAGAAAGCTAACTCATCCTACACAGTTGTTTAAATCATTAAGAATATTACCTGCTTCTTGCATCTACATTTTAGGAATCTTAATGTACACAAAGAAAAAAATATCTCATAACATTCCAGATAAACATAATCATGATACAAGAAAAACATCATCATATAAGGAGTATTTATAATACAACTTTATGCTCGACCATACCCAAATGTATTAATTATAAGTCTGATAGCGATCCTTTAATGGACCTATGTACTTAAGTTCATTAAAGGACAGATGTTCCACCATTCAGAGAATTCCCATGCAGCAATGGCAAAGCGCAATATCGATTAATTCTCGAAACGCAACTAGCGCGAGTTTAGAAAACGCTAAAATGTCTGACACTGCTGACAGTTTGGTTTGGTTTGGTTTGGTTTAAGGGCGCTCAACTTCTAGGTCATCAGCGCCCTTACTACTGACAGTGAGATGCAACTTACACAAAACACAACTTAACCTCAATACAGCATCAACTTCCAACAATATTACACTGAGCACAATCCCTAAGCAAATTAATTTCACTAAATGTACAATAAATAACGTATACATGAAATAAAGTTTCGTCTGAAAATAAATATAGTAAATTTGCCTTCTATGTTTACTTTCTCTACTGGTAAGTAGGGGAAGTATTGTATTCCACCCAAAAATTCGATGTCGAGATTTCACCGGAAATACATGTTTTGAGGCACCCTGAATAAAAAAAAAGCACTTTTAGAAAAAGGTCCGTGTGTGTGTCAGTCTGTCAGTCTGTGGACAGCATAACTCAAAAACGAAAATTAGGTTAAAGAACAAAGTTGGTATTTAAGTTTAATGTCGTTCAAGGATGTGACACGAAGATTTTGAAGAAATAGCCCCACCCTAAACTACCCTTTAAATGGAAAATTTTGATGTCTTGAAAATGGCTCTAACGATTTTGATTAAAATGTCATATGTTTGAGATATTTTTATGACAAATGAAATGAATATCTTGAATTTTCTGACTATAGCCCCTGTAGTATTTACTCTGGACGACTTTTGCATAACTGGTAAACCGTTAGAGATAGACCAAATCATACTATACAAAAATGTAGATCTTGATAAAACATACAATTTATGCCTCAATAAACTTTCTTGTAGTGTGAACCATTTCCGAGATATTCCTTGTTATATGTGCGAGTTTCGGAAAACTTGGAACTTTAGCGAAATGCAACCACGTTGTTCATTTTTTTATGTTAATCGTGCAAAGAGAACGGAATCTCAAAGGTCAAAAAGATTTGACTGTCGCACAATGCCTTCTGTATTCCAATATTCCCCTTGTACCTACAAGGACATAAGCAGTAAGATAATTTGTACGAATGTTTATCTTAACTAACATGGAAATATAGGAATAAGAGTTTGTTAGAATGGTTAGTACAAGAGTAGAGAAAGTCGTGTGAGTGCAACACATCAGATTGTTCAATGTTACGTAACATTCCAAGGTCATCATTTTCATCATGCAGCTGTGACGTGCTGGAAACGAATCTATGTTTAACGCCTGCGCACAACTCCAAATATCAGCTGATTCAATATGGAGGTCATTGTCCCTGGTGAGTGTACAACGTTTTACAATATTTCGACTACATATAAAATTAGCTATATGCTCGAGCATAAATTGTCGTATGCAACTTAACTATAATGGTAATTAAGATGCGCCTTAATTACTACCATTACAGTCTCGTTGCATAATATAGATTACAGTGTAGAGGCTCACTGAGAGGTATGTGTGTAAAGTGAGCTTCACATTTCGCACACATGTAAGTCCAGTCTGTGGTTACACTCGAGTACGCACTGAAGGCCGGAGGGATGTGCGCTCGCATGCTGGTTCTCAGGTTGTCAGTATTTTATACACCTGACACTCAATATCATGTATTTCATCTAAAGGCGAATAAATTGAAATATTAACTGAAACGAAGGCTGTATCATTGCTTTTGTTTAACAGTTGAACTTTCCGATGTTCCTGACTTTGAAGTTGTAGATTGAGGTGGGGTGGGGGTCGGGGGAGAAAGTGCCTTTGCGCCCCCCCCCCTCCACCCCGCTCAAGTCGGCGCCTGTCATTGAGAATCGACTCAATAAATTTATCAGCGTTTTCTCTGAGCATGAAAACTTGTAACTGTCCGTTTGGTCTCCAGTCTCAACCGGTTGAAGCCAATTGAAAGGAACAAAAACAATTTGATATAGAAGTCGAGGTCAAGCAATTAGCCCGTTCCCCTCCATGTTGCAAAACACGTGTGTCATTTGTTCAAATGGCACATTCTCAGCTGCTCATGTCGACCACAAGGAGAACTTACTTGCAGCTAAAGCGCTGACCGCCCGCTACTCCACAGAAGGAATTGGAGTGATTAAAGACGTATTTAGTAGCAAATGCATTTCCTGGAAGAATTAATCAAACGCAGCGTTAGTATACTAGAATGTTGGACAGGAACATTTTGAAGAACCCTCCTCAAACCAAACTACCGTTAACGAAGAAAATAGTTCGTTATCTTTGATTTTCTCAAAAATGGCTCTAACGATTTTATTAAAATATCATTATGTTTAAGCTACGTTCATGACAGATGAAAAGTATGTCTGGATGTTCTGGATACTGGACTCTGATGTCCTCTTTATTCTCAACCACTTTTATGGAATGGGTACATCGAAAGAGATAGACAAAATGTCATTTTACAAACATAAAAAAAAAAAAAAAAAAAAAAAAAAAAAAAAAAAAAAATTAAGATCTCGCTGAAGCGCAAGGTTTTTGGCCAATATTTCTTGTGGCATCAAATATTTACAATATGTTGTATGTTATTTGTTTTCGTTTTCAGATAAGTACATTATACATTTTTCTAAACTGCAAGCTGCTTTCCAGATCCACTGATACCGTATGCAGTCATTCGTATGTTATGGACCTTTCAAAGAATTTTATGTTTTTTCTGTTATATTCTTGTTATATTTACTTTAACCGTAAAGCATATGCATACGAGATGCTTTCAGTTGTAAAATATTATACCAGTACAGTTTTCGTTGTAGTGTTTTTTAAGTAGAAAGAAGCAAAATCCAAGCAACCACAGTCAAATAATACCCCGTCATCATCCACGCATGCCATTACACCGATTATTTTACGTGGGCCCTCCCACATCCTTTACCACTGACACATTTGACTGCAGTTGCTAGGACTCGAACCCGCAACCTATAGTCCATTTGTCTCGCCGTTAGGCCCCTATGTGCATATGAACACTGGTTCTATGAATTAGAGGAAGATCGGCGTAAATAGTAAAACAATTTGGGCTGAAAAGATTAATACTACAGCTTACCTGATGATGCCAAGCAGTTGTTTTTTATGTTCTCGCACAAATTACACACAAATAGTGGAATTTCTCCAGAATACTGCACTTTGCACCACTTATATACGAAGGTTGTCCAATAAATAATGCCACATATTTTTTCTCCAAAACTATTTATTCCACAAAATTGAACTTTACATGTATGAAAGAATAATGTTTTGCCTGCTCACTGTATTTTTGTACATAATCGTCTTCTAGTTCCACGGCCTAGACACGAGGACACGTATTCCTTGTCCTGCCTGCGGAGTCAGGTTTTCACTGCATGAATCACTTCTTCGTCGTCTTGGAAATGTCTTCCACGAATGGCATTCTTCAGTGGCCCAAGCAAGTGGAAATCTAAAGGAGCCAAATCGGGATTAAAGGGTGGATGGGGTAACACTGTCCAACCCTGTTTGGTTCAAAGCAAGTGCGGCTCCTCAGGGTAGGCAGGGTAGGCATTGCCTGCCCTACCGTAATACATCAACAAATAATGTTTAGCTATGATTCTGCATTTTATAATTTAATCGTCATTTTCCCTAAATTGCAGTTCAAGAAAAGTGTTCTCGGTTATAATGACCAGCGCATGGTCAAATCCTTGAATCTCAATTCCGATTCATGAAAACTACGCTGCGTGTTTGAAACGCACGGCAGAAATGATACTCATGGAACCTGGGTAGTGGAGAGCAGGCTAGCTTAACCTCTGCCGGCTCGGCCCCCTTTCCTCAGTACGAGGCCCTTGAACAGGGATAAGGAAACATTCCGTCTGTATACGCACTCCGAGCATGCGTAGACGCGTCTGCCAGCACTCGGAACACTTGCCGGCTCAAATCCGAATTTATGCGACTTTTTCCGAACAGGCATACTGCACGAACGAAGATCTCAGAGACCCGAATCGTTTTGCTATCACTCTGTGTAATACCAGTGTGTTTTAATACTAGTATGACCGACTTAATCAGTGAACTATTACAAAGTCTGCTTTCGCGGCGCACTGGCAATGAAAAGAAGAGTGTTTTAGCTATTTAACACAATGTTACAGTCAGACAAGTTTTCAATTTCTTCATTAATTTTGGTTTTGGCTTCCGTAAGTCACACTCATTCACTGTGCACTTATTAAACAACCAAATAATATATTGTTTGCGTTATCCGCAATGTCTTCGCCCCCTTTATTTCGGATAAACGGGGTTCTACTGTATTATTATTATTATTATTATTATTATTATTATTATTATTATTATTATTATTATTATTATTATTATTATTATTATTATTATTATTATTATTATTATTATTATTATTATTATTATTATTATTATTATTATTATTATTATTATTATTATTATTATTGTGATTATTATTGTTGTTGTTACACTTTGCCTACCCTAAAATTTTGACTGCGAGCCGCCACTGGTTCAAAGTGTGTGCAAGATGTGTTCATTACGTCACAATCTGGGACAAGAAGGCCTTCAAAGCGTTGCAACTAATCGGAAGCAATGTCTTTTCTTTGGGATTTGTGATCGACAGTAAGACAGCTAGGATTTATATATTATAAATTCGTGAAGTCTGGTACCTCATAGTTGATTCGTTTTACATTTTTATTTACATTTTGGTAAATTTAATTTACATATAGTCCAGTGTCTTCTCTGGCTCTGGTAGAAAAGGCGTCTGCCATCTTGTTAGCCCATGTCCAGAGTTTCCTGAGCCTTAGAATTTGGTGGATGCTCTGATTCTGCAGGTAGGAGAGGGCTTGGTTTGGCTGTCTGTGTGAGTGGACATTTCCATAACGGATTCTCAAGTGTTTCCCCGCAGGAGCCTTGGTCACCGAGTTGGAATTGATGTCGCTCCACATGCCAATTGCAAGTGCTTCATTTGAGACGTTCTTCTAAGTTTGGGACAATGTCATACACTCGTCGTCCAGTTGTTCTTGCGTCCCATTCCTGCTGACAAGGTGTTCTTTGATTTCCAGGGCACCAGTTGGCTGTGCTGCTCTGACAGCATTCTTTGTTCTCAATCAGTAGCATGTACTTCCAGATCCTGCGGCAACAGTCCTAATGTTAAGAGTAGGGCATCAGTTGGGGTGGTAGAAAATGCACCCCCTCCCACACTTACGCTACAGTGCACTGCTTCGTCCAGAATAATCTGGCTAATAGATGCAGGCGTAAGAAATATAAGTACTAAGTTTCATTTCGGTGCGTTTGATCGTTTGGTCAAAATGGTAATTTTTTCGGCGATGTAAATGGCAAACGTAAGCTAATGCGATTAGTCCTCGCACATGCCAGTGGACTGTGTTGTACCCGACCGGCGCGGCGTGTGCTTCGAGGCATGCACTGCCTTCAGGTGTAAACAAAACACTCGCCCTATGCTTTTACTGTACCGCTTAGGTAGTACCTACAGTAATCGAACTGTTATGCCTGACAGGTGTGAATGTTACTAAAATTTTTATTCGTTCAAGTAATAATGAAGATTCAGTTCTCCATAGTTAAGGGAGCTAACACGAATATAGTTTTTTCTAATAATGAATATTATTATGATTATTATTTGCATAGCTAAAACAATAGTAGATAATTGCTTTCAATTAACAAATAAATAAAAGTCGCCTTCTTTATTTTCCCAAAATGATTGCGCTCTTTTGTAGATTACGGGACTGAAATAAAACTAATGATCTTGTCATAAATGACGGCTAAGGCTGTCACCCCACCTACCAATGCTTATACCTGGCGCATGAACTTATTGCCTGTCCTTCCCTCTCACTTTTAGTAACGCCATGCGATACTTCCCCTACCCTCCATCCTAATGTGTCAGTCATTCAACCATCAAGGCGAGAACACGCGACGTGGTGTAACCATTTTTCGCTTGGAAATTGAAGTTTGTGTAGCCTTGGCCCACAATAAGTTGTTGTTGTAGTGTTTAACTCCCGCTTTTACTACTACGGCACCGCAGGCGGTGACACTGATGATACATGGAATGAAGATGGAGCACCGGTGGAATGAGATGGCGGGGGAAACCGGAGCACCCGGAGAAAACCCGCCCTGACGCCGCTTCGTCCACCACGAATACTACATGCGGCTCCCTGGGATCGAACCCGGGCCGCCTAGGTGGCAGGCGAGCGCGCGGCCCGCAAGAAGCTGTTGCGCTAGAGGTTATGACATTTTAACAGTAAATTGTTGCTAAATTCATTCGAATTAAAATAAAAATGCATTACAGGGTTGTTCACATAATCATTGAGTGACAGCTAGTAAAAATATGTTATATTGATGGAAAACGTAATAAGGTAGCTTTCAAATCCTATTATCCTTAAAATGGAGATTCTTAGCTTTTTGTAACTAAAAATAAGACAGTATTCACTTATATTATTTTCAAATAAGTGAAATAGCATAAAACATAATAATTAGAAATAGGGGTTGGCCATTTCCTCCAAAATTAGCTCACCATATGCTGCCTGGTGTTTCATTTCGTAATGTCTTTGCATGTTGTATTTTTTTAGTACAACACATTGATTACATCGTATGCCCTAAATATTACTGTCGGCAACTTTACACAAGAATTCTTTTCGCAATTCGGATTCAAAAGACCTACGCCAAATAGGCGAGTCCGGGCGATTCATGCCTGCAGTCTGTGATTCAGCCATTGCTCTGGATGCATCACGCGAAAACTGGTTTCTCGCTATGCCCTGGGCACGGTGAGTGGCAGGTTGTCACAGTAGCTTAATGGTTAGAGCACCCGCCTAGTAGGCGAAGGGTCTGTGGTTCAAATCCCAGCTGTGGCATTGAGTTTTTAAGTTCCAGTTCTACCTCTCAAACATTGCCCACACACGGCTTGCGTGTTTAAAAACACCAACAGTAAGTTTGTTGTTATAAATAAATAAATAATAAGTTTATGTATTGTTTGTGATACACATTCAAATAAAGGTGTTTCTGTTAAATATTTGTTTATAATGTTAAATTATGTTACAATTACTCAATGTAAAAGTATTTTTTGAGGGAGTGTCTCCTTTGTATTATGTGAAAGAACAAGTAAGATATAACATGATTGTCTATGTTAAGGGAGTGTGTTGTGATAGTAACATATAAAAATCATGTTGGTAACACATCAAATTTCATATGTTGGCAATGAAATAAAATGCATTTCATGTAATGGGCGACAATGGTACGAAAGAAGAACGTTGCTATGTATTGTAATAATAGACCCGATACTTCACCACTTTAAAATTAAAGGATATCAATAATAATAAAAACATACCGAACATCAGACGAAAAAGAACAAACTAAATAAAAGAATACTACAACGTTATTCCTTGAAGTTTATTTACAGATTACACTGGTCATTTTTGGAATGTTATAAGTTACGAGTTATAAGAAATCGTTTGATCTAGAGAAATTATAATACCTATCGTACTACTTTGGTTAGCATAAATTTAAATTAAATATGTGCACTAAGGTATGAACTTCTAAAGTACTATTATTCTTGGAACATAATCAATTATAAGTTATTTCAACATCTTTTATTACAACGGTGCCATTAGGATATATTATTTGTTGCAGATAAAGTCTTTCTAAAGGATGGATGAGATCCAATTCGTTGAGCAATATTTTCACGTTAAAAAGGGCATAAATAACAAGAAGGTATTTTCCAAAAGATTCTCGAGCTTGAAAGCCCATGACGGGTAACATGATTATGCACGACACAAGTCCACATAGCATATACATCATCATGTTAGCTCCAAGAGTGCCTATATCCGAAATGAAGAAGTAGCCCTTGCCCTCTCTGCCGTTGGTAACTGTGGCAAATAGTGCCGCACTGCCGAGAGACAGCAAGATGTTGAAAATGGTACCACCGTAAACGCCGGCGAAAGCCATCCTTGGGTATCCTTTCACTGCAAGGCCACGAATGGTGACGAAATCCCCGATGCTGTTTCCCCAAGCAAGGAAAGTGCAGCCCAGGGTAGTTGGAGTTGCTCCCACGGTTAAACCAAGCGCATTTATGACGGCAACCACTTCATTTGCTGTAGCATACACTGTTACCACCGATCCAATAAATGCCAAAGTTGCGAATATTGCGGCATGATATCCCGGGGGTTCCAATTGCACGGAGGTATATGCAACAAAAACAGAAAGGGTGACACTGAAAAGGAATGTTACAAGAAGCATCGGCACTCCTCCAATAGGATAGTAATTCCATGTTCCAGTGACGAAGGTGGCATACACAGGAAGAAGAAAGACGTTGACTATGTTCAACACCTTGCTCCAGCCGTGCCTTGGGGCTTCGAAGTCTACGACGGGTATGATGAGGCGTAGGAATATCTGGTAAGGTGCCTTCCAAATGCTGATTATTTTATCCATACAGCCCATCTCACGCCAATCTTCAAACGGCCAAATTCTGTCTAGAAACTCCATGAGTAGTCCATGCTGTACTATGGTCACCTCAGTATCCAGTTCCTGGATATCCTTGCGGGAACATTGCATTTTAGTCACCATTTGTAAGTACATTAACTCCTTGGTATCGAATGCCCCTTTTTTACGCTTCCTCATTGCATCTTGAAGATTAAGCCTACTTTGCATTGCTTCCTCAGCGTTACTTCTGGTTCCTGATATAAGTACAGCCAGACAATATACTCCATAGATTACCAGGAACACAATTGCTTCCCAGAGAAACACGTGTGTGTTGCGCAGCACCATGAATGCATATATCACGGCGACGATGTAGAAGAAGCAGTCCCTTACGAAGAGCTTACCTTCCACTCTAAATGGAGCTGTTATACAGATGATACCTACGACAAAGAGTGTGACGAAGAGACCGCCTCCCATAAGTTGACTGTAAACCAACTCCACATTTGCTTCGCCTGACAGACCTGATATTGAGGTGAACATATCTGGAGCACCGTTGCCAAATGCCACTAGAGAAACGCCAGCTAGATGCTCAGACATCCCAAGCTGTAATGCTATAGCTGCTAAAGCAGGGCAGAAAAAAGCATCGGCAGTAATACCAACCACGAGGAAGAGGTTTATTATCACGAAGATGAAGAGGATTACCACAACAAGAAAACTATGACCTCCACAATAAAGTAGCATTGAGTAGTTGTAGAAGAAACCTTCAGAATCGCCACAAGGGTTATCTGGATGCTGCAAATAATCACACTGTTCGTGTTCAGGTAATTCTTTAACATATCCACAGTCGCCATCCTTTGCAACTATACCAGGCTTTACGAGTTTAACTGTTAGGGCCGATGAAACAGCAAATAAAGCGCACAATGAATACAACACTTTCACTAACGTGTGATGCTTCATGGCTCTGCTTAAATATAAAATATAAAGCAGTTTAGCAGTTCAGTGAAAATAGCATGATTGGTTTGTAACTAACGTAACTAAGTAACGCATCTTTTTCTCCGGAAAAAAAAAAAAACAAAAAAAAAAAAAAAAACAAAAAAAAAAAAAAAAAGAACGCAATGAAGTACAAGAGTATTGATGGAAGTAAAACAAGCTATAATAAACAGCGGCTTTGCATTCTAGCAAATATAATAATCACATGGTAAGTGGTAATCACAGAACATATACCTAAGTAGGTGGTAATAAGCCTATAGTTCTTGAAAGGGCTCCTAATTTCAAGTTTGTCTAGAATTTAGGTAAATGGTGCTGGACGGTAAAAACAGTGTAGCTCTACCATGGAGTAATACATTAATTAACATACGCCAATTCGATTAGACACGGACATGGATTGCTCCTGCCCGGAGTGCGATAGTGCGTCCATAAAACAACAACAACAACAACATCCGCTCCAGTCTCGGTTACACTATAAGTGAAGGTTGTAATATTGCCTACATATGTTTCCTTATGGTTAATGCCTGTTCTCGGTGGTAAAGATTTTTGTGAGGAAGTATCCGTCGACAGATATTGCCAGCGACAGCTGACATCTCAGATCCCACAATCAGATTTGAGATTTCTTTTAACCAACGGAGAACAAATATATGTTTCTAGGCCATGGAGCAGCACTGCTGGATGCTAAATCTGGAAAAGTACGTGCTGCACTTAGCTGCAATAACTATGAATGGCACCCTGATTCAGTCTTATTCCTTCGATTCCTGAAAGAACCAGCTTGTAAGTACTTTTGAGGTATAACTTTCCAACGTGGTTAATACCTAATCATAAAATATGTGCTTACTTAGTGAAAGGAAAAAGAAGGGACAAGCGTCTGAGCCCGACGGACAAAGTCAGTAGTAGTTACATAATGGAAAATGAATTAGTTGCAGTACTCCTGTGATACATTGTACATAACACGTCAGCAGCACTTTCGACAGCGGTAATACTCCTACATTACCTTTTTAACCAACATTTGTTTCATACGGAAATCATGTTGTAATGCCAACAAACCACGGCATTTTCGTTCACTGCCAACGAGATTTCCAGAGCGCATTTGTTCCCCCTGCCGTGCTGCTGCCGCGACGCTTCTAATCTTGAAAGAAATCTAACGGGATGAAGGGTGTAATGATTAATGTAACGAAATGGAGGGACAGGAAATTCGGAGGATACGGAAGTCCTTCCCAGAATTCGCCTGGTGAACCGGGGAAACCTCCGAAAAACCCTATGGGTCAGGAACCCGCGACCTGTCGAATGCAGGCCACAGAGGCATCCCGCTCAGGGCCTTAGTTCCAACACGCAGCCGTCCTGAGGTGCTCGCTTCGCTATGTTAAGAGTACACCGTTGTATAAGCTTAGCCTTCTGACTCATAGCACATTAGGTTAGGTTTAGCTTTTTCATATAAGCCTGCGTTATTTATTATGAGCGGAGCGAGCGTACGTTTCTTAACGATTGATTGACTATTTATATCAGGATTGACTATATAAGTTAGGTTACTGACTCACCGGAGATTAGGTTAGGTTTATAGGCGAAGGCGGGGCATGATGGGAAATTAAATTCTTTTGTTGTTTAACGACGCTGTCAATTGCCAGGATCACATTAGCGACGGCGGTATGCCGGAATTTCGTCCCGCAGGAGCTCTTTTGCATGCCAGTAAATCTACTAACATGGAGCTGTCGTTTTTAAGCACACTTGAAAACTATTGGCCAGAGCCGGATTTGAACCCGCGACCTTAGGATCAGTAGCCCAGCGTCTAAACAACCGAGCCACCCAGACCGACGGGGCATAATGGGGAAGGTAACTTTAAGCCCTTACAAAGTGGGTAAAAAAACAAATAAAAGTAGGTTTGATTATAATTTCTTTATTAAACTACAATAATATATGCAAAGAAACTTGCAAATGTGGTGGATTTAATTAAAATAGACCGATTTGAAGAAAAAACAGTACAATTTTCGCCGTTTGCCCTATATGCGTGGTAAGATGGGGAACCAACATTAATATAATACCATTTAATAGCTTAGGTACATAAATTCTGCGACAATCAGTGGTGAGAAAATTAGAAGGTTTAAAAGCATGAGTTTGTAAATGTTACACATCTTATCGTAAGACACAGGTGTGAATTGGCTCGTCGTGATGAGTTTTTGTCTTTGCGCAGGATTTGTGGGCCCAACGCCCATATTGGGAGAAGTCCTCGCAGTAGAACATTGTTCGCCATCATCTTTGCTGTCACTCGAACTCATTTTATAACTGTGTTTTGTAGTCTTTTAAGCATGAAGGCTGGTTTAAGAAACCAATAGCGCTCTTCACTTTTTCTTTGGCAGTAAGGTGCTTCTTCTATTTCTGCGTTTAATTATGCCCTTTGTGAACAATTTTCGTTTTGATACAGAAGTTTTGGGCCATCCTTTTCTTTAAATTTCTTCAAAACAATTCATTGTCAGTTTTGTTTTGTGTTTATCAAATTTTGGAATAGCTAAAATCAGTGCAGTTTTTCTAAAATACAGCGAAAATTACTATCGTTTTCAGTACAGCTAACAATCTATAATATTATTTTAAATTATCTTGGAAATAACAAGTAGCATATTACTTTAGTATTACAACAATTTCCAAATTGGCATCTATTCGTGGCTGCTGTAATCTTCACGTCTTCTTACTTTACTGTTGGTGTCAGTAGCAAGATGTCTGCCTTTCATAAACCACTGTACCATTATTTCTCCAGATGCCGTTTGTCTCACTCGCAAATAATAAGCACGGAAAACAGCTTCTCTTCTAAGGATAAGCACGAAAGATTTATCTCCTTCAGTTTCTCCATGCTATTAATTTCCACCCTTTTATAGATTCGAATTTCCCGCTATGTGCAGACACAACTGCATGCAGTTTGCTGCCAGAAACACAAACATAACAAACAGTAATAAACACTGTAAAAATAACTTCCAAATTGAAGTATTGGGCTTAGTAAATTACGACATGAAGAATAATTATATGCACTTGTAATCGTTTAATAAAACTAGATGTAACAGTGTTTATAGTATTAACATAACTGTCATTTTAATATAGATAATGACTATATTATATTTAGAATCGTCATGTTGGCTAACTGCCTAATAGGTTCTGCTAAACAAAAGGGAGGGAAATGCTCGTAGCAAGGAAAAGGGAGAAAACTTATACGAGAACGTAATGCACTTGCGCGGTAAGAATCGCATGTGTTGGCCTTGTCGGTTATGCTGTCTTAGCTCGTCGTACTCTTAAAATGCAGCCTTTGTACCGCTCCCCGCGGTCCCCTCACCCAGAAACTACCTTCGCCAGTCGCAGAATCGGGTTTATGCGTCTGTCTTTAGAGCTTGTTGACTGACTGCGCTGACCACCTGACATTTGGTAAAGCGGGCGCGGAAACATTGAACGAGCAATGTTCATATAGAACAAAGTTAGACATTAAACACACATTTACATACGGAAAAAATTAGTGGGTGTGTATAATCGCTCCACCCTTAGATCCGCACTTGAAGTAAACACAACTAACTCGCGGTACGCCAAAACCGAAGCACACCATAACATATAGTACCTGAAATATTTGCAATTATCTGAGTTTTCAAAATATATAACTCTGGCGAAGACTACCTGAATTTAACGCGATAGCAGCGATATTCCTGTAGCTCCCGAGTAAATATCGTTCTGTTGCGTCATAAACACGACGTATGAGTCCACGTGGAGTTTGGTTGTATTAGTCGCAGGTAATATGAAAACCAGGTTATCGCGGAAGGATACAAGGTGCGGATCTAAGGCTGGATGGAGTATAGTTGCGAGTATGCGATCACCCAGGAACCGTCACTGATACATGCCTCTGTCAGTAGAGTCTCTACTTGCACCGTCTTTAGCAGCTGAGAAGTGTGCAACCAAAGCTTGAGAGTTTTTCCACACTGCTGACACACTTCTGAAGCTCCATGCTACCCATCTGGTGCCCAAGATTCTGCCCATTTTCACAATTTCAGTTTCAAGGAGCTCTGCATGAGCATTCTTCAGTGACTGGTGGTACACTGTATAGGTAGAGCTTGTCTAAGATAGATCTGAAGTGATTCACGTGTGATGGGAAGTCTCTTTTAATTACTTACATCACCAACTGACAATTTCAAGTTTGTGGTTAGCAAATGCCAAACCAAAACTTGTGGGAAATTCTGTCTCAATAACGTCACAACTCCTTTTTTCCTTCCCATCATCACTGCTGCTCCATCTGTTGCAACTGAAATAATTTTTTTTTTCAGGAACTCATTAGAAAATCCCATGGATTCCAAACAATTCAACAATGTGTGACAAATACCTTCAGCAGTTACATTATTTAGCTCAACTATATCAAGGAAAATGTTAGTGGGGTCTCTCATGACAAGTGGCTAACTGTTGTGCTCTCATCGATAATTAATGACATTTTTGATCTCGTTTCAATAATTGTTTTAATCACTGTAGTTTTCATTTCTTGCGCAATGTGATTAATAATGTTAGCACGTGCATTTCTGGAATGTAAAATGCGGCCCATGTCAACACCGTTAAGTTCTTGCAGATCAATTTCGGTATCAAAATCGTTGAACGACAGATCTTTTTTCGCGACTTTATAAGCAGTGCGAAATATATTTGCTGTCACTTCCTGATCGTTCTCAAAGCCTTTTCCAGTCCTCTCTTCAGCACAAAGTAGCACTTGAGCCGCAGCTTGATGAGCGAAACTTTCTTTATGTTCAAATATTTTTTTCCGCAAAGAAACTATCTGTTCTCTTCTGGAAAAACCAGATGACACAGAGACAATGTTCATACCTTGTTTATTACGTTTCACACCCAAATTTCCTACTTCTTTGCAAATTTTGCAACTAATTTGTTTATTTAAAACGATTAACCTCTCACTTCTCTCAGAAAATGCACTTTTTCATCCAAAGTCCAACATACTGAAAGAGCATCTGGCTTATTATCATACACAGGTTCATTGGCTTGGTTCACTGTGTTTTCACACGTGGGTTCAATGTTCAGGTTTTCACTTTCATTTTATCACCTCTACGTCACTGTTTCTGACTATTTACTTGTACAACTACCATTTAGAAGTTTTAACTTTTTAGATGCAGGAGAACAAGTAAAATAGTTGGTTATTTTGCTGCTCGTCTCATCTTAACATTTCAAAATTAACTTGCAGCAAAAAGGCAGGATACACGCTTCGGTCACGCTATAAAGCCAACGCAAGAATGCAGGAACAGGAAGTAAATAGCCAGTCCACAGTTATCTCACAGACTGCGCTAGCATCGTCCATATTGCGGTTACCAACACGAAAAAATGAAATAAATCCGAAAATTTGATTTATGTCCATAAAATAAATCGGTGGCAAACTTTTATTTAAGCATCGATAAACCGAACACCATAAAAGGGTATTTTGCGCACCAATAAGTTTAGGGGTACGCGTCCCCCAGAAAAACAGCGCTGGCTAAAATTATTTCAGGGCTAACAACTTGAAGTTAGAAGAAGCACTCACTTGTTTTTCAGCTGGTGATTTTCCAGGTGTTTTACAGCTTGACACAGTTGCTCGATTCCCAGGGCGTGCTTCTACCGAAGTATATCTGGTTTCTTTTGGTAGGTATCTGTTGTTCAGTATCTATCTTCTGCTATGGCAGCCTGCTGTTCGTCTTGCTCCCTTCCCGTTATGTCCCAAGCGCGCTTTTAGGTTACATTAGGGCTAGATAAAAACTAACATATAAATAGCTGACATATTGCGACTTTTTTCATGCATAATTTAGGAGTATCCACACTACACATCGACTGGTACTAAAGGCTGGTTCACAGCGACAACGGCAACCTGGATTAGCGTGAACATTTTGGTTCACAACAGCCCGTTATCAGCAACGGAAATAGTGGATATTGCGCATTGGGATGTCATTTATTTCTTTTGAGCATAAAATAAAAAACTGTAATCTGCTCTCCAATTCAGCCAATATAAAAACAGGCTAAACAACGCCAAATTTCGATTGATTGGCGCTGGAGTACCTGAAGGCCTTGTACTGCCGCCGGCCCTGTTTGCTGCTTACATGGCCGACATCCCTACACACTTGCCACTATGCGGACGATCCCATAACCTTGGCAACTAACAGGAATCCCCGCTACAGCTACCGGCTGATACAAGCCCATCAAGATGGAGCGAGACCTGGCGTATGGCCGGCCATCAGTCCGGAGAAAAGCTCTGCGATTCTCCTGGCCAAGAACAGACCCAGGCGACTTCAGCAAAATCTCGTGCTGCGACGCCGCCGGATCCCATGGTTGAACAAGGCCAAGTACTCGTATCTCGGGCTGACGCTGAACCGGAAGCCCACATATAGGCATCACATGAGGGGCAAAGTAGCTTCCCGGCAGTTGTACCCTATATTCAGTTCCAAGACCATGCTCACAGCTATATCGCACAATTATTCCCCCTTTGGTTCTCTGGAGAACGGTGGCAAATTCTACCCTCATCAGACTCCAGACGCTATAGAACCGGCCACTAAGGATAATATATGGCACTGGCTGGAGTTTCCCTGTCCACATTCTACTCGGACATTCCAATATACCACACATTATCGAAGTAATCACAGCGCGCGCGCCCGATCAATGTACAACAAAATTCAAACCCATCCCAATCCGCTGGTGAACACTCTTGGGCAGATATGACCAGAGACAATAGTCGGGTATACACAAAGTGGAAAAAGTCACATAAACCCGTAACCAAGTCGGGGTTGACGGGAACCTAGCAGACCACACCTCAAAGCGTTTAATTCTGGCTAGAACTAGGCGAGAGGATTAGCGCGACCAGCTGATTGGCTGGCACATTCCACCCGTAGACCAATCCCAACCGAGCAACCCCCAAAAGCCACCCTCACAACCATAAAAAGCTAGAAACCCAAACATCCTTTTTGTTTTCCTGTGCATCATGACCCCACCCTTATCTCGCAGGTTAAGCCGCGAAGCGGCCAGGTACTGAGATAGCGACACCCGAACTGGGCAAATCCCGCTCGACTAGGACTTCTTCTGGCAAATTTCGATCAAGTGAAGATCTAAACACGAAAATTTTGCGTATTATCCTTAATACGTTCATCCTAATAATTTGATATTTTTTTTACTTTCTCTACTACGTAAGTAAGTAGAGAAAGTATTGTATTCCACCCAAAAATTCGATGTCGAGATTTCACCGGAAATATGTTTTGAGACCCCTAAATCCAAACAAAAAAGCAGTTTTAGAGAAAGGTCGGTGTGTGTGTGTGTCTGTGTGTGTGTGTGTGTGTGTGTGTGTGTGTGTGTGTGTGTGTGTGTGTGTGTGTGTGTGTGTGTGTGTGTGTGTGTGTGAACAGCGTAACTCAAAAACGAAAAGTCAGTTAAAAACCAAATTTGGCATTTAAAAGTAATGTGTTTGAAGGAGAATAATAGGAAGTGGACTACAAAACGATGATAGTGCCAACCTACAAATAACATCTCGAAGTGATAGTGAAATTAACCTAAACCAGACATAGAAACATTAGACACAACCTCACTGCGTTAGTGAAACAGAGCTACCTCTAACAGGAGGCCTTTGCCCTTCAAGGGACACATTAGGCTATTAATGGCTTTTTATGTTTCAAGGGTGCCACACAAAGATTTTGAAGAAAGTACCTCCACCCTAAACTAAGAAAATGTTCGAAAATTATCATTTTCTCGAAAATGGCTCTAACGATTTTTATTAAAATGTTACATATTTAAGACGTTTTTATGGTAAATTAAATATATATATTTTGAATTTCCTGGCTATATCCCACATAGTCCTGTTTGCTCTTGACGACTTTTGCACAACTGGTATACGGTAAGAGATAGACCATATCTTACTGTACAAAAATGTACATCTCGTTAAAACACATAAGTTATGTGCATTTTTTAAATTAACGTCCTCCAACGTAATGTCACATCGGACGGTGAATGAATGAAATGGGTGAAGTGATGCTCAAATGAGCCCGAGGTCCATGGAGCTTTAAGTTACCCGACATTCGTCTTCTCAGGGTAGGGAAAACCTCGGAAGAAAACCTTACCTGGATAACTTACCCTAAGCGAGATTCGAACTCGCGACCTCTTGGACGTGAGACAGCCACGCTAACCATCACGCTACCGAGGCGTCCAGATGAATATTTTAATGGAGTGAACCAGTTCGGATATATGCCTTATATGTGTGAGTTTTGGAATACCTAAACTTTCCTCAAATGGAAGATCGTTATTCATTTTTTATATTTTAACCGTGCAAACAGAACGGAATCTCAACGCTTTAAAAGATTTGACTATCGCTCAAAGGCGATAGCACGCTCGCCTACCACCTAGGCGACCCGGGTTCGATCCCAGGGACCCGCATGTGGTATTCGTGATGGACGAAGCGGCGTCAGGGCGGGTTTTCTCCGGGTGCTCCGGTTTCCCCCGCCATCTCATTCCACCGGTGCTTCATCTTCATTCCATGTGTCATCAGTGTCACCGCCTGCGGTGCCGTAGTAGTAAAAGCGGGCGTTAAACACTACAACAACAACTATCGCTCAAAGCCTACTGTATTCTAATATTCCCCTTGTACCTACAAGGAAATAAGCAATTGGATAGTTTCTGCAAATGTTTATCTCGACTAACATGAAGAAGATATAGGAATAAGAGTTTGTGAGAATGGTTAGTACAAGAGTAGAGAAAGTCATGTGAGTGCAACACATCAAATTTTTTTAAGTACGGGCTCTATGCAATTTCTTTAAAATTGCGTTCTCTTTGCACGACCAACAGGAAAAAACTATTACGAAAGCATATTTTTCTATAGGGGGATTACAAACATTTGCCTAGCGACCCCGGGAAAACCTTGGGGATCGAATCCACGACCTCCCGAATGCGAGTCTTACGCGCTACCTCGTTCGGTTACTTTAAGTACTTAGAAATGACCAAAAAAGGTCTATGTTGTATTTTAGTTGATGTACCATTTATTATTTTAAGAGGGACCTACATACTTTCAACACACGTCCATACTGAAGCTGTGATGCTGTTTGTCGAACACATTGCCAAATATTCCAATCTTTATTTTAAGATGTATCTACTGAATGAAGCTTTCACTTCTGCGAAGTAGGTCTGCCAGGCATATTGAAATGTAGGTCTCTTCTGCCCACACCCATTTCAATCAGTGTGTGCACTTTGAACTCGTGTTAAGGGTACCCATAGATGACATTTTAGCGGATTTTGTTCAATCTCATATCAGACATAATACATATAAGGAATAATGTACATTCAAACTTTTATTGTAATATCTTTTCTAGCTATTGTTTTGGCAGCATAGTTAAAATGCTCCACACGATCAAGATTTCAAAATGTTCATAATTGTAAACATTATTCTTTTATAGATAAGTACTCTTAAAAGAATGTTGGGAACAAAAAATGTTTGGTTTATGAAATAACAATAATTAACTTTGAAAAAATGATTTTTTTCACAACTTTTATAGAACTTTATAACTCACCAACTAGTAAATATTAAAGTTACAGAAAAACTACTCCCACTATTTTTTCTGCTTTCCCAGTTTGTTGATTGCAAACACTCTGATTCCATATTCGGAGCAGTAGATTTCCAGGAAATGCAGTGTTTTCTCTACAACACGTGTTTTCCTCGTAGTGAACCACACGGAAGCACATGGACAGTGTGCATACCCTACCTTTGGTATCCTGGCGTATTTTTCTCTCACACGTTTACACACATTACACTTCATAATGCTGCATGTTGTGCTCTGATGTGTACAGAAAAAGTTACAAATATGAAATTGACCTCCCTTACCAAACAAAATAGTGAAAAACTTAGCTTTAAACCTCATTAACAAGTGAGATGCACTTTTGTGCGTTGCATCCACTGCGCGCGCATCGTTTGACGCGACTATGTGAGGCAAACACAAGCATCAGCCGCTCTGTTTTAATGCTTGGCATGATACGCAGAAACAGAATGTTGTTCGAAACATGCTCTTCAGCAAGCATTACGCTAATTGAATTAGTACTCGCATATAGATAACAATAGGAAAAGCTTTCATATTCCGTTCTCTTTGCACGACTAACATATAAAAGTGAATAACATCCTTAAAAGTTAAGTAAGGAAAACTGGCAGGGTATGCAACACATTACTAGAGCTAAAGCGCGTTCCACCCTTAGAAGACAGTACACGTTAAATGGAGCGCAGTGTTGCAACATGTACTAGTTGCGAATCTTTCCCCGCGAGCGACTCGAGGTGGCCGAGTCCTGTACTTAGTCCAATTGCTGCTTGACGGGACGGGCACTTTTAACTTTGGTATCCCTCCACCGCCTTTGTTACTGAATGACCTAAATTTACAAATGACTCGTCTGTATAAACAACTGATTTCCCCTGGTCCCTAAACCTTTTTACGTCTTTTAGACATTTATGTCGCCATCTGATGATATCGATATCGTCTCTTTCTATTAATATGCACTTGTTACCCCTTCTTTCATATTCGGACCCCAAATCATGTAAGAACCGACTAAGAGTGGCCCTTGAGAAATTTGGTAGGGTCTCACCACTGTTGAATCGTGACAAAATTATATTCAGCGTGGGTGGAATATTTGCAAACAGTAAAGAATGAACAATTCGCCGCACTCCACATTGCACTATTCACTATATACTTTTTTCCCGCCCTTTTTGCTTTCTTTTTCGATGGCGTTCTTAGAGGTCCTTTCATTACTTCCTTTTTAATCCTATACACTACTGCTTCTGAACACCCGATAGCCTTAGCTGTTTCTTTTACTGCCTTACTTACACGCATTTTACTTGAAAAATAATCTAACACCTTCATAATTATTTGGCGTTCCTTACTTCTTAATTTACCAATATATCGTCTCTTCCTAGCTTCCCCTTTCATAACTACAAATATTTACGAAACTATTAAACAAATAACGCAATAACAGCTCATAGATTCCACACAGTTACACACCGACTTCTTTCGAACTAATGCTAGTGCTGCTCCTTATACTATCTTCTGTTCAGGCCCGGCGCGAGAATACTTTGAACACCTTTTGTTTGCCCTACTCGATGAAAGAAAGAAGTTACAGCCTTTTGGTTTATTTTAAAAACTTTCTTCAACCCTCGTCAACATTTGGTCTCACTGGTTCCCTGATGTAAACTCAATAACAAAAAAGTTTTACACTGCGTAAATTTTGCAGTGCACAGGTATAAAATTTTCCGAAAAAATTAATTTAAAAAATTGTAACACTTAACTGAGTAAACATAGAGAATTCAAAGTAGGCAGGTAGTAGCACTATGGTTTACTCTAGCTAAGAAAAAAATATAGACGTATTCTAGCAGTTAGTTTGTTAGTTAGTGCGTGATGAGTATAGAAACAGCACATATCGGACTTCTATTGAAAAAAAAAATGTTTTTTGAAGAAATATGGGCCTATAGAAATGTATAATGGCTCTAAAAAGGATATAAACTAATAAAGAAAAAATTCTGCGCAGGATAATGTGTTCACACCTGAAATTTATAACTGAATATTTATACCATGCTATTAGGAACCTGGCAACAGCGCGAAAGTAGAAAAGGACGAGGCTAATGGCAACTTGTATGCGCTAGATAGAGACAGATATATCCCATTTAATATGTTAGTGTTAGTTGAGATAAACATTTGCAGAAATTATCTTAATGCATATTTCGCTGTAAGTGCAAGGGAATATGGGAATACAGTAGGTTTCGAGCGATAGTCAAATCTTTTAAAGCTATACGGCATCACCCTAGCGTATGACATTTTTCTGCAGAGTTAATATGGCTCTGAGATGTTCACTGTATTCACACCAGTTTTGTGCCAAGATTTTTCACCCTTACCATCAAACACCAAGCAAAAATAACATAAAAGCCTTTGACCTTTTTCTTCGCCGGTTCCACACAACCACTCGTAGTTGTCATACCGGCTGTTTTGGAATTTACGCACAAATTTACCGTCCTGCTGCGATCAAGTTAAATCAGGTCGTTTCTGCATATCTTTTACCCTTAACTTTTGCTCTAATGTGAGTGATGAAATACCGTCATTAAGTACATATTGAACTGCATCGAAGTCGGGGACCGTTAGGCATAAATTCACAAGACATTGTCCTAGGAGGCACAACATACACACACGCGTGCGCACACACTGTATAATTTCGCAGCACACTTGTAATATTCACTCCTGATTTTTACTGATACTGATTACTATAATGACTAACAGCCACAAAAGCACAGAGTACAGTGACCTAATAGGAAGAAATTTCCCTTCTTGTGCTCGTTGCCTAAGATGGCGCCAAAACACGTGTTTACTTTTAGACATAATATTAACAGGTTATTATACTGTTTAGAGCTTTTAAATGATTACTATTTATACCTACAGCAATATTTTGTTAATAGAAATTTCTCTTCGTATATCTCAATTCAATTCAAATTAATCTCTATAAATGCTCTTGAAAGGTAACCAATAAGAACGCTTGTCTCTTGGCTCCAAAACATTGCATTACCACAGCAGCCAATCACAGCTATAGTAGACGGAGGCTGGCTCGACCGTCTACTGGGCGAAGCAATCTGCCCATACGGAAACATTGTAGTTCACAAATCGCTGTCAGATGGCGCGCATGTTTCCCCCATGCTCTAAGCATGGCAAAATACACAGATCGGCGAACGTCTACGAAAGGCAATGCGGCGCGGCGCGGTATCGCATCTCAGTAGCGGAGTTGCGCAAATGCTGGAATAGAGACGAAAGCTTCCTAGGCGATAAATACAAATACCTGCTTAATGCAAAAGTTAAATAAACTTTCTTTCTGAGAGTTTCTAGGGTAGACGCTGTCTACCCTGTCTCCCCTGAGGCTTCGCCCCTGCCCCTGACACCAGTGTGACAAAATGAGAAGTCCGGTAGTTTTTATTTCACTTTTTCTTCTAAAACTGAATCACAATTGGTGACATTGCAGCTCACAGCTGTTGTGTTGTCACTGCAATGGTAACACAAACATTGCTGAACTGCTCACAACTCACTCTGACAGTTAACTAACTCCACTCACAAGCCAGTCTGCTTATGTAGTTTCTGAATTACCAGTGACTTTTCTGCAAAAGAAGTTTCTCGGCTTCTGCCGTAAACAAATCCTTCCATCTTCCTTTCATAGAAGTTTGAAAACAGTGTTGTTGTAATTAATTTAATTTAAAAGGTGAGTCAATTAATAATACTGAACAACACTTACAACATAGTTTTCCGGGACGCGTTTCGAAGGTTAACTTTCCTCCATTATCAACCACACAATAACTGGGTTTCCATGGTGTTTCATGGTGCGGCTTCTTCTGATGTTTCTTCTGGTAACAAGCTCATTGAACCGTTACCAGAAGAAACATCAGAAGAAGCATCACCATCCGCACCATGAAACACCATGGAAACCCAGTTATTGTCCGGTTGATAATGGAGGAAAGTTAACCTTCGAAACGCGTCCTGGAAAACTATGTTGTAAGTTAAATAAGGAAAAATTGAAGCTATTAACAGTGAAGCAACAAGATTCTAAAGTAAGAACAAATTAGAAACTAAAAACTTCACTTATCTTAGTATTATTTGCTGACCCTGGGTTTCAAGCTGTGTCCAGCTCATTCTCAAAGCCATATAAACAAATTCGTTGCCAAGCTACAATCTTTTATTTTTTCTGAAAAACAATTACTCTTATTCAATTTCTATTTACCAATCTCTGAAAACAAAAATTTATAAATACAATCTATAGATGGTAATTCGAAGTTCATGACACGGTTCCTGTTTTTTAAAATAAAATTTTTTTCCCAAACCATTAAATCTATAGGATTACTTAATTGCTTTAATAATTTAACTTCTGGATTAATTTCATGATTAAATGACCAAAAATGATCTGCCACAGCTGATTTATCAGTTTGTTTATATTTAATATTTCTAAAATGTTCTTTTATTCTGGTTTCTAGATGACGTTTAGTTTTACCAATATAAACTTTATCACAATCTAAACAGCTAAATTGATAAATGCCAGATTTTTTATAATTTGGTATTTTATCTTTTTTTGAAAAATTAAGTAAATTTTGTATATTAAATTTATTTTGAGGGACCAAATTTATTCCATATTCTTTAAAAATCCTTGTAAATTTTTTATTAGCCCATGGATGGTAAGTAAACTTTTTAAAAATACAATTATCTTTTATTTTTTTAAGGGTTGAAACTTCTTTGACAGCCTTTTGATACTTAAATTCCTCTATCCTTTTATGTATAAAATGTGTATTAAAACCATTAATTACTGCAGTGTTAATGTGTTTATATTATATTTATGAGCTGGACATAGCTTGAAACCCAGGGTCAGCAAATAATACTAAGATAAGTGAAATTTTTAGTTTCTAATTTGTTCTTACTTTAGTATGTTGTAAGTGTTGTTCAGTGTTATTAATTGACTCACCTTTTAAATTAAATTCTTCCATGTCGAAAACTTTAGAAATAGGTACAACAGTGTCTGTTTTGAGCTGCGTGTTGTGTAGCAGCAATTACTAGGATGGTGATATGAGGTGACTAACACTTAATATCTCTCTCTAATCATGGCCACCACAACTATACCAGAGGAAGAAACGGATCAATAAAAAACTTAAATCAATGAACACTATTTTACAATGAATTTCTGGTATTTATATTACGAATACTATAGATATATGTAATATAATTTTAAGTGTAAAAAGTGTATATTTATTATCCATCAATTAATTATTTCTCTGGATGACATCTGCAACCAGTATGCCATAAAAACTAGTCTTTGTTTTTGAAACATTTCAAAGTGTGAACAGTGAGGTGGTACATTGAATGTTGTGGCACATTGATATCAATTTGTTGTGGCTTGTCACCAGCTCCTCTGCAGTGCTGACCCTGTATACTTGCACTTAACCTGTTTCATTGGTATCCAAGTTTCACTGCCTGATGATTGTTTCACCATTGTAATCCTTACAACTACAAACAATAAACAACTCACAGAACACTAGAGTACCTTTAATGTTTATTTTGCTTAAACTGCTTAATTTTTCCTGTTTTGGTACATAAACATTGAAGAATTTCTTTTTAAGAAATGTAAGATAAATGGAAATTATTTTTTGTTTTCTCCTGCAGTTCGAAGGTCGCTGGTATGAAATTGAAAGATCTTTCTACATGTATGAAATGTTTGCTTCATGCACATCACTTGACTTCACTATGAAATCACCTACAGTATTGGATGTGGCTATTAAAAGCATTAGTCGAATGTAAGTAAACTTCATATATAAGAATAAAGAAACTGTACTTTATAATAACTGATACAAGCAGTAATCATTTCATACCAAACAATATATTATTTGAAAGGTAGAACTGGAACTTAAAAATTCAATGCCACAGCTGGGATTTGACCCACAGACCTTCCGCTTACCAGGCGGGTGCTCTAACCATTGAGCTACTGTGACAACCTGCCAGAATGGCATTAAATTCTCAAACCAGTTCGTATTTCTCCTGGTAAACCACAAAGGCAGTCTCACATCAGAGACAATTACCCCAATGGTGGCTTACTATTGTAAGTACTTTATGTCCCAGGATTAATTAACCTTCAGATGGTAATTATTATTTATTTACGCCAACAAACTTATTTTTGGTGTTTTTAAACACACAAGCCATGTTGTGGGCAAAGTTTGAGAGATGGAATTGGAGCTGAAAACTTCAATGACATTGAATTCTCCAACCAATTCATATTTCTCCTGGTAAACCACAAAGGCAGTCTCACATCAGAGACAATTACCCCAATTACAATAATTGTGGTTTACCAGGAGAAACACGAATTGGTTGGAGAATTCAATGGCACTCTGGCAGGTTGTTGCATTAGCTTAATGGTTAGAGCACCCACTTGGTAAGCAGAGAGTCTTTAGTTCAAATCCCAGCTGTGGCATTGAATTTTTCAGTTCCAATTCTACCTCTCAAACACTGAATAATTTTAAAGTGTGATTCAGGAATTATATTTGAGTATTTTCTTATAGTGAGTGTATGTCCCTATACATCTTGTTATCAGGCTAGAGAATATTAACATTTTTCAATTGCAGCGTTGGATTAGATGAAATTCTGAGAATTAGGTACTGGCGATTTTTCTGGAAATTGACGTTCTGCAAAGCTTCTTGTAACAAACCCTACACTTGAAACTTCTAGAACTGTGTGGAAACAGTCTTTGTTCTTAGCTACCATTCTCTAGCAATATAGTGGTGTGAAGTAGCTGACCTTGAGCCTCCTTTGATGTGCAGCTACCACACTAAAATAAGCTAAAGCAATAGTATACCTTTTTAAAGCTGTTCGTAATAGGATGGCTCTGAAATTCTGTTCTCTTCGCTGAACACAAAAAATAAATAAATAAATAGTGATTTACTATTGACAAAAGTATATTATTGGCTGAAAATTGAAACCAATAACAAAGAATATTTTGGAAATAGTTAACATTATAAAAAACTCACTTGACATAAATTGTGTCCTTTCATAAGATCTACGTTTTCTCCATCTGTATATAAGTATAGACTGAGGAGATAGGCTAGTATAGGCTCACATAGGCTACACCAGATCTGTATATAAGTATAGGCTGGGGAGATAGGCTAGTATAGGCTCACATAGGCTACACCAGATCTGTATATAAGTATAGACTGAGTAGATAGGCTAGTATAGGCTACTCCAGATCTGTATATAAGTATAGACTGAGTAGATAGGCTAGTATAGGCTCACATAGGCTACACCAGATCTGTATATAAGTATAGACTGAGGAGATAGGCTAGTATAGGCTCACATAGGCTACACCAGATCTGTATATAAGTATAGACTGAGGAGATAGGCTAGTATAGGCTCACATAGGCTACACCAGATCTGTATATAAGTATAGGCTGAGGAGATAGGCTAGTATAGGCTCACATAGGCTACTCCAGATCTGTATATAAGTATAGACTGAGGAGATAGGCTAGTATAGGCTCACATAGGCTACTCCAGATCTGTATATAAGTATAGACTGAGGAGATAGGCTAATATAGGCTCACATAGGCTACACCAGATCTGTATATAAGTATAGACTGAGGAGATAGGCTAGTATAGGCTCACATAGGCTACACGAGATCTGTATATAAGTATAGACTGAGGAGATAGGCTAGTATAGGCTCACATAGGCTACACCAGATCTGTATATAAGTGTAGGCTGAGGAGATAGGCTAGTATAGGCTCACATAGGCTACACCAGATCTGTATATAAGTGTAGGCTGAGGAGATAGGCTCGCATAGGCTCACATAGGCTACACCAGATCTGTATATAAGTATAGGCTGGGGAGATAGGCTAGTATAGGCTCACATAGGCTACACCAGATCTGTATATAAGTATAGGCTGGGGAGATAGGTTAGTATAGGTTCACATATTCTACACCAGATGTGTATATAATTATAGACTGAGGAGATAGGCTAATATAGGCTCACATAGGCTACACCAGATGTGTATATAAGTATAGACTGAGGAGATAGGCTAGTATAGGCTCACATAGGCTACACCAGATCTGTATATAAGTATAGAATGAGGAGATAGGCTAGTATAGGCTCGCATAGGCTACACCAGATCTGTATATAATTATAGACTGAGGAGATAGGCTAGTATAGGCTCACATAGGCTACACCAGATCTGTATATAAGTATAGACTGAGGAGATAGGCTAGTATAGGCTCACATAGGCTACACCAGATCTGTATATAATTATAGACTGAGGAGATAGGCTAATATAGGCTCACATAGGCTACACCAGATCTGTATATAAGTATAGACTGAGGAGATAGGCTAGTATAGGCTAACATAGGCTAGTATAGGCTAACATAGGCTAGTATAGGTTCACATAGGCTCGCATAGGCTAGTATAGGCTCACATAGGCTAGTATAGGCTCACATAGGCTCGCATAGGCTAGTATAGGCTCGCATAGGCTAGTATAGGCTTGCATAGGCTAGTATATGCTCGCATAGGCTAGTATATGCTCGCATAGGCTAGTATAGGCTCGCATAGGCTAGTATAGGTTCCCATAGGCTAGTATAGGCTCGCATAGGCTAGTATAGGCTCACATAGGCTCGCATAGGCTAGTATAGGCTCACATAGGCTAGTACAGGCTCACATAGGCTCGCATAGGCTAGTATAGGCTCGCATAGGCTCGCATAGGCTAGTATAGGCTCACATAGGCTAGTATAGGCTCGCATAGGCTAGTATAGGCTCCCATAGGCTAGTATAGGCTCACATAGGCTCGCATAGGCTAGTATACTTATACTTTATTCATCACATTACACTTACATGGGTGAGCAGGTGCTCGTAAATTGGTGACTCGTCAATACACTATAATTACACTTTTAAGGATTAAAATAAGTCTACAATATTTACAAACACGAGTATAGAAATATAAAAGAAAGGTAAAAGAGAAAAAATGTACAGTAATGATTTGTTAAGACACCTAAAATTGAGGTCACAGTACATCTTCCATGTATTCTGTAACAGAGTAGTATGCCTTGCTGGCAAACAAACTCTTGACTGTTTTTTTAAAGAGGTTTGGGTTTGGGATTTTCCTAATCCTTTGTGGCAATTTATTGTATATTTTACACCCCATATATTGTGGACTTTTTTCATAGAGTGCAAGCCTATGCGCTGGGTATTTCATTTCTCCTTTTCGCCTTGTGTTGTGTTCATGCTGGTGCTGATTTGCTATATATCTGTCATGGTTATTGTGCACGTGTATAATTAGATTGTACATATATAGGCTGGGTTGTGTCAGGATTTCTAATGTTTTAAATAGTGGCCTGCAAGAAACTCTATAACTTGAGTGGGTCAGTATGCGTATAACTTTTTTTTGGATTTTAAAGATTCTCTCCCAACCTGTAGAATTACCCCATATAGTTATTCCATATGAGAGAATTGAGTGAAAGAAACTGAAATATAGTCTGAAGTATAGGCTCACATAGGCTAGTATAGGCTCGCATAGGCTAATATAGGCTCACATAGGCTAGTACAGGCTCGCATAGGCTAGTATAGGCTCACCATAGGCTAGTATAGGCTCACATAGGCTAGTATAGGCTCGCATAGGCTCACGTAGGCTCACATAGGCCAGTATAGGCTCACATAGCCTAGTATAGGCTCGCATAGGCTAGTATAGGCTCGCATAGGCTAGTATAGGCTAGTATAGGCTCGCATAGGCTAGTATAGGCTCGCATAGGCTAGTATAGGCTTACCATAGGCTCACATAGGCTAGTATAGGCTAGTATAGGCTTACCATAGGCTCGCATAGGCTAGTATAGGCTTAGCATAGGCTAGTATAGGCTCACATAGGCTCGCATAGGCTAGTATAGGCTCGCATAGGCTAGTATAGGCTCGCATAGGCTAGTATAGGCTCACATAGGCTCGCATAGGCTAGTATAGGCTCGCATAGGCTAGTATAGGCTCGCATAGGCTAGTATAGGCTCACATAGGCTAGTATAGGCCGGCATAGGCTAGTATAGGCTCGCATAGGCTAGTATAGGCTTACCATAGGCTAGTATAGGCTCACATAGGCTAGTATAGGCTCACATAGGCACGCACAGGCTAGTATAGCCTCGCATAGGCTAGTATAGGCTCGCATAGGCTAGTATAGGCTTACCATAGGCTCGCATAGGCTAGTATAGGCTTGCATAGGCTAGTATAGGCTCGCATAGGCTAGTATAGGCTTACCATAGGCTAGTATAGGCTCACATAGGCTAGTATAGGCTCGCATAGGCTAGTATAGGCTCACATAGGCTCACATAGGCTTGCATAGGCTAGCATAGGCTAGTATAGGCTCACATAGGCTCACGTAGGCTAGTATAGGCTCACGTAGGCTCACATAGGCTAGTATAGGCTCACGTAGGTTCACATAGGCTAGTATAGGCTCGCATAGGCTAGTATAGGCTCGCATAGGCTAGTATAGGCTCACATAGGCTAGTATAGGCTCACATAGGCTAGTATAGGCACACATAGGCTCGCATAGGCTAGTATTGGCTCACATAGGCTCACATATGCTTGCATAGGCTAGTATAGGCTCACATAGGCTAGTATAGGCTCACATAGGCTCGCATAGGCTCACATAGGCTAGTATAGGCTCATGTAGGTTCACATAGGCTAGTATAGGCTCGCATAGGCTAGTATAGGCTTGCATAGGCTAGTATAGGCACACATAGGCTCGCATAGGCTAGTATTGGCTCACATAGGCTCACATATGCTTGCATAGGCTAGTATAGGCTCACATAGGCTAGTATAGGCTCACATAGGCTCACATAGGCTAGTATAGGCTCACATAGGCTAGTATAGGCTCGCATAGGCTAGTATAGGCTCACGTATGCTCACATAGGCTAGTATAGGCTCACATAGGCCAGTATAGGCTCACATAGGCTAGTATAGGCTCACATAGGCTAGTATAGGCTCACATAGGCTCGCATAGGCTAGTATAGGCTCGCATAGGCTAGTATAGGTTCACATAGGCTAGTATATGCTCGCATAGGCTCACATAGGCTAGTATAGGCTCCCATAGGCTAGTATAGGCTCACATAGGCTAGTATAGACTCGCATAGGCTAGTATAGGCTCACATAGGCTAGTATAGGCTCACATAGGCTCATATAGACTCACATAAGCTCGCATAGGCTCACATAGGCTAGTATAGGTTCACATAGGCTAGTACAGGCGCGCATAGGCTAGTATAGACTCACACAGGCTAGTATAGACTCACACAGACTAGTATAGGGTCACATAGGCTACACCAGATCTGTATATAAGTATAGACTGAGGAGATAGGCTAGTATAGGCTCACATAGGCTACACCAGATCTGTATATAAGTATAGACTGAGGAGATAGGCCAGTATAGGCTCACAGAGGCTACACGAGATCTGTCTATAAGTATAGGCTGGGGAGATAGGCTAGTATAGGCTCACATAGGCTACACCAGATCTGTATATAAGTATAGACTGAGGAGATAGGCCAGTATAGGCTCACAGAGGCTACACGAGATCTGTCTATAAGTATAGGCTGGGGAGATAGGCTAGTATAGGCTGACATAGGCTACACCAGATCTGTCTATAAGTATAGACTGAGGAGGTAGACCAGTATAGGCTCACATAGGCTACACCAGATCTGTCTATAAGTATAGACTGAGGAGATAGGCCAGTATAGGCTCACATAGGCTACACGAGATCTGTATATAAGTATAGGCTGGGGAGATAGGCTAGTATAGGCTGACATAGGCTACACCAGATCTGTCTATAAGCATAGGCTGGGGAGATAGGCCAGTATAGCCTGACATAGGCTACACCACATCTGTATATAAGTATAGGACTGAGGAGGAAGGCTAGTATAGGCTCGCATAGGCTACACCAGATCTGTATATAATTATAGACTGAGGAGATAGGCTAATATAGGCTACACCATATCTGTATATAAGTATAGGACTGAGGAGGTAGGCTAGTATAGGCTCACATAGGCTACACCAGATCTGTATGTTTACTCAGGGGTCTCCGTCTAGGGGATATGTGAATGGCAACCACAAGGTACCCAAGATGAGCAGAACATTACTTCCAGTTACTGGTGTTTTGCTCCTCACTGTAACTTTTCTATCTGACCTTACCTTGGTCATCTCTTGTTCTCTTCCGACCCCGATGCTATTAGGGTTCCTGAGGGCTAGGGAGTCTATTTTTCCAACCTCTCCATTTCTCTAATTTCTCTATAAAACCTTAACGCCAGACATGCTGACCTGTCATGGCATGTAATACGTCCTCTGATTGGTAATCAGAGGATATGATCGGTGAATTTATTTTGATAACTCTCCCAGTCAGGTCGGTGAGACCCGTAAACCAACGACAGGTGTGGTCCTCCAGTCATTCTGGGGGTTGTGAGAGAGCGATGTGACCGCCAAAACATAAAAATATGGTGCTCTCTAAAAAATGGTTACTATTACTGCTATTGCTCTCTTCAATATCAAATTATGAAATATGACTCGAGGGGTAAAATGTTCCGGAGTTAAAATAGTCCTCCATTCGGATCTCCGGGTGGGGACTACTTCTCGACAACCAAAACTATATTAATAGAAGATCTAACATCAGACTTCTACAATGGAATGCGGGTGGTCTCACACAAACAAAAAGAGTAGAACTGAATAAAATTGTATTTGACTATAAAATAGATATCTTTGTCATACAAGAAGCAAGTCTAACAAATGACCAACTTAAATTCTTCAATTTTACTGGATTTTTACTACATTTACTACCCAAAAATAGACAGATAAGTAGTGGAATATTAGTTGGAGTAAAAAAGGATATTAAATCCTCCTTTGAAATTGTTGAAGAAATGGATAACACAGATAAAAGTGAATTAATAAAGCTAAATTTTTGGGATAACAAAACACATCTACATTTATACAGTATTTACAATCCTCCCAGGAATGAATCAGATCTCTCACTTATTGACCAATTAAATAAAACAATCGTAATTGGGGATTTCAATGCACATTCCAAAAGATGGGGTTATGAAAAAGTGGATTCTACAGGGAAGATAGTGGAAGAATTTTTGAATACCACAACTTTTGAACTGATTTATAGTAAAGAAGATCCCACAACCTTCATACATTACTCTGGAGCAGGCAGTAACCCAGACCTCTTGTTAGCTACAACAGATATTGTTTCAAAAATTAAAAAACAAGTTACAGAAGATCCAAGTTCTGGTCACAGAGCAGTAATTGCTGATATAAAACTAGAGAATACAAATAACAGTCAAGGTCTTACGAATTTGTATTGGAACTTCAAAAAAGCAGATTGGAACAAATATAAAACTGAATTACAACATACATTTAAAGAACAAACTCACAGCTGCATGACTAACCAGATCATATGAACAAAAATGTCTGTAAAGTCATCCTAGAAACCGCAAAAAAACATATTCCTCGTGGAAGAATTAAAAATTTCAAACCCTTTTGGAACCTCCAGTTAGAAGAACTGAAAAAGCAAAGGGATATAGCTAGAAATACAGCTGAACAAACAAAAAAACATATTGGATACACAAATATGGCGGACGAAATGTGCCTCACTAAAAAAAGAAATTAATACTGCTAGAAGGAATCACTTTAATAATTTCTTAGAAAAAATGGATTATAGGACAGAAGGCAACAAAGCTCATAAGTTCATAAAAAATGTCAAGGACAGGAAGAAAACAACAGCACACCTATCATACACAACAATAAAATATTAGTAAATGATGCAGTCATAGCCGAAACATTCAATAAATATTATGCTAATTCACATAAAGTAACAAGAAATAATAAAAAGGAACGTAAAGAATTTAAGAAAGATTTGAAACAAGAAAGAGAATGTGATCCTAACACTCAGTGCAATATCTTTTTTCAAAATTTTAATATGCAAGAACTGAACATTGCAATAAATAATCTAAAAAACAAAAAGTCTCCTGAACCTGATCACATAAATCCAGAGTTCATAAAAAACCTTGGAAAAACAGCAAAACAACAACTACTGAAACTCTACAATCTATTCTGGAAAACCACTGTACCTGCTGAATGGCGAAAAGCAATAATTGTCCCACTTTTGAAGAAAGACAAAACAGCATCAGAAATAAAAAATTATAGACCAATAGCTCTTACTAGCATAATAGCAAAAGTGATGGAAAGAATGGTGTCAAACAGGTTAAATTGGTTTCTAGAATCACAAAATTTAATATCCCCATGTCAAGTTGGATTCAGAGAGTTCCACTCTACAAATGAACAAGTCTTACTTTTCAGTCAAGAAATCAAAGACTCCTTCAATAGAAAAGAAGATAATTTATCAGTTTTTATTGATTTCCAAAGTGCATATGATTCTATATGCAGAACAAAACTACTAAAGAAAGTAAAAAAATAGGGATACAAGGTCCAATGTTTTCCTGGCTATGTCATTTCCTAACACAAAGCTTTATTGCAACCAGATATGGAAGAAATATATCTAAATACAAACAAGTACACCGTGGCTTACCACAAGGTGCAATGCTCAGCACAACACTTTTTAATATATTTATTAACGATCTGCCACAACAAATACAAGAATCAAATGTGAAGTGTGCATTATTTGCTGATGACTTAGTAATGTGGGCTTCAAAACCAAAAGTACAGAAGTAGAAAAAACCATGCAACAATCCTTAAACAACCTACAAAAGTGGACCAAAAAAAATTTAATGACTGTTAATACAACAAAATCAAACTACCAAATCTTTTCACTAAGAAAAAAACCACTAAAAATAAAACTAAATTTTGAGGGTCAACAATTACCAGAAACAAAGGATTTAGGAGTTACATTTGATACCAAACTTACATGGACCAAACAAATAGAAAATGTAATACAAAGAGCAGAGAGGTGCCTTTCACTGTTAAAACGTCTAACAGGAATGAAGTGGGGATGTTCCAGAGCAACTCTTAACACAACATATAATATATATATATATATATATATATATATATATATATATAAAACCATTGTTTACTTACTGCAGTGAAGTTCTTGTAACAGCAAACACAAAAAAAAATTCAAATCTTTCAAAACCAAAGTGTGAGACTAATTACAGGTGCTCTCAAAACCACACCAATAGCAGCTATGGAAATACTAACCAACCAATGCCCCATTGAATATGAAATAGAAAAAGCAGCTCTTATTCAACACAAAAAGTTGATCAGACTCCCATTCAATATATGGCACAAGAGAAATTTTACAAATATACTAAAGACTCAGGAGAGCTTTCTTTCCAAAATTTAAGACATCAGGAAGAATGTACACCTTCCTAATTCAAAGGAAAACTTCATATCTAAAGTCAATCCGACACAAACATTAGACATCACATATTATTTACACCTGACAGAAGAAGTTAAGAAAAGTGATACTCCAACTAGTGTTCTAAAATTATTGGCATTAGAGACAATCCATACTAGGTTTCCAGAACATGAGTGGCTCCATATTTATACTGATGGATCATTTATATCAAACAAAGATGGAGCAGGTGCTGGAGTCACGTGTCACCTTTTTTCCTATTAGAAATGTCATGGAACTACAAACCTTGATGGAGAAATTGAAGCAATTCGAATGGCCCTACAAAATCTTTTGTACAGAATTTCACATTTTCATCAAGCAGTTATTCTCTCACATTCAAGGGCGGCAATTATAGCAATTACTTCCAAGTTGTCACCAAAAAACCAAACAATTATAGAATGTTGGAAAATCTTTACCCATCTAACCACACTTCAATAACACCTATCTTCCAATGGATACCAGCTCATGTGGACTGAGTGGTAATGAGAAAGCTGATTTTCTTGCAAAAAAGGGTACCGGTAATGTGCAGAAATCTATAGTTAATCTACCATTTTATGCAGCTAAAAGATTAGTCAACTCGGAATTCAAAAAAATTATTGAAAAATATTACTATGAAAAATCAAAAAATCAAAGATGGGAACTACCAAACATTCAAACAGTAATTCCTGAGTATCCTCGAAAAACGGCAGTTGCAACCTTCAGGTTGATTACAGGACATGATTGTCTGGCAAAACATTTGAACAGAATTGGGATATATTCTTCACCACTCTGTCCTCTATGTGATATGCAAGAGGAAATGGACCAAGATCACCTTCAAATATGCCCAGCCACTTCTAGTGCCCCATCCATCAGTGAAAAATATTGGAGAGCAAGAGGATTAATGACTTCATTTTCAGAAATCCAGCATTAGCTAACAACATTTTCTCCATCTATTACCAGTTATGCAAAAGTCAATCAGAATTTGAAGAGGACTTCACAGGCTATTCCCAGAAAATTAAAATATGTATACAGGTCATTTGTCATGAAAATTTCGAAATACCAGCATTGAGTGAAGTGTTAAAGCTCTGCACCCCTAACACCAGATGGCAGCAGAATAGAGACAGCAGAGAAAAGGAACAAGAGGATAACGTCAGTCACCCAACGGCTGATGATGGGATCGAATGGTCCTGACAACGTTTCCGCTTTAAAAAAGCAGTTTAGTAGTGAAGGTGAGTGTAAATAAGTGACTCAAAATAACCTCAAACATGAAGAATACTTCACTGCCAATAGTGCTTCTATTTTTAATATTCATAATATTCATGAAAATAGGTATCTTAAACATATGGTATTTTAGTGAAAATGGTTGAAGTCAGAACTGGAACTTAAAAATTCAATGCCACAACTGGGATTTGAACCAGACCTTCCGTTTACCGGGCAGCTGCTCTAACCACTGAGCTATTGTGACAAACTGCCAGAATGGCATTAAATTCTCAAACCAGTTCGTATTTCTCCTGGTAAACCACAAAGGCAGTCTCACTTCAGAGACAAATTACCCCAATGGTGACTTACTATTGTAAGTACTTTATATCCCAGGATTAAATAACCTTCAGATGGTAATTATTATTTATTTATGCCAACAAACTTACTGTTGGTATTTTTAAACACACAAGCCGTGTGTGGGCAAAGTTTGAGAGGTAGAACTGGAACTTAAAAATTCAATGCCACAACTGGGATTTGAACCACAGACCTTCCGCTTACCGGGCGGACGCTCTAACCACTGAGCTATTGTGACAAACTGCCAGAATGGCATTAAATTCTCAAACCAGTTCGTATTTCTCCTAGTAAACCACAAAGGCAGTCTCACATCAGAGACAAATTACCCCAATGGTGACTTACTATTGTAAGTACTTTATATCCTAGGATTAAATAACCTTCAGATGGTAATTATTATTTATTTATACCAACAAACTTACTGTTGGTGTTTTTAAACACACAAGCCATGTTGTGGGCAAAGTTTGAGAGGTAGAACTGCCACAACTGGGATTTGAACCACAGACCTTCCGCTTACCAAGGGGACGCTCTAACCACTGAGCTATTGTGACAAACTGCCAGAATGGCATTAAATTCTCAAACCAGTTCGTATTTCTCCTGGTAAACCACAAAGGCAGTCTCACATCAGAGACAAATTACGGCTTGTGTGTTTAAAAATACCAACAGTAAGTTTGTTGGCATAAATAAATAATGGTTGAAGTCACTTTTGGAAAAGTCAAAATTTTTGAAGTATTTTCCATCTAAAGGATAGTTTGTGAAAGGGAGATTTGCTTCAAACTTCCCCTCATAACCGTGTTTCTTTAAACTTTTGGTTGAACCGCTACTTACTACAGTTAATCAGTAGAGCAACTAAAAAGTTTACCTCATAGTCTCAAGAGTAATTTATTTAGGAACCTTTTGTTTAACAGAAGACTAACTTTGTTGTTGGTACTTCTAGGACTGGGGGTCTCAGTATGAGTCTTGGAAGAGCATCTGCTGTCAAGAATAATCCTGCTGAACTCAACTACAGACTAAGATCCAGATTGCCAGAAGCTATTGCAAAAATGATGCCTGGAGCTGGCAAATATCTCATCTTGGACACTGATTATGACAACTATGCTATCCTTTGGTCGTGTTCAGATATGTCCATTTTACATGCAGGTAAAAATGCATGATTAACACTTATCTCTTGCTTTTCAAAACTAAACTACCAAAAAATGAAACTTTAAGTGTGTTATGCAATACTATTAATTAGAATTTTTTGTTTAATTTCAGACAAACCTTTCATAAATAAGAAATAATGTAAACAATACTAACATTGCTAATTTTTTAAAAAAAATTGTTGGGTATGTCAAATTTAATACTTGGGAAAAGTTTATGAAATTAGACAATATTTTCAGCCATTATTGTACAAGATGTGATGTCATCAAAGAACATTTTAAATGGCGACATATTTTTCATTTTTTTCGGAAACATTTCGTTTGTTTATACAAAAGGTGAAGCAACAGAATTTAAATTAAGAACAAATTAGAAACTAAAAGCTCCACTTATCTTATTAATATTGCAAGAAGTTGAACTGCTGACTAGTTTAAAGTTGTCTCCAACTTATTCTCAAAGCTATCCAAACAAGTTACCATAGTTACAGATGCTCAGCGTAAAAGATCTATTTGTCACCAACTTCTGAAAACAAAAAACTTATAAATACAATCTATTGATGGTATTTCAAAATTCATAACGTGGTTCTTGTTTTTTAAAATAAATATCTTTTCACAAACCACTAAATCTATAGGTCTATTTAATTGTTTCAATAATTTAACTTCTGGATTTATTTCATGATTAAATGACCAAAAGTGATCTGCCACAGCTGATTTATCAATTTGTTTATATTTAATATTTCTAAAATGCTCTTTTATTCTGGTTTCTAAATGATGTTTAGTTTTACCAATATAAACCCTATCACAATCCAAACAACTAAACTGATAAATGCCAGATTTTTTATAATTTGGAATTTTATTCTTTTTAGAAAAATTTAGTAAATGTATATTAAATTTATTTTGAGGGACCAAAGTTATTCCATATTCTTTAAAAAATTTTGTAAATTTTTTATTAGCCCATGACAACCTGACAGAATGACATTGAATTCTCCATACTAATCAGTCTGGTCATAAATATTGCATTTAATTATATTCAAGTCTCTGTTACTGCACTCAGTAATTAGTTTTATCTAAGAATTAAGTCAGTATAAAAAGAAACTATTTGCACAGTTTACATTAATAATTGTTTAATGTTGAGCATTAGATTACCTGTTCCTAACTAAATAAAAGATTGATCAATCCAATTACCTTTTCTTTTCAGACTTGATCTGGGTATTGGGAAGAAAACGAGAGCTCCCAGTTTCGTCCAGACTTGAGGTATACCACAAACTGACACAGTTAAAGTTGGATACAGACAGACTTACACTTTCAAAACAGAAAAAATGTCCCAGTGTCTGATGTGTTTTATGTGCTCAATATGTACCTGACTCTCATCAAAATTGAATTTTGATGCAGCTAGTCTGTGATCTTACATGTTTTATATGTTCCTTAAAGATTCTTTGTTTCATGATATTACTAAGAATATTTACAGAAACAGGGTCCAATGCAACTAGATGCATTTGTAAAGTGATTCCATTTCTATTAGAGTAACCCTTTATCCCTATATAACAAGTAGAATCTATTCTCTCAATGCAAAATTGTGTGCTGAATGAAATGAAGAAACACTTTAGCCATTACATAAATATTTGGGCTTCATAAATAAATGTAAGTGACAGTATACTAATCTGTATAATTCTTTTTAACTCGACTATTCTGCTTTCAAATTACACTACTAATTTTAAATCGGTAATTTCTCATCAAGAATGTAAAAAGAGATTAGATGGAAATTCTGATAGTATTAACACAAATCATATGAAACATTAATTTAAAAATGTATTTCAGATTAAAAAACAAAGTATAATCCATGCAAATCAAGGGAGTGAATTGACATTTGACAGAGAGAAACAGGAGAGCACATGAATAGTGTTCTAGGATTGTATGCACATAAACGCAATCATGTTGTGCCTGTTAATGAAATAATTACAATGTAGAGTATTATTATTTATACAGTGGGTTCATCTGAGGCTTATTACAAGATTTGAAAACAATCTACTTCAATCATAACGGCTACAAATGATTTAATATAAGAGCAAGGCAAGGTTGTGGTTTCTTAACTACAACAGAAGGGAGTTCATATTCATAATACAATATGAATAAAATTATTCAAGAATGGAGGCAAAAATAGCATGGCCACATCCAAATCAGTAGAAATTTAAAATTAAATTTATTGGCACTTTCAGATGATTTAGCATTAATGACACCAACTGAACGTTATTTACAATACTATGTTCTTAACCTAAACATCACAGGAAAAAGAATATAATTGGAAATAAATAAGGAGAAAACAAGAAGTGTATCCTTATATCCTTTCATGGGAAATACCCTTTCCTGTGAATATATATTTGGATAACAGGATTTTAATAAGAGTGAATTGTCCTCATATACTTAGGCTACAATTTAACATTTGAAGATTATGCAGATATAAAAAATTAAATTGTAAAATATTTCGAAAGTATGGGAATAATCAACAAACTGATGAAACCTTTCCTACCTAGAAAAGTAGAATCTTACACCCATATAAAACACAAGCACGGCCATGATAGTGAAACATGGGGATGGAAGCAGAACAGCAAATAAAATGTATTTTATGAAAACTACAACAGGATATGCAAGATGGAACCATCTACAAAGTGAAGTTGGAAGAACTTGTCTGGAGCTTGTTCCCCATTTTCTATACACCTATCAGAACAACTCAGAGAATTGTTTAAGACAAACAAGATCCTATAGGTTGTTTTATAAGATTGTAACAATCCATATGCCAAACACTTATTTGGATGGTGATGCTGATCTATGGTGGGATGTAATCATATGGGATATACACAAAGACAATAGCAAAATAAGATAGGTACACCCATGGACAAAACAAAGTGAGTCATGTCTGGAATGTATAGAAACATACATGACAGTCAGATACCTACTTTGTGAAAACGGCAAGTTATTTGGTACTCGTGGAGTTAAAGTAGCCTGGCGTTCCAGACATGACTTGTTTTTTTGTCCATAGGGGTACATTCCTTCAAGGATGGATATGTATATACAAATATTGGCCTAAAGCAGGATGTTAACAAAAGAGATGTACCTCTGGCACTTGTTCTAATGAGAAAGTTGTTGTTGTTAGCTAATGCTGGATTTCTGACAATGAAGTCATTAATCCTCTTGCTCTCCAATATTTTTCACTGATGGATGGGGCACTAGAAGTGACCGGGCATATTTGAAGGTGGTCTTGGTCCAACTCTAATGAGAAAGTGCTATTGATACTTTAATCTATTTCACAACTATTGATGTTGGAGAGCAAAAGGATTAATGGCTTCATTGTCAGAAATCCAGCATTAGCTAACAACTATTGATGTTGCTATCATGATAGTCAACATCAGCAATTTTCTATCATTTACTTTGTTTATTGCAAAAATGTAAGCTTGTCATTATCCTACATAAAGAAATCTTGTAATCTTGTTAGACAATAAACGTCTGTGTAGAGCATCCTGCTGGAAAGGCTCTACATCCTTATCCCCTCTTTCCACGAGTTTCTAATCTTAACAATGATGGCTCATTTTCTTCTTCATACTTTTCTTTCCCTATCAGAATTACAGTGTTCTTCATAATCCCAGCATTACTGACACACGAGAACCTATTGGTTACCTTGGATATCGGAATAAGAGGCCTTTCATTTTATATCCCTTCTTCAAATTATTCCCTAACAGAGAATATTATTTCTTGTGGCTGTCCTAAACCAAATACATTTTTACTTAGTTCTCAATTATTGTTTTTGAATTGTGTGATCACTACAACTATTCTAGGACGTGATTAAAGACCCATTAAAAGTATATATAAAATAGTAAATGCTCCAAAAACAGGGAACCTATAAGGCACAAACCACAAACAAACGAGAAGACACTTGTAAACAGATGCAAGAATACAGCAGGAGCTACACCAAGATATTATTTGTTTATAGTGCAGCAACAATATCAGATAGAATTTGTGTTGGTGCAGCCAATGTACTAGATGTGGGAATCACTTGTTACGTAGGTAAGTACTTACGTACTCAGCGATGTCCGTCCTAGCTCTAATTGCTACATCTACATATTGCTGCTATCTGCCATCATCTTAAAGCTGCAAATGTCAATCACTTTCTTAATGTGCACACACTATAGTATTACATATATGCCACCAATAAGATAATGCAGTGGGAAAAATAGCAGATAATAAACATTTAAAAATGTATACTTAGTGTAGAATAACCTTACAATGAAAACCTTGTATCTTACCAAAAGCACACTTTAGAGGAGAGAAAAAACTGCTAATAGATTGTTTTATTGCAATGCAGGTTTGCTATTCTTCCTGAAGAGTGCAGTTACTAGCCTCACTAGTATTGATTACTAAATAAAATGTTAGTTTGTAAGATTCTTCATTTCAGGAAAAAATTACTTATGAGGTTTTCATACTACAACTGATATTAATGTTATGTATCTAACTTTGTTAGATTTTATGTTTTCATTTATATTGAAAATGGTTCAACTATAACATGACTTGTTGCAGTTAGGAAGAAGCTGATGTAACAATGTAATATTAGCCTTGGGCACTATATGACTTTTTTAAATAAGTTTTCTTTTTTTATTTACTTCACAAATTTTCAGATTTGAATAATTCAAAAGTTATATTTAATAAAAACATGAATGTTTTTTAAATGGCTAACTTCTGTGTCACTAACATTTCCTTTAAATTAGGAATAATTTTCACAATTAAACATTTTAAGAGAAAGCAGACATTAAAAATGTAACTTCAGAAAGATAATAATAGATAATTTAAAAAACACTGAACACAAAGCACATAAAGCATTGTCAGAATGCAATATTCTAAACTGTAATAAATAAATTAAAAGATTGTGAAGAGCTTTATTCAAATCTTAAGTATGGTACATTTTAACCATCAAGGAAAGGAAACCAGAACTGGGACAAAAAGAGAAATGTATATCAATAGCAAAGTGAAAAGTAAGTTTTCCACTGCTTACAATAAAGCCAACATTAAAATTGTTTGAGTAAATATTTTTTAAGAAAGTTAACATTTGACTAAGTTTTTTTCCCCCATTCCTGGAACCCAGGAAAGTTTTCCATTAATTGTGAGTGCTTACATTACAATATATGCATTTTAACTTTGTTGTTCTTGGTCTGGTTTCCATCCTCAGTCGTTGTGAATCAGCCTTTACCATGGATTACTTTTTTAAAAGACAAAATAATCCATCACCTGTTATTAACATACATAGTAAAATTCCTTTGAGAATTTTAAACATTGATTTTGACATGAAAACTAAACGAATGAAAAGCACCACGTTATGTTTCTGCTATCTTTAAAGACGACATAGTCATTATAGAAACATAAAAACTTGTATCTAGATTTTGCATTTTTGAAATGTGCCATTATAAGAGTCTATCTGGTGCAACCATATTAAGGCTGATTAAAGTTGATGATGATTCCAAATGCAAGTAATGTAGCTCAAAGCATCATTAAATAGAAGATATTGCTCTTTTAGCTAGTAAAATGTTTATACTTTGTCATAAAATATAAGCAGATTTCAATAGCCTCTTGTATCTCTGGGATAGTTATGACTGAGTTGTAAACTTATACTTATCACTTTGTTTCATTAAAAGAAATGTTACACATAAGTGGTGGTCCTTTTAATTGTAGAATCCCAAGACATTTCTTGTTCCCAACAAACTTAATAAATATATACTTACCAACTTCCTGAAACTGAAACCCATAAAATAGAGCAGAGCAAAATTCTGTGATGAAAAAAGAAATTTAGGAAGTACACTGGCAACAGAAAGTTTAACCGTTCACCTACCACCAAGTGGCCTGGATTTGATCCCAGGAACCCAAATGTGGTATTACTGGTGGGCAATGCGCCATCTGGGCAGGTTTTCTCCAGGTTCTCCAGTTTCCCCAGCCACTCATTCCACAATCTGCTCCATCATCACCTTTCCATCCACCTGCATTTTATATCCTCTTCCTCACTCTCATACCTTGTGCTGGACTGACCACCCACTTCCAGGTCTTCACTCTGTCCAGTCCAGAGGTTTCTGTGCTCCCCGACAGGCATCTGAGCCTAAGCACTGGCTTGTAAGTCCTACATATGGAGAGGGTAATAAGATAAAGAAGGAATTCATTTTATAAGAATCCTTGATAACCTGGTAGTACTGCTTCTTACTGTCATACACGTGCTGAATTTCTCACAATAAACACATTAATTAATGCTAATAAACAACACTAGACTGTAGTATGTTAAACCTTATGTAAAACACACTTAAGGGATTTACCTTAATGTCACACCAAGTCTGACAGATTACATTCACATGACTTTCTCTACCCAATATTCAAACACTTTTAAGGGGGAGGGGGTGGCCTTGAAGTTTAATGTCCTTTAACCCTGTAAGTCATACTGGACAATGTATGAATAGCTTAAAGGTGTCCAAACATTCATCTTCTAAGGATAAGGGAAAAATCTTGTCTAAGTAACTTGTCTTAACTTAGATTCAAACTCAGGAAAAAAAACTATTTTATTGTATACTTCCTTGTAGGTATAAGGGGATTAGGGGAATACTATATGCTTAAGCTAGAAGGAACATGTTAATCATATCAAGAAAAAGCTTACTACTGTGTTTGGTTTTCTTTTCTACGTTAAAAAGGTTATTAAACAGGAAACGATTAAAAAGTCTTTACTATGCACTCATAAATTGCCATTTCACTTATTTCAATTAGTCTGGGAGACATGTAACAAAAGTTTAATACATGAATTAGAAATACTATAGAGGAGAACAATGACATTGTATCACATGACACGTGACACTTCAGAGAATTATTTTTAATCACAAAAATCCCTTTAAATGTTGGAGTAAAACTCAGAATAACAATTTTTATGTTTAAGTTATAATCACTAAATTAAGCTTGAATACAAAAATGAATAATCCATAACCATAGTATCTTTACAAGACAACTAATAATGCCAAATTCCACTAATTATGGCATTCAAAATGTATTTTGCACTGTTTCCTAGTGTTATAATTCACTGAAAAATGAAATAAAAGCTACATTAAAAGTACACATTTTTAAAAAGTCACAAAACAGAAAAGTTTTAATGCCAACACAACATTAAATTCTCCAACTCACTTGTGTTGTGTTGTGTTGTGTTGTGTCATGTCAGCATGTTGGCCATGGTAGCTCAGTGGTTAGAGCAGCCAGACAGAGACTGGAAGATCTATGGTTCAAATCCCGGCTATGGCATTGAATTTTTCCAACTCTTTCTACCCCTTTCCAAAATTATACTACTATATACGGGTTTAATTATGTTAGTACCACCAACCACCAAAAACTGTTTGTATAGTACTCTGTGTTGAGTTCTAGCTCATTAAGGGTAAATTGTAGACTAACTAAGTAAAATAAGTGATAGTTACATATTTTAAGAGCAGGTCACTATGTGATGGCTTTGAATTTTCATTTTCTTTGCATGACTTCAAGAAGAAAACATAGAGCAATCTCTTTGTATTGAGTAAATTATAAGTAACTGAAAATTTAAACCAATATCAAAGGATATCTCAGAAATGGTTAATGCCACAAAACTATTTGACCTAAAAAGATCTATAGTTTTAGTGTAGTAAGCTTTTCTCTACCTACCTCAGCATTGATTATAGCTGTAAAGTTTAACAAGAATCTATTTACTATTATTATTATAGGAAACTTTCAGAATGAAGACAACTTCCCAGGCTACTCATAGAGAATTCAAGATATACATTTTATTTGTCATGAACATATCTTGATATATTACAGTATTTTAACCAATTAGTCCTTTTTTAAAAAAATAAAAAATGTTCAAAATTTTTCCATGTAAAGGGTAGTTTGAGATGGGAAAGGAATTTTGTTGAAAATCTCTGTATTGTATTTTTGAAAGATACTTAACTTGAATACCAAATTATATCAGCTTCATTTTTACTTTCTCTACTGGTATTCCACCCAAAAATTTGATGTCGAGATTTCACTGGAAATATATGTTTTGAGATCCCCTGAATAATAATAAAAAAAAAACATTTTTAGAAAAAGGTCCGTGTGTGTGTGTGTGTGTGTGTGTGTGTGTGTGTGTGTGTGTGTATGTGTCTGTCTGTCTGTTTGTCTCAGTCTGTGGACAGCATAACTTAAAAACGAAAAGTCGGTTAAAAACCAAAGTTGGTATTGCAGTTTAATGTTTTTCAAGGATGCAACACAAAGATTTTGAAAAAGTAGCCCCACTACCCTTTACATGGAAAATTTTGATTTTCTTAAAAATGGCTCCAATGATTTTGATTAAAATGCCATATGTTTAAGACATTTGTATGACAAATGAAATGTATATTTTGAATTTTCTGGCTGTAGCCTATGCAGTCCTTTTACTCTGGGTGTCTTTTGAATAACTTGTAAACCGTAAGAGATAGACAAAATCTCACTGTACAAAAAATGTAGATCTCGTTAAAACACACAATTTATGTGTAAATAAATTTGTTTGTAGAGCGAACCATTTCAGAGATATTCCTTGTTATTTGTGTAAGTTTTGGAAAACTTAAAACTTCGTGAAATGGAACATTTTTTGTTCCTCTTTTATATGTTAAGCGTGCGTGAGAACGGGATCTCAAAGCTTTAAAAGATTTGACTATTGCTCAAAGCCTACTGTATTCCCATATTCCCCTTGTACCTACAAGGAAATAAGCAATAAGATAATTTGTACAAATCCTTATCTCAACATGAAGAAGATATAGGAATAAGAGTTTGTAAGAATGGTTAGTATAAGAGTAGAGAAAGTCATGTGAGTGCAACACATCAGATTTTTGTAGTTCAAATACAATACTTTCTCTACTTACTGTATGTGGTAAAAAAAACTAAAAGAAATTGTTGCAGTCATTAAACCTCTGGTGTTGCACATTGGCACTGATCTCTCGCTAATGAATTCTGAGCTCCAGTTCAGCAAACCATTAATAGTAATTTCTGTTTATTGAAGGACTGAGGATGGGGTTCCATCTTGACTACATATGTCCCTTATACATATAGACTGCAAGGATGAGAGGGTGGGAACTTTGCTGTGCAACGTAAGCATTGTCACTACCATAGAACCAAAAGGGTTCGAGGGTATCTTCATAAATGACTGCATGTGCATGTAACAGTACAAAGGGGTCTGCTTAAGATAATCGTTTTACGAGGGCCGTTCAGAAAGTAACCTCCGATCGGTCACAGTGCGGGTAGTGGGGGGAGTAGCGACGCCATCTGTGCATTCACGCACTCAGCAGGTCAGTCGGCATCAAGCCGTGGTCGAGTGAACGTCGTACCTGCGCTAGTTTAGTGTTTGTGGGCGTTTGAAATGTGTGCTGCAATAGAAAACCCCGCCAAATGTGAAGTGCGTGCTGTTATAAGGTTTTTTACAGCCAAAGGATATTCTGCAGCAGCTATTCATCGTGAGCTTTGTGCCGTGTACGGACCAAGAGTTATGAGTGAAGGAGTGGTCTGTGAATGGGTACGTTTATTTAAAAGTGGACGAGAAAACGTTCATGATGATGAGAGGAGTGGTAGACCATCATTGGTGACGGACGAACTCGTTCAGACAGTTGATGCAAAAGTTCGTGAAAACCGACGTTTCACAATGTCGGAGTTGTCTACTGATTTTCCACAGATTTCTAAGACTCTCTTGTACGAGATAGTGACAGCAAGATTGGCTTACCGTAAGTTCTGTGCACGATGGGTGCCCAAAATTCTTACCAACCACCACAAAACTCAAAGAATGGCCTCTGCATTAGACTTTCTGTCACGTTATGAGGACGAAGGTGAACCATTGTTAAACAGAATCGTGACCGGGGACGAAACCTGGATTAAGTACGTGAACCCTGAGACAAAAGAACAATCAAAGATGTGGGCACATTCAAATTCGCCTACCAAACCAATAAAAGCCCGGCAAGATTTTTCTGCCCGAAAATTGATGGCAACGGTGTTTTAGGATGCAAAAGGGGTGTTGTTGGTTGAATTCATGGAATGTGGGATGACAATTAATCAAGACGTGTACTGTGAAACACTAAAAAAATTACGACGGGCTATACAGAACAAACGCCGTGGTATGCTGACTTCCGGTATCGTTTTTTTGCACGATAACGCCCGTCCTCACTCTGCTCGCAGAACAACAGCCCTTCTTGAGTCCTTCAGGTGGGACGTTGTCAACCATCCACCTTACAGCCCAGATCTGGCGCCAAGCGATTATCACCTCTTCATGCATATGAAGAAATGGCTCGGGTCCCAGCGGTTTGATGACGACGAAGAGCTCAAAGATGCGGTCACAGGCTGGCTCCAGGTACAAGCGGGTGATTTTTATGCAGAAGGAATTTCAAAGCTTGTGAACAGATACGATAAGTGCCTCAATCGTTATGGAGACTATGTAGAAAAATAGTGCAAAGATGTAGTTGTAAGATGTATATATTAAAATATTTTTATTTAACTTGGTGAATTTTTTGCAATCAACCGGAGGTTACTTTCTGAACGGCCCTCGTACAATAATTCCAAACCATATTTTCTTATTCAACTTCAACTGATATAACACATTGCTTATCCTGATAACACAACAATAATGGATCTTAACTTCAGAAAAATAAGTGAAACAATATTTTCCAGTCACCAGCTTTAATTGCTAACTTTTATTTTGCTTATTCACCTGCTAGTTCATACATCTCCATTGCTATGGTGTTTTTTGTTGATCAAATTTTAGAACTTTGCATTGACGTATGTCGAGCACTTTACATTTTATAATTATTTTCTGTAACAAAATGACTTAACCTGTATTTCACATTCACTCAAATCATGTAGATTTTGAACATTAGAATTACAATGCTGTTTCTGAACTTTGATACCTTCCCTAATTTGTTAATGTATAACTTTATTGCACAGTTAAAAGCATAAAATAACATAACATTGCTTGTAGCAAAGAAGTTTGTACACACTAAAGAAAATTAAGATATATTTTTTTGTTTAAATTAACCTATCTCTTAATGAGATCATAATTTTCTTTGTACTATCATTAGAGAGAAAGGAAAAAATGAAAGTAGAAGCTTGTTTAGATTCCAGTGAGGATGATTTTGCAATTAGTACTGCATAACAGGTATATGATTAATGCTTACAAAATATATAATAATATTTATGTTCACTATTTAATTTTTTCTAAAAGAATTAAATTATTTTACATTTATGTTTGTGGGTGTCAGAGTAGCTTACCAGTGGTATGTTTGCAGTTCTCATGCTGAGTGTCTGTGATTCTAGTCCACAGTAAAACATGTGTCCTCTCATTTCATCACATCCTAAGCACCCTACCATTGGAGGTAACAGACACTGCCCAGTGGGTTCCGGTCGTCACTTGGTGGAACAAGGTTCCCCTGAAGATCACTCATTGGGAACATTGAAACAAGTGTATTTACGTATTTGATTAAAAATTGTTACAAAATGTCATAAGGCAGATATATACAACAAAATTCAATTTTAAGAAAACTTGATTCTTTAGAGATGGCACACATACAAAATAATTACACAGGAAGCTCTGAAAGAACATTTTAGCATTTGAAGACTAGATAGTCTGTATTACAATAATAAATGCCTTGTTAACATGTCCAAAATTTGTCTTTTTTATAATTTAACTTTACTCTCAGGCCTTAGTGTATGTGAACACATATTGCAATCCTAGTCCACATGTAAAATGGTAGGATTCCATTGTGTTCACAAGGCTAGAGGAAAAAAACTAAATTAGAAATAAAAAATAACAATATGATATATTAAACTGTGTGCTAATTCAGCAGATATAAAAATAACTTATACAACTGGTACAGTAGTATATACTGCAGTTTCAGTTGATGTAAATACACACAAAGGTATGCTGAGTAATACAAGTGTAAATAGTTGCATTTTGTTTCTTCATTTACTTTTGTCAGAGTTAACACAAGATATTCCACTTAATATATATGAAGTGATATAGACAACTTTTCAAATGCTTTAGAAGTATATGAGTCAACCTATAGATGCTTATAGTTTCATTTATACTTATTTTTATCCGGATGCGTTTCGAAGACCGCCGAGAAACTGTTGAGAATGAAGGTGCTGGTCTTGGAAACACATCGAAACTATAAGTGTCTATAGGTCGACTCATAAACTTCTAAAACAGAAGATATGTTTACTCTTGCAGTGACTCTAAGCATTTTTTATTTCTCTAAAGATATTAGCTAAAAGACACATGTTCATAAAACTTGCTATTTTTAGTATACTATCTGCTCTCCAAATATTGGAATGTTTCCTACAGAACCACCTGTATACTGCAAAAACACACTTGTCAACTTCCTTAAATTAAAATCCACCCTTGTGCAGCAAAGCATAATAATTTTGCAGTGACATGACATTTAGAATGTTCATATTTTATGCTTCATAATATGAACTATAAGTAAAACTGGTCACAAAATTGGGAAACCGATATCCTGCATAAATAAGACAAAATTATTTAAGGAAGTTGACTTTATAATTCACACTGTCAATTACTGCATGTTTGCACCCATTTACTGCTAGTTTCTAGAGGTCATTAGTGATGTAATTAAATTCTATATCTGCACACTGTACATTTTGTTACTGTCCAGTGAAGGGGGGCCATGATCATGATGAAGGATAGACACAGATACGACCTGGCCCATCATACCACTGTATACCCATTAGTGCAGTACTTTCAGTTTGAATCTTAAGTTAAAATACAGTGCAACACAATTTAATATTTTACATCCACAGTGAAAATCTGCAACTCTTAGGAAGCCTTAAAAATAATTAAAGTAAAAAGTAACAACACTTCTGCTCCTGTACATTTAAGGGTAAACAAAAGTTGGCAAGTATGTAAAAATATCTTTGAAAATATTCTAAACAAAAAGATCTAATTGATAATTTTGGTCCAAAAAGACTACAGTCTCTCTAAAGATGAAATCTCCAATATTTTAAAATCTATTGCATTCGAAAATGTAATTCTATTACATTTGAGTTAATTACCCTCGATAAACCAACTTTCAGGTTTGTAAATTTTGTTTTAATAAAACACAGTTTAAGTTAATCTTGACCAAGTTTTATGAACTTGAATAACTGCATGCTCTGTTATGGTACAGTTGGCTAATCTGCACTATAGTACACTGCGGACCATTTCAAACATACAGCATTCTAATGGACTGCACAGTGTGTGTTTACCACGGAGATGCAAATGCACTCGCATAAAATACAAAAACGTGAGGAGATTAGGCCTATTGTCTCACACAAATAATGCAGTAATAGAGGTAAGAAAGCATAACATTGATGTTACCTTTTATCAAAGCATCAGTTGAAAATTATGTGCATCTTTTTTGGTCAAGTTCAGTGACCCAGAAAATTCTGAAGCATCTTTTGCAACTCTCATCTGTAATTTTACGTAACTGACCTGGTCAGAGTGGATTCTTTACACACACTTCCTGCATACCCCTACAAATAAAAATCATATTATTTGTTGGTGGTCAACACTTACGTGCATGATTGTAAACAAGAATTTACTAATTCAAGATGTTCTCGGGCTTCGAGCCAGGTGTAGTGATGAAGAGCCATCGACGTTTTGGGAGTGTACATCTCTCCCATCATCAGGATGAATGACTAGCAAGGGTGAAGGGGCCAGTATATGTACTGTCCGCTAGTACGTACCGAGTAGAAAACACCCAGTCTAATGTGGAGGTGGTTCAACACTCCGTTGGAATCTGTGTTTTCTGAGCCGGTCGATTTCCAACTTTAAGGCTGGTTTCCAGGAGGGACTAAACTGCAATCCAGTGTCCCAGTTCAGTGTGCTCTTCTCGAAGGAGACGGACAGAGCCTCTTTAACCCTATGTTCCCAGAAACCCCTACATTTTGCCACAACAGTCGTTTCTTTGAAGTTAGCTCTGTGGTCTTTTTCAAAGCAGTGCTCTGCCAGCCCTGACTTGTCAGGCTGCATTAAGTGCATGGACCGTTCGTGCTCCTTGACTCTGGTGCAAATGGTCCTGCCGGTTTGCCCTATGTACAGCGTCCCACATTCACAGGGGATACGGTATACCCCTGATACATTAAGGTCCAGTTTGTCCTTTACCGGTCTCACTAGGTGTTTGATCTTCAAAGGCAGTTTGTGGATGGTTCTGATGTTGTGTTTTGCCAGAACTCCACTGATTGTGCCGGATAGATTGCCAGTATATGGGATGCAGGCAGTGGCGGTTGGCTTGTCTGGTGTTTGCTGAGGTTGTGGTTTTCCTCTCTTGGCCTTGGAGATTGAGGTTTCAATATCGTCTACGGAGTAGCCGTTTTGCCAGAAAGTGTGCCTCAGGTGCTGTAGTTCTTGCTTTAGGTGGCTGGAATCTGAGACAGACACAGCTCTGTGGGCCAGAGTGTTGAGAACTCCAACCCGATTTACTTAACTGTTTCTAACAATATAGTGGAATGATACTGAGCAGTTGCTCGGTTGGTCAGCCAGCTGTTATGCTGTGCATGGTAACCTATTTTCTCCCCAAAAGGGAGCAGTTGGTTCCCCACAGCAAATGTGCTTGTACAGCCCATCAGAACACCAGTAAGTTTGAAATGATCTCCACTGTACTAAGACTTGAGGGAATAATAAACTTTAGATAGAAAGACTTTTAACACCACGATTTTCAATAAAACCAATATTTAAAGAGCTGTACCTTCGGTTTAAATGCTTTTTGTGAGGGAATAACAGGTTTCATTTTGGTCTAAATCCAAAACAGTCACAGAATACATTGGCTGTAGGCAAATTTAACCACCTTATACTTCATTTGTGACTCAAAGAATTTGTTCCTCCTGGAAATAAGTGTCTTTTAGTTGAAACTGTTATGAGTAGGGAAGAAAGGCAAGAAAGCATATTATGAAAGATGATTTGCACAATAAAGGTGAAAAAAACATGGAATAACAAGAAATAAGTAAGTCTGGATACACAAACAAGATATTTTATTATGAAATATGCAGATGAGGATAAAACCAGATGAAACAAGAATCTATGTACAGAGAAACAGTCTGAGAAGAATAAGCAATATATTCATGTCTATAAAATGTTGATTAAGGACATGCAGCTAAAGTTAAAAAAATATTTACGTTCAGAAACGACAATGTATCGATCAAGGGTTATGCTGAAGGTATACAATCTTTGGGAAACACGCAGCTAGCTTGTGCAATGTTAGTCTTCCAAAAGGCAATATCTGAGACTACATAACACTAAGAAAGCTCACATTTAAAAAAATAAAGAGAGAAAACTAGCTATTTCCTACAACTTTTGTTCTTGCCCATGTATTTTCTTTCTAGTATTGTATATATCATATTCTATCTCTATTTGTACCTTGATTAATGATTTGTACAGTGAAATTTTTGAAGAAATGTAATTATGACATTTATTACTTATTTGTGTGCTAGGAGCATTTGTATGCAAAAAAACATTAAGTGTACAAAAATAAGTGCATAAAGTTTATGAATGTTGTATCAAATAATGAAATGCTATATGCCAAAATTTGATTACAATCCAGGTCCCTGTTTAGCTTCCAAAAATAAATAAAAATCCTGCTTATGTGCGGTTTGTTCCAACACAATTTATAACCACTTTGTGTATTGCTTTTATTTTGTATCACTTTGCAACAGCCAAAAACTATAGATACCATATGACATATACTATTTTTATGGTTATGTATGGAATCAGATGGATTTTGGAATGCATGATTGCAGTCAACAAATGCAGGTTAGCGGCTGAAAAGCATTTTCAGTCAGATTCTTTCACATGCATGGTCAAACTATGAGATTGTTGTTGGAACAAACCGGTAAGGTGTTCAGTCTGCTGGTTTATCACATTAAAACTAATTATGAGGTAAATTACAGTATACAGTCCACACTTTTAGGGCACATTTCATTCCATTTCAGTACCAAATGTAATATTAATACTTCATAGTTACTACAGAAACATCAGTGTGTAAGGTATTAATGAAGTTTATGAAAAGCTTTAAGAAAATTATCAAATTTTAATTTCTAGAACATTATTATCAGTTTACTCTGCTAAATATTGTCCACTGTCTACAAATAATGTGCATTTTATATATGCACCAGATCCAATATTTCCTTAAAAGTTTCCGTAGAGAGCATTGCACTTTGTAACAAATTACCCAGTTCAATTCACATGTTCTTTAGAAGGAAAATGAAGATGTATCTAATTAACTTATTTTATACAGTTTAGGTAAATCTCACTTAATTGATTGTAACAATACCCGAAACTGTAAATCTATACTGTTAACACAAAAAAATAAAAACTACACAAACTCAAATCTAAACATCTAGAAAGCTATAAATTAACAATGAACAATATAATGCCAAACTGCCTTGTACATGCTGTTTGTAATAAACTTGTAAGGTTAGAAAAATCATTCACACAACTACAGGTCTCAAATGTCTTATTTCCAGTAACACACTACTATGAAGCTTAATGGCTGTGCTACATGTTGTTTTGTTGGGGTGTAAGGAGTCCAGTATAGTTGAGTGATATGCCAAATGAGACCTTACATCTGAACTGACCCACCCTAATTAAGTCACAATCAGTATAGACATTATCATCACTAGATTCCAGAAGTTAGTCAAAAATGCCTTCTTTTATTGGGTGGTAATAAATCAAACATTAAGTAAATATAATTGATAATTGAGTTTTGAAATTTTGTATGTCAACTTAAACCTTTCAATTTATGTTCAATTTTTTATTCCATTCAGAGCATTCTAAATGAGCATATTACTTGGCAATCCTTTACATTAGAATGTGACATGTTTTGTATTGTAATCTTTGTTACTGTTTAAGATTCAACATTTCTCTTTGAAAGTGGCTCATCAGTATCAGTATACTGTAGGGAAAACATTTTAATGTATGACGATAGTTGCCGTTGCATGAAAGCAGATATAAAATTACTTAGTTACGATGACTAAATTCATTCAACTTCACAGTTATGTTACTGAATTTGATGGGCATGTATTTTCAACTGATGGACGGTTTTATTGTGTACGGTTTATTAAAACAAAGTATTTTATCAATCAATTTGTGTTAACAGATCACAGGTCTGATCTCACTTCAAAGAGTGATGATAAAGCTGCTTCTAACAGTCATTGCCAGATTTAGCAGAGAGGCAGTTTCCATTAGATTTGTGTGCATAATTTGTTGACATCGACAGAATCTAACACAAGAACACATTACCTTGTGGTAATATGAACAACAAAAATGTATAATTTGCATGACGGGGGATCAGAGACATAAAATGTCATCCTGTGGATGCTTTTCTTGCTGGTAGAAATGCACTTTTAAGACAGTAAATGCCGTTTATTCTTACCCAGTTTGATGCATGCACGTCTGCGCCAAGGCCTCTGGGTAACAGGAACACTTAGCATATAGTTACAGTTGGCGAGAACTAACCTGGCACTTGACAGCTAGCTGATTCACTTACCTGCAAACAAGGCTAGCGCTAGCTTGTCCAATCGTGTTACAAAAACATTGTGCAACAATAGTCAATTGGATGAGATAGGTCTAGCCTCGTTTGCAGGTGAGTGAATCAGCTAGCTATCAAGTGCCAGGTTAGTTCTTGCCAACTTTAACCCATGTAAGGGCGAAAAACCAAGTTCCTTATGTTTAAATGGGGACCAATGAACTAAAGGAGACAACCCTGAAAGAAAAGATTGGTCCTTCAGGATGTCTGGAGGTTGGAGTAAGGCTAACAACCTTGCAACACATTGTTGTAAAGTCCCAGGTTATGTCTCGGAAGCAATCGGGAGGCCATGACCCAAAGACAGGCTGAAGAGTAATTTGTATGATTTTTAAACCAAATATTGGTAATTATTATGATTATGACTTTTAAAAATTTATAATCCTTTTTATAAATTTATCATGCCTTTTCTTAGATTTTTATTGTCTGCCTACATTTATGGTTACATCTGTGATAGCTAAAGCCCCAAATTGATTTAAATGGCATTTTCTGGGAACTCAACCCAAGCCAGCAGGAAGGTAGCCATGTCAGCCGTAGGCCAGCCACTTGTAGCAATAGATACTTATATAAAAATTTCGAAAGAGAAATCTGCAATTAAAGCACAGTCTTAAGAAATATTTCCCTCTTTCTAAACATATAAAACTTTCCTGCAACTTTGGCATGGAAATTTCTTTTGCAATATGTTTACAATTTGTTGTTATGTAACAGTTATAATAGTAATTTATGCAACAAGTGGATAATCTTAATGATAATGGAATGAGTGAATGTCTGTCGCACAAATAACATAAATGTTACAGTTTTTACAAGTGTCATACTGATTATCCACAAGTTGGATACATTTTATGCAACCCTAGCATTACAAATTTTGGAAAATAAATAATTAAACAAATCAGCATCCACTGCTGACGTGAGAACATCTTCGTAAGTTTAATATAAAACTGATGAAAATTAAGTGTTAAAGCAGTGGAGCATATTAATAGATTGAAAAATATGTCAATATATAAATATCGACATAAGCATCTTCATAAGTTACAGATTTTAGCAGCTCTCCCTGCATTTAATTCACTATTACCAGTGTGTTGAACCGATAACCCAGACAGCCACTTCCCTTCCTGGGAATGAAGTGTGCAGGTGTCACAGGCTGTTACGTAGCCTATTATCAGGACAGCATGGTAATTATTATTTTATATTTAATAATTTACTGAGTTATTATTTATTTATACCAACAAACTTACTTCTGGTGTTTTTAAACCCACAAGCTGTGTGTGGGCAATGTTTGAGAGCTAGAATTGGAACTGAAAAATTCAATGCCACAGCTGGGATTTGAATTTTTCAGTTCCAATTCTACCTCTCAAATGTACTGAGTTGTTTGCATCTTTGTTGTTTAAAGAAAAGAATGCTACAAAATGGTTTCATTCTGTCTTTAGAAGCCAAGGCATCTTGGAATGCTGGTGAGTTATTGCTATTATTGGCATGCATGGCATAACAATATACAATATTTAAAACATGTTAGGATTGCATAAATAAAATAATTAATTCTATGTACAGTAACATTCAGCAGCGTACATGCTGAGGGGCAATAGTTTATCATAAGGGTTTCCCTGTTTAATAAACCAGCAAAATGAAGACCCAATATAACTCCCACTTCCTTGATGGAAACAAACTGCACTAACGTTTATGACTGATTATTTTCACCCCTCTCAAACATTAGTGCAGGAATTATAGTTGCCTTAAACCACTAGCTTCACTTGTCTTTCTTGAATTATGGCACTACTAAGATACTTTATGATTTTTCTTTTTACCATCTCTAGATTGAATCTTGCACATGCAGACTTATGAAATATTGTCAAAACAGAACAAACTTATAGTACTTCTGCACAAGTTTAAAAGAGCAACATATTTTTTTCTGACCACGACTTGGAGTGAAGGAAGAAGGTTGTGTACCAAGGAAGATCAGGTAATAAAACAAGCAGCAATAGGGGTGGAATTTAACAGTATATAAAATTAGATAAGGAAATTTATGAAAAGCAAAACTGTATGTAACATGTTGATGAAATGGTCAGTCTATGAAGGGTAAGTGATAGACAAGAATGAACTGAACCCCAGACCCATGATATTCAAACAATGTATGGAAGACAATCCAAATAAAAAAACCCAGGGAATCAAATATTTCAGAAAAGTGATGCAGTAATAAAATGAGACAGAATCTTAAGGTGAATACCTATTACAAAGGTACTTTTTAGATGTGGCAAATGGTTTGAAATTGTGCAGTGGTTTATGGTCGAGTTCATTTTTGTATTTATAAGAGCACAGGGTAACATCTCTCTGACTTCCATGCAGTAAACATCATGGAACAGTACATGATTACAGTTGGCGAGAGCTAACCTGGCACTTGACAGCTACATAATTCACTCACCTGCAAACGAGACTCGCCCTATCTCGTGCAATTGACTAACCTTTGCGCGATGTGTTTGTAACATGATGAGTTGAGATGTGATGAGAGGGCTAGCCTCGTTTGCACGTGAGTGAATCATGTAGCTGTCAAGTGCCACGTTTATTCTTGCCAACTTTAAGTACAGTGTCTACTTACATTCTCAGCAGTGTCTTCTTTATTACTGTATTTTATTGCATAATTCTCCCCCTTTTTTTCTCGAAAAATTTGCTTGAAAACACTGGGAGGGAATTCTAGGAATTCAGAAAGGAAGTAGTATTATGTAAAAGTTGTATAGGTATATAGTAATTTGTGAATGAACTGGATACAGACCACGGTCTCACTTTCATCACTATCAACACTATTTTCATTTATATCGGGCTCAGATAACACATCTTCATGTTCACTATTTCACAACATGTCGTCAGAAGCATTAATAGCACAAGAAATACCATTTTCTTTTAAAACTCTTCTTAACAATATGACGATTTGTAACAAACTGACCTAGAAACAAGTCTGCAACTTCACATTTCAATTTTACAATATGTTGTGACAATGGCAATACAAGTATTTTTGTGGCAAGCACTGCATCTATTGTTGTCCGTGACAGGCACTGCTGTGTCAATTGTCCATTATCAAGTCATTTGAAGGCCGCTCCAATAACAATGAACCAGGAGAGGGAATTATGCGATGTTTAATAGGTAAATAATTTTTAGTGATGAAAAATCATAGGGGAGGGAAATATGCGAGGGGGGGGGGCCTTATGCGATAAAATACAGTATTTATTTATGCCAACAAACATACTGTTGGTGTTTTTAGACACACAGCCATGCATGGGCAATGTTTGAGAGGTAGAAATGGAACTGAAAAATACAATGCCACAGTTGGGATTTTTTAGTTTCGATTCTACCTCTCAAACAGTGTCTTGTTTATTTCAAGTAGGAAACAGAGACGTAACTCTGCAACAATTTGCATGACGTCACTTGCGCAGATCCTAGCAAGATCATTTGCCACATCCAAAAAATACCTCTACATGTGGGGCAAAGGTGTACAACATAATATTTGAATGCAATGAAACTGAGAAAAAATATGTACGGGCAGGAAAAATAGGCAGGTTGATACAAACCAAATCTTAGAGGAACATAACAATATAGAGAAAAAGTAAAAATTAATTGGAAATAGACCATTAAGAGAGAAAAGGAACCTTAATTTAATATTTTAATAATTTACAGTTGAACCTCACTTATATATTCCTCTTATTATATATTGTTTTGTAGACACACATATGTTAAATCTTTTAGGCACTTAACTCTGTCCGTTAATATTTGTCAATTATATGTTTTCTCATTAATATATCATGTTTTTCAGGTCCCCATATGCAAAATGTATTCATTTACTCAATATATTATTTACGCTATTACACAGTTACTCTATACTGTATCCCTACCTGCTGAGCACAAAAAAGTAGGCATTTTGGGCAAGGCATTAATATTTTTGGAACCCATTATTGCTCTTCATTTGTTAACAATATGGTCAGGCAAGAACATTCTTTCCCATTGTATCTGATGATGATGAAGTAAGCCTAAATAACGAGGTTCTCAAGATGTGTTAGGCAACTCAAGCTCTAAAAATTACACAAAAATTATCATTGTAAATCTTATATGATGACAACATTTCATTGATTAACCCATATAATCCACTAGTGTGACTATGTGGAAAAATCAAGGCAACAAAGAAAAAGTGACTGTTTTTTATACCAGTGTACAGCATCAGTACCCTGAATCTCTTTTATTTTTTTTTTAGTTTCAATTATGACTAACAGTACTGGCAAACATATGTTTTTTAACAGTATAGGATGTCTATTATTTTTCTTTCACAAATTTATTGAGAAAACAAACAATTCATACTCCAAAACATCAAAATTGTTTCCCATACATATTTAAACTTCTGTTTCTCAACTCATTTATCGTTAGGGTGAATATTTTGCACTACCAACCTAAATGAATAAAGAGAGCAACATTTATCTTTTTATTTATAAAAGTATTAAGAAAAAAGGTACATTTGTATTGAAGATTTTGTCTTTTAAGCAGGTAACAAGTTCCTTTTTATTTTGATACATTTACATAACCTCTTTTGTCCTGTGTACTATTAGTGGTCACTTTGTATACTTCCATATTAGCTCAGTTGTTTCACGATCTCTTGCAATTGCCTGCTGTTTGTATTTCGGTCTGTCATGAATGACAACATATTAAGTTAAGATTATGCTGAAGTTTTACGTTATGTTAATACTTAATTATTTTCAGTGTGAATGGTCTTTTAAATGCTCGAGTATAAACCCCACAAGAACCTGCCTAAACCATCTGAACTGTAAATTAACAAAAAAAAAATGGAGTTTAAAAAGTGAACAAAGCACACAATTAAATTGAAAAGAACTGAGAAAGTAAAACCAATAGAGAAGCTGACCAGGTAAAAGAAAAGAAACTGGCTGGATGAGAATAAACTTCGCTTCAAGATCCATTGGAAGGAACAGTGAAAGACAAAAATGCTTACGTTTGAGAAGTTTGATAAATAATAAAATAAATGGTTTACATGTGGAAATGAAGAGGAAAGCACACAAGAGAGAAGAATGAAGGAGATTGAGTTTGCAGTGAAGGACGTGCTTATGACACACGTTCAGTGCCAAAGTAAACCTAATCTAGCTTAAAAATGTTGGCTTATTTTTATTGATTCTTTTATTCGATATGCATGTTGCATATTTTAATTTCAAATTTAATCTTTTCTTCTATGAATTTAAAAATAGTGATACAATTAATACTTTTTTTTACTGTTGAATTTCTCATGATCCATCGAGCCTTTGCAGTGACTCTGCCGCACAGCCCCCATTTGAGCTTCAGTTTGAATTTGATTTTTTTTCCTAATTATTTTCAAGTTTCATACTGATTTGACTGAAGGTATTTCTTTACCTTAAAATCATCAGTTTTCTTTATGATTGTGATACATCTTTTAACTGTTGAGTTCAACATTACATTACAACGAACATTATTTTGTGCTCTGCAGAATGAAATCTTGAAATGCACATGATTCAATCAAGAAATTGTATTCTGTTCATCACATTTCAAGAACAGTCTATGTACTTTAATATTCTGATATTGGGCATGACTTTTATGTTAACTAATAAGCATTAAAATCCTAAATTACACAAGCCTAGAAATGAAATAGCTAGTTTTTTTTAGTGAGTAATAAAAGAGCATTTTAAAAAATTTCCAACAATCATTTGTTTCATCAACTACAACTGTTCAAAAATAGGTATCGTATTTTATAGCTTTTGCTGCTCTCCTTAACTGAACAATACGATTTGCACAGCCTGAAACCGGGTTGCAAAAGTTAAAGTATTCCACGCAATAAAAAGGGGGCAGACGACAATAAAGCCAGTTTATGTCTTATTGCTGTTACGTGCGTTTGCCACTGGATTCTGTTCGGCAAGAGGTTGTTTGGAAACTGCAGAACTACTGCTGGAGGTATTAGATGTACCCGATCGACCCCTTCCTCCTCGTCTACCTCGACTCTTACGACCTGACCTCTGTGGCATGTTCTCTCGCTTATCAGCAGTTACCTCAAATGGTGAATCCACATCAGCATTACCACCAGGCGAGAGCTGGAAGAGACAAAATTATATGTTAAGTGCTGTAACAAACTTAGCATGTTTGTAACATAAATAAATTAGTGCTCATACTTTACCATAAATTTACTTGGCAAAAATGGTGCAACTATTATCAAAGCAGGTAAAGCAGTATCTAAAGAGATGCTTTCTTCAGAATTACTCATTATTCAAAATGAATTAGCAGTTTTTCCTCAATTCCAAATAATATATACCATTGTATTGTTATCCTAAACAAATTAATAGTTTCACTAGTTTGAGAGGTAGAACTGGAGCTTAAAAATTCAATGCCACAGCTGGGATTTGAACCACAGACCCTCCGCTTACTAGACGGGTGCTCTAACATTTAAGCTACTGTGACAACCTGCCAGAATGACACTGAATTCTCAAACCAGTTCGTATTTCTCCTGGTAAACCACAAAGACAGTCTCACATCAGAGACAATTACCCCAATTGGTGATAGAGACAAGTCTCTGAAACATGTTTCAGTAAGTAGAAAGTGAAGCTACAATAATAAGAAACTACAAATTTGACACATAAACAAATTCACCTGTTGAGCTTCACAGAGGTACCAACTCAAACCTTCTTTTATTAAAAAGACTTCACTAGTTAACAAGGAACACTTACTTGTTGAACAGTCTGTGGCAATCCTGCATTTGTCTGTGAAGAAATTATCTGCGATTGCTGCGCAGAACTACAGGTGCTTTGCTTAGCCTGCATTTTGTTTGGCTTCGACCTGGACACCTGTGCTCCCGGATGTGCCTGAGGTATTAGACGAATCACATTGCCCACAGCCTTCGTACGCCCTTCACGAAACACCTTATTGGAAAATAACAAATATTTAGCTTAAATTGTTTACAAAAACACTTGATAACAGAATAAATTGAAAACTATGTTGACATTTAAAAACACATTCTGCTCCAACTTTAAAACTGATATCTCCAAACATGCCTTATTGAAGCAATTATGCTAATGAACTTCATTTGTGCTAAATTATAAATATGTAACCATTGACAAGTAAATATTTATGAGATACATTCAAATACACACAAGACTTTCTTGTAACATCCTGTCTTGGATATTACCAAATTAATGGTAAGGACAGATCTATGGTGCTCTCAGATTGAACAGTTGTGCTTTCTGTGGCACCTGGGTTGCATACACATGCCACTAACCTCTCGATGCTTTTCCCAGCACAGACCATCTTATGCATCGAAACAAATAAGATGAAAGAATAAGGTCAACTAGAACCATTATTTTTTCACATATTACAATAGTGAATGTCCCTTATATTATTTATCTTCTCAAAGGTGATGTTGAAAATGTTCTCCTTCTGCTCAACATGCTTTGAAGACTATTGTCTCATTATCAATGGTTTCTCAAGTTGAGAAACAATGGTCTTTGAAACGCATCCAGATTAAGAGTTACGTGAAACTAAAGTAACTATAGGTTGACCCAAATACTTGTACAAATCATTCGAAAAGTTTCACTGTCTATACCACTTTGTATATGTTAAGTGCAACAGCTTGGTATGTTTAGAAGGAACAAGGATTGGAGCAACTATTATTTATTTATGCCAACAAATTTACTGTTGGTGCTTTTAAACACAAAAGCCATGTGTGGGCACTATTTGAGAGGTAGAATTGGAACTGAAAAATTCAATGCCACAGCTGGGATTTGAACCACAGACTCTCAGCTTACTAGGCGGGTGCTCTAACCATTAAGCTACTGTGACAACCTGCCAGAATGACACTGAATTCTCCAACCAATTCATATTTCTCCTGGTAATTGGGGTACTTGGCTCTGATGTGAGACTGCCTTTGTGGTTTCCCGCCTAGTAAGTGGAGGGTCTGTGGTTTAAATCCCAGCTGTGGCATTGAATTTTTCAGTTCCAATTCTACCTCTCAAGAATTGGAACAAGTTTACCTCTTCTGACTATTTGTTTGGGCAGGTCAGATTTTAGCCGATGCTATTGTATTGGTATTTATGCACAAATGATTGCAGATGCACCTATCTGCTTTCTCTGACAGCACAATCATAAATCTTCCAAAATTAAGTTTCTATAGTAAGGAGCTATTTACAAAACTACAATGTTTGTACTGTTTTACACATTATAAAACATAAGTCCTGTTTACATTTGATCACCTCTTCCAAAAGATATGTAAGTTAATAAATGTTATCCAAATTGTTGAACTCACAATGTAGCAAATCATAAAAGGCACTTAATGAAAGGTGGAGACAGCTGATGATACGAGCTCAAGTATGTGATACATGTTTTGCATAATAAATTGGTGAGTTAAACTGAAAGCCAGATCAATTAACTTTTTTGAAGCTTTGTAATAGTGAATGCAGGTTCCAATGAATGAATGAATGTTGCAAGTTGAGTTTTGGAACATTTTTGCTTCATTTACACTGTAGATCAACAGGATATGCTTCAAAGCTTTCACTTCCATCATCCACTGTAAATCGACTGGCAGCATTGGCATCTTCTCCCCTCTGGTCCTTGGTAGATGGCATCTATGCTAAGTTCATTATGCCATCTACCAGGAATCAGAGGGGAGAAGATACCAATGCCACCAGTCAATTTACAGCAGATGATGGAAGTCAAAGCTTTTGAAACATGTTCTCTTAATTTACAGTATAAGTGAAGCAATAGTGTTCCAAAACTCGATTCACAACATTCATTTATTGGAAATCATATGCAAGTCGTAAAAAAAAGAGATAAATACTGGCTTGTATACAATGAGCAACGTGAGGTAAACAATGGACGATGACACATGCTTTTATATACTCACATATAAAGTATGGGATGATCTTGCAGGGAAATATTACGCCAAGAGAAGTCAAGAATACTTCTAAATTGCATGAAAAGCAATTAGAATAATAGGAAATTTTAATAGTAGACATACATGCAAATTAATATTTCAACAATTTGGTATACTGACTGTTCCATGCATACATATTTACATTTTGGAAGAAAAAGAAGAATAAAAAAATTATGGCATACAGTTGTACAACTTAAGAACCAATGATGATTATTTTAGATGTGTAATTAGAGGCACACTAAGCAGCCACTGTAAAAAGTATGGGAAAAGACTTCATAATAGTTACCACAAGAAATAAGTTATAAAAACTGAACTAGCTATAAAGGCAATAAAGAAATATTTAATGGTAAATCCTTTTGCACTATGGAAGAATATTACGGCAAATAGCATTGAATTTGGACTTTATAAATCCTAATTCAATGGATGAAAAGTTTTCTGTGTATCAAATGTACGTATGAACTACTCAGAACAATAAATTTCAAACTTCAAGCTATTAAGTGTGTTCAAGACGACCCACCTTTCATTAAGTATATTTTAAGTAATAGTATTTTTTAATTTAACAGCATAACTCTGCACACACTTGTACTGTATTTGCTGACTGAAACTGAACTAATGACTGTTTCAGTAATAATACTTAGGCAAGTTCTGCAATCTTAAGAAACTATGTATTACCATCCTCTGACCAGGTTTGATGTACTCTGGATGCTTGATAAAACGGAAGTGGACAACTGCCTTATCTCCAGTGCGCAGGCATTCTTGAGACATGGACAAAATGGATGCTGTTTGCCTTATACTGCCACAATGGACTGCAGGATGGAATAATAGCTTTAGTAATTTTGCAGTACTTTAAAGCGGTCAAAGCAGTGTTCTATACAACTTTATGCTGTAAACTTTATAATACTGGGAGAGCAAAAGCCTTCATATAGGCTGCACAGTGTTTGGCCACCACTATTCTTGGCACTTGTTGCCGTCTGCCACTATCATAGAAAGGTGTGGATGAAACGACAGATTTTTAAAACTACTTTTAAGGGCTTCACTTACCAACTTTATGAAAGAAGATGCTGAAACTGGCCACCATCATTGTCCATATATTTTAGCACCTCTTTGGGAACCTATTCATTACCTGCCATAGTTCACGTTGAGAAATGCTGGTAATTTCCCGGTGATTATATTGTTTGAATTCTTTCAGGTGTGTAGGTTTGTCCTGTACACTTGATGTTTTAAGTTACCCTGAGATAGAAATCACAGCGGGTTAGGTCGGGTATCGAAGGGGTCACAAATCTCTACTAATAATTCTGTCCTGAAACACACTTTCAATTGTTCTCACCGAAAGATTGGCTGTATGAGCTGTTGCAGAGTCTTGTGGAAAAACGAGAAAATCATGCTCCCTGTCTGTTAGTTCTCTAAAAATAGGCAAAACTGTATTCAGGAAAGTACTGGTGTCAACTGTTGACTTGAAAAAAATTAACCCTATAACTCAGAATGTAATATTGTTCATGAAGTAACTCTTCATGGCAAAAAATTTGGTGTATGATGCACTATTAGCGGAGAAAGGTTTCTCAGAGCTCCAATAAGTAATTTGTATCTCTGGGGTAACTTAAAACAAAGTGTACAAGACAAACCCACACACCATGGAAGAATTAAAAAAAATATCCGCCAAGAAATTGCCAGCATTTCTCAACGTGAACTACGGCGAGTGATGGATAGTTTAATAAAGAGGTGCCAAAAATGTATGGACAATGACAGTAGCAGTCTCAGCATCTCCTTTCATAAAGTTGGTAAATAAAGCCTTTAAAAGTAGTTTTTAAAATGTTGTATGGTTACATCTGCACCTTTCTGTGACAGTGGCAGATGGCAATGAGTGCCGAGGATACGGACAGGCAAAACAGCTGGTTTGTAAGTTTTTTGTTCTCCAGTTAATATAAAAATGTGATGCAAGTGTTACAAAGAACTTATATTATGAAAATAAATATGTAGGAAAACTCTCATATTGTCTGTTCACCAGCTTATACTCTTAGGGGACTGAAGGAGAGAGGAGAGTCATTCCACGGTAGTGTAACCTGAGTTTTGTAAACTTCATAGATAGCGTTGTGGCTGGTTAGGTTGCCAAATTACCTCCAATGTTATTCCCGCTATGTTTGCTTGCCAATATGCTAATATCTCTTAATTTCAATTCAAAATTGGATGAGTCACTAGCATTATCTCGGAGGTAAAGAAAAAAGGAGTAAAGAAGTAGATAAATCCCCGCCTTGGAGTGGTGTGAAATCTGCTATGATATTGTGGTTGTAGAAGGGGTTCAGCATGACAGTGCCATATGTAAAACGATTTTCACAGGCTGATTGAAACAAACAAACCTAAAGAGGTTTCTAAAGCGGATGCGTGTTTGATTTCATTGGGCCACACTGTCGTTTGTTTGCCCCACACACACGTGTCATCTCAATCCCATAGGACTAGCTTGGGTCAAGGTAAAACGAATAGTTAGAGAAATGTAACAGGTGACATTCTTATGGGAACTGCACAATATAACACTCAAGGGTATATCACTTGTGACCGAAACAGGCTGGCAGAATTTTTGAAAACACAGAAAAGGTAGAAAATGACCAGTAGGAGAAAGACGGAGTAGCTGAAAATATTGTTTACATTTTATAGGCTAAATGTACCGCATGAACTAAAGATAACATTTAAGAGTTGCTATTTTGGATGACTTCTTTGCTTTGATGTAGAGTGAATACACATTCCAAGGTTAGTACCATTATCGCAAGTGCGACCACAAGCTCCAGATATCAATGTTTACCTGGAATTGTTTAGTGACGTACTCACTTGCTGCATTCCTCACAGGGATCATGAGCTGGTGAACAAACTGTACACACTTCACTAAAATACACTTGCCACTGCAAATCATTTTTGGGGAGAAAAACCATGTAATAAACCCAAGGCCAAGCTAATAAAAGAAGTCTATAAACCTATGAAACTGACTTCACGGGAGAGAATCTACATTTTGAAGAATAAGCATATTGCCATGAATTTTGATATCCCAGCATAAGACCACCTATGCTGCATAACTTTGCAATTGACATAAATGGAAACTCTGTTCAAAATTCAAATGCTTCTAAATTTTTAGGCATACAAATCGACAAACACCTAAATTGAAAGACCCACATAGATGAAATTGTCCCTAAACTGAGCTCCACATGCTATGCATTACAACTTCTGTCCTCCTTCAGTGATGTTCTCACATTAAAATTAGACTACTTTGCATACTTCCACTCAGTAATGAAATATGGTATACTCTTTTGGGAGGTTCAACAAACTCAAAGAGAATTTTTATCTTACAAAAGAAGGCACTCAGAATTATATCAGACTCTCATGCAAGAACATCGTGTAGAAGCATTTTAAAAAATTTAGAAATATTAGCCCTTACAGGAGAATACATATATTCACTGATTATCTGTTATATAAAAAATAAAAATTACATTACTACTAATTCTGACATCCACAATATCAATACAAGATCTAGATCTGAACTCCATATACCATCAACTAACCTCACATGTGTCCAAAAAGGAGTGCATTACCAATGCATAAAAATATTTAATATGTTGCCTAATGAGTTGAGGACCTGTAATGATATGGTAAAGCAAAAGGAATATCTTCTTCAACATTTGTGCTATAGCATTATTGAATTTAACAACATCCAATGTAATCATTAGATTATCTATGTGCTATGTAATTATATTGTATAACATATTAACATGTTCCACATCCTGTTGCTTAGGATCTACGGAATACAAATAAATGTAATGTAAATGTTAGCAAGTACATCAAACACCAATCACATGCCACCACAGAGAGACAGAACAACCAATCAAGTACCAACCAGTTGCCCAGCAGCTGATTATGAGGGCAATGAATCTTGAAACATGTCCAGGTATTGTGCATTTTAGTGAAGTGTATAAATGGGTTTTCCTAGTCATTCATTTTCATTTGAAATACTTCTCTGTCAATCACTTCTATACTATTACTTATAACTTATATTAGTTAACATTAAGGCATTTACAAGGGCAAATTGTAAAGTAAGATCCAGTGTTTTATACTGTGATGCCCATTGACCACGGCAGTGGCATAACAACAAATGACGGTCGGACCCAAGCTTCTCAACAACACTCACATGAGCAAACACATAACAGAGGACTGCTGCAAGCTTCATGAATCTTCTGGATGCTAGGGTGTGTGTGGAATTGAGAAAGTTTGGTGTGACGTCATCTCCCGTACATAAGGAAAAAAGGCAACAGTTTTTGGTTTTTGAGAGTTACAGTGACAGACACGAGTCAATCAGAGTGTGAGTGTGTGAGACTGTGTGTATGTGGGTGTGAGTGTGTGAGAATGTGTGTGTGTGTGAGAGTGTGAGTGTGAATGTGTGTGTGAGAGTGTGAGTGCGTGTGTGAGAGTGTGTGTGCATGTGTACGTGTGTGTGTGCATGCGCGTGTGTGTGTGAGTGCGTGCGTGCATATGTATGAGTATTGTTGTTAGCTAATGCTGGATTTCTGACAATGAAGTCATTAATCCTCTTGCTCTCCAATATTTTTCACTGATGGATGGGGCACTAGAAGTGGCCGGGCATATTTGAAGGTGGTCTCGATCCATTTCCTCTTGCAGATCACATAGAGGACAGAGTGGTGAAGAATATATCCCAATTCTGTTTAAATGTTTTGCCAGACAATCATGTCCTGTAATCAACCTGAAGGTTGCAACTGCTGTTTTTCGAGGATACTCAGGAATTACTTTTTGAATGTTTGGTAGTTCCCATCTTTTATTCTTCGATTTTTCATAGTAATATTTTTCAATAATTTTTTTGAATTCAGAGTTGACTAATCTTTTAGCTGCATAAATTGATAGATTAACTATAGCTTTTTGTACACTGCTGGTTCCCTTTTTTGCAAGAAATCAGCTTTCTCATTACCACTCAGTCCACAGTGAGCTGGTATCCATTGGAAGACTAGGTGTCTTTGAAGTGCTGTTAGATGGGTAAGGATTTTCCAACATTCTTTAATTGTTTGGTTTTTTGGTGACAACTTGGAAGTAATTGCTATAATTGCTGCCCTGGAATCTGAGAGAATAACTGCTTGCTGAAAATGTGAAATTCTGTACAAAAGATTTTGTAGGGCCATTCGAATTGCATCAATTTCTCCATCAAAGTTAGTAGTTCCATGACATTTCTAATAGGAAAAGAGGTGACACGTGACTCCAGCACTTGCTCCATCTTGGTTTGATATCAATGATCCATCAGTATAAATATGGAGCCATTTGTGTTCTGGAAATCTAGTATGGATTGTCTCTAATGCCAATAATTTTAGAACTCTAGTTGGACTATCACTTTTCTTAACTTCTTCTGTCAGGTGTAAATAATATGTGATGTCTAATGTATGTATTGGATTGATTTTGGATATGAAGTTTTCCTTTGAATTAGGAAGGTGTACATTTTTCTTGATGTCTTGAATTTTGGAAAGAAAGCTCTCCTGAGTCTTTAGTATATTTGTAAAATTTCTCTTGTGCCATGTATTGAATGGGAGTCTGATCAACTTTTCGTGTTGAATAAGAGCCGCTTTTTCTATTTCATATTCAATGGGGTATTGGTTGGTTAGCATTTCCATAGCTGCTATTGGTGTGGTTTTGATAGCACCTGTAATTAATCTCAGACTTTGGTTTTGAAAGATTTGAATTTTTTTTGTGTTTGCTGTTACAAGAACTTCACTGCAGTAAGTAAATAATGGCTTTATATACACATTGTATGTTGTGTTAAGAGTTGCTCTGGAACATCCCCACTTCATTCCTGTTAGACATTTTAACAGTGAAAGGCGCCTCTCTGCTCTTTGTATTACATTTTCTATTTGTTTAGTCCATGTAAGTTTGGTATCAAATGTAACTCCTAAATACTTTGTTTCCTTTGTTTCTGGTAATTGTTGACCCTCAAAATTTAGTTTTATTTTTAGTGGTTTTTTTCTTAGTGAAAAGATTTGGTAGTTTGATTTTGTTGTATTAACAGTCATTAAATTTTCTTTGGTCCCCTTTTGTAGGTTGTTTAAGGATTGTTGCATGGTTTTTTCTAGTTCTGTACTTTTGTTTTTTGGTTTTGAAGCACACATTACTAAGTCATCAGCAAATAGTGCACACTTCACACCTGATTCTTGTGTTTGTTGTGGCAGATCGTTAATAAATATATTAAAAAGTGTTGTGCTGAGCACTGCACCTTGTGGTAAGCCACGGTGTACTTGTTTGTATTTAGATATATTTCTTCCATATCTGGTTACAATAAAGCATTGTGTTAGGAAATAACATAGCCATGAAAACATTGGACTTTGTATCCCTCTTTTTTTTTACTTTCTTTAGTAGTTTTGCTCTGCATACAGCATCATATGCACTTTGGAAATCAATAAAAACTGATAAATTATCTTCTTTTCTATTGAAGGAGTCTTTGATTTCTTGACTGAGAAGTAAGACTTGTTCATTTGTAGAGTGGAACTCTCTGAATCCAGCTTGACATGGGGATATTAAATTTTGTGATTCTAGAAACCAATTTAACCTGTTTGACACCATTCTTTCCATCACTTTTGCTATTATGCTAGTAAGAGCTATTGGTCTATAATTTTTTATTTCTGAAGCTGTTTTGTCTTTCTTCAAGAGTGGGACAATTATTGCTTTTCGCCATTCAGCAGGTACAGTGGCTTTCCAGGATAGATTGTAGAGTTTAAGTAGTTGTTGTTTTGCTGTTTTTCCAAGGTTTTTTATGAACTCTGGATGTATGTGATCTGGTCCAGGAGACTTTTTGTTTTTTAGATTATTTATTGCAATGTTCAGTTCTTGCATATTAAAATTTTGAAAAAAGATATTGCACTGAGTGTTAGGATCACATTCTCTTTCTTGTTTCAAATCTTTCTTAAATTTAAGAGGTAGAACTGGAACTTAAAAATTCAATGCCACAACTGGGATTTGAACCACAGACCTTCCGCTTGCCGGGCGGACGCTCTACCACTGAGCTATTGTGACAAACTGCCAGAATGGCATTAAATTCTCAAGCCAGTTCGTATTTTTCCTGGTAAACCACAAAGGCAGTCTCACATCAGAAACATTTACCCCAATGGTGACTTACTATTGTAAGTACTTTATATCCCAGGATTAAATAACCTTCACATGGTAATTATTATTTATTTATGCCAACAAACTTACTGTTGGTGTTTTTAAACACACAAGCCGTGTGTGGGCAAAGTTTAAGAGGTAGAACTGGAACTTAAAAATTCAATGCCACAACTGGGATTTGAACCACAGACCTTCCGCTTGCCGGGCGGACGCTCTACCACTGAGCTATTGTGACAAACTGCCAGAATGGCATTAAATTCTCAAGCCAGTTCGTATTTCTCCTGGTAAACCACAAAGGCAGTCTCACATCAGAAACAATTACCCCAATGGTGACTTACTATTGTAAGTACTTTATATCCCAGGATTAAATAACCTTCACATGGTAATTATTAATTAATTAATGGTAATTAATAATTACCATGTGAAGGTTATTTAATCCTGGGATATAAAGTACTTACAATAGTAAGTCACCATTGGGGTAATTGTTAATGGTAATTAATAATTACCATGTGAAGGTTATTTAATCCTGGGATATAAAGTACTTACAATAGTAAGTCACCATTGGGGTAATTGTTTCTGATGTGAGACTGCCTTTGTGGTTTACCAGGAGAAATACGAACTGGCTTGAGAATTTAATGCCATTCTGGCAGTTTGTCACAATAGCTCAGTGGTAGAGCGTCCGCCCGGCAAGCGGAAGGTCTGTGGTTCAAATCCCAGTTGTGGCATTGAATTTTTAAGTTCCAGTTCTACCTCTTAAACTTTGCCCACACACGGCTTGTGTGTTTAAAAACACCAACAGTAAGTTTGTTGGCATAAATAAATAATAATGAACGAAGACCACTTGAAGACCTGTGAAGCATTAAGATCAGAAGAAACTACAGTTCAAAAGTATTGGAAAGCACGAATGCTAATGGCTTCATTGCCAGATGCAAGGCACTAGAAAACAACAACATTTAAAATATGTGGTTACTCTTAAACTGCGAAATAATGCCATCCGGTTAAAATGGGGACTTGAGCTCACTGTGAATATGTCCGTCTTTGATACTAGGGGCTTCATTTGTTTAAACACTGTCATAATGTTGTGCAAGCTTCTATATGGTGACATCACAGTGAGGATAAGCAGTTGTTGGATAACCAGTGGATAACTACATGATAACCAATGGAAATTATCAATTGCTGAACTTTATGGATATTTTCATCCAAAGTATTGACCAACTCTGTGATCACTGATGGCCAGCCATGAACATTGTCCGATCTGGACTTGAAAGCTTTCACCCACTTACGCACTTTGCTGTCACTCATTGCATTGGGGGCCATACATTTCTCTGATCTGCTGCTGAAATGCTCCTTGCTGTCAAAAACCAAACCACATACCATATTTCCCGTTGGCAGGCCCATCAATAAAATTGTTTTAAACATTTTGAATCGACACTGTGAACAGCACACTCCAATGCTACCAATGCAAAGACCTTTTATGTGCAAGGTATACTGGGAGTTTGTGCACATTTGTGTTTCAATTTTTGCATGAAATTCAATGAGTTACAGTGATTCGGACCTAACTTTCTGAATTGCCCTTGTAGACCACCATAATCATAAAATTAACAATGTTTATAAAACTGGGATTTACTGCACTTAAAATCAATAAAGCTGTGAACAATACTGAATAATGCATTCATATATGAAGCTTCTAGCTTTTTTCACAAATCTTTGAATCAAAAAATTAAAATGCATTCTAAGCAACAAGACTTGCTAAGCTACTGGGAGTCTTAAACTAAGAACATATACTGCTTAATGACAAGTCTAGGCTTACCCATTGCCTGATAACGTGAACTGATGGTGGTTGGATGATGAAGTACTAAAATTTCTCCTTCAAATTCCCAGCATGCACTGGGGTTGACAGCTGGTGACACCATAACCATTCCTTTCCTTATCTGTGAACGCTTTATCTAAATCAAGAAAGACAGCTTTCATTATACAAGACATTTAAGACACAAACTAATCAATAAAAACAACTGCTCCTGTTCTCCTAGACAAATATATTTACGAGTCATGATTTCAGCATTTCAGTCTTGCCTAAGGCATATTTTAGGAACCTGCTCCCCACTGTCCGATGAATATGGACATTTGCTTCTTTTAAACTATATTTCTATGCAGATAAAATAAATATGAAGCCGATCCCAGATGTAATGAACAGAATTACCTAACTGCCACACATTTTATTTGTTTCATTGAATTTACTTAACATAATTATAATCAACTTAGAATTTAACAACTGTTTCCCTATGTTGTGATATCTCCTGATACTTTTTCACACTGTAGATGCATATAACTGACTAGCGAAACATGCTTAGAATTGGAATACAATACATAATTACAAAAGATAAAAGTTTTAGTTTCTAATATTTATTAATATTTGTTGAACAGTGACTGATAGCCCAACGCTGTAAGGCAGAATACGTTTTCTCCTTGCCATTAACATAGTCTACAGTCTTCCATGCTATCACAACTCACAACCTTTACTTACTTAACCTTACTCAGTCCTTAAAGTGTCTTTCTTCACTCTCTCTGTATCTCATACACTCGCTACAGTGATGCAATCACTCGACACCTGTTAGAGTCTTCTTCACAATGACTGACATATCTTTCATGATGACACATACACCAACAGCTGTCTCGCACTCACTGACACACTGACCGACTCATGTCCATAACTCAAACTAATTGCTGGTTCCTGGCCTCCTTACACAGTGGAGATGGTATCACATGGGCCTTTCTCGACTTCTACATGTGGCGGGGTTTTATTATATGTGAAGGTTAACACATATAGCGTGAATATAGCAGCAAATGGAGCACTGGTTTTGCTAAAAGGTGGAAAGTTTGTTAGAGCAGACGCCACTTTTATCTTCAGGGGAGGTGGTCGTGGAATGGAATGCATAAATCAACGTACTTTTAGTAGAAACACATTTATTCGTTTTATATTCACTTTACGTTACAGTTACAGCTAGTTAATAACTTTTAAAATTGGATAGCGTCCATGCTGTCTAAAAGTTTGTGTAATTCACATATTCACACGCCATCAACAATTATACGTCCTTACACTTTGAAGTCACAGACGCTAATGAATATAGTCCCTAGCGTCCTATGACGCAACACCGCCATTCTTGTGTATTCATCCGCGCAACAGTTCTCATTGGTCGAACTCAAACAATTGAGAAGACATTGTCTATTTTGAGTATTATCAAAAGAAATAAGTCCCTGATACACCCAAATTAAAAGAATTAGAAATCTACACACTCTTATAAAAATATTTACATGGACAATCTTCTATTAGTCAATATTCTGTCTCATATGCCCCTTGTTTTGTTTTTCAAATTGTCACCTTATTTACAATCTTGAAACACAATACAACACTTCTCCCTACTTCTATGATTCAATCACTTTGTACAATATATTTTTTTTTTTTTTTTTTTTTTTTACAGTCTTCTTCACTGTTTGTCTTTGTCCTTTGTTTTGACATAATACAACATGTCTTTATAAGTTTCACATATTTGGTTACTACACAATGCATTTGGTTATTATACAATACATATCCAGTTATTGTACAACACATTTAGTTATTACACAATATGTCTAATTATTATGCAATGCATATTCAGTCATTGTACAATATATCCTGCTATCATACCATATATGTTGTTATTATACAACACACCTTCTGTCATTATACAATACATATTCAGTTATTGTACAACACATTTGATTATTACTCAACATATTCAGTTATTACACAATATATCCAGTTATCATACAATACATATTCAGTTATTGCACAATATATCCTGCTATCACATCACATATGTTCTGTTATTATGCAATACATATTCAGTTATTACACAATACATATTCAGTTTTTGCATAACATATTTGGTTATTACTCAACATATTCAGTTATTACACAATATATCCAATTATCATACAATACATATTCAGTTATTGTACAACACATATTCAGTTCTTATACAACACATACTCAGTTATTGTACATTTGACATTGACACAAATACAATTTAAGTGTTTCATGTGGTTTTTTGACTTGTATTCATTGCTATGAGGAGAGAAAAACAGGGTACAAATTTTGAGCTAATGATTATGATCATGTTTATGGCAATGTTTTATTCAGTTCTTTGCCTTCTTTGTCTTATAAGCTTATGTATAGGCAGGTTGTTGAGTCAGTTCTTAAACTCTGATGTTACTAATGGTACTAATTTTCTTGATTGGGTTATTATTCATTGTTGTTTGGTTCAACATTTCTTCGAGCTTAGCATTGGCTACATTCATCTCAATTCATGGGCATTGTTTTTCTGGTTATAGTTTTCCTCATTTCACTAATTGTCATTTCTTTATCTCTTATTCCTATAAGAGAAAACTTCTATACTTACAATTATTCTGTAATTGTATTATCTTTCTTCTCCATTTACCCTCGACATCTTTGTGTCGAAATATTATATCTTTTTCATCATAATTGATTCATTTTTATTTTTGTCCCTGACATCCTTATGTCAAAAACATATTATCTTCCGACGCTACGATTCATTTATTTAATGACAATCAGTGTCCTCGTCTGTCTTTGTTAACAATGCTCTTTGTGGTCGATATAGCCAATGACTATGTTGATCTTCTTCCTTGTTGTAATTCCTAATCTGAACATAATTTTCTATGAGTAACCCATTAAAATTGTTATCTTCTTTCATCTCTACTACTCCTGCCTTACACATTTGTTGGCAAAGGTTATTTGGTTCTTTCTTTGTATGGCTTTAATTTGTTTTTGTGGTATCTTCCTACCAACTTGCCATTTGTATTCTGTAGCTCATACGTGTGGTCACCCAGCTGTTTCGTTATGACCAGTGGTTCCATCTCTCTCTTCGTGTAGCCATCATGGTGTCGATGTCAATTGTAGGTTGCTGAGATATTGTTGTTTGTCATCCAGCCAGTTGGGACGAACTTAGTTGTTGTAATTTCCCTGAGTGTTGGTGGTAGTTGTCGTTTCTGTATTCTGTGCAGTATCTGCCCTATTTGGCACATCTTCTTCTACTTCCTGCTGTCTTGTGTTGTTAGTGTACCATTGGTCTCTGAACCTTTGGCGTGAACCTCTGTCATGTGACGGTCTGTGGTTGTTCAAGTGTTCCCTACTGGATCGCATGTGATTCACTTGATGGGTATGGTCTCCTAGTCTCCCACGATCATATGTATATGTTTGGTGTCTCGATTCACCCCTCGGTATTGTGTCGTGGTACCGCTGTCTTGTGTTCTCCATCCTCTCGCCATGATTATGCGGTTGTGGGAAATGGTGTGCCCCTCTCCCCCTTTCATGGGTACTCCTAGTATTTCTATGTTCTCCCTCACTCTGGTTGTTCGTAGTCGTGTTCCGGTTTAGGATGGGTGAGTTTGGGTGACCGTTCCTATGTCTATGTTCACTAGGCCGCCGACCATTTTGTGTTTCGAAGGCTGTCAGCAGTTCTATCATATCTGCGAAATCTACTGGCCTCGCAACAATTAATCCTGTTCTCACTGTGTCTGGGAAATGTCTTGTTATGCTGGCAATTAGTTCTGCCTCCGACAAGTTGGGGTCTAATAGCTTTCCTTTGTTGGCTACTTTCATGAAATAGTCTACTAGCGACAACCCTTTGGTTGGATCGTACCTACCTGTCGCTAGCTCTACCCTAGTTTGGTTTTGTTTAGCTGGGCCCCAATATCTTGATAGGAATAAATTTCTGAATGAGCTATAAGACTCGTGACCAGCTAGTGTTAACCTGAGCCATTCTAATGCCTTGTTCTTTAAGCTTTTCTTAACTATCATCATTCTAAGCTCGTTTGGTATCCTTTTCACTTTAAAGTATTCTTCCATCTCTTTAACAAAGAGTTTTGGATCGTCTCCCTTCTCCTCGTCAAATGTAGGTGGTGTGATTTCATGTAATATGCTGTTGGTGTAACATGTGTTATGTGTTGTGTCATTGTTTGGTTGTGAACCTCTTTCTCTGTATGGTGAGTCAACATTTTGTACATTACTCAAATAACTCTCATCTTGTACATTACTTACATCTAAATCATCTTGTCTTTGTAATGCCTTCACAACGTCATTTACATTAGCCAAATTTTCTTTCCCTTTTTTCATTTCTTCACAAATTGATTTTAAATCATTCTTTATTTCTAAGTGGCTTTGTTTCATATCATTTATAGCATCCTGTTGTGAAAGCATCACATCATTCATTGTCTTAATTTTAGGAATTACAATTTGTTCTACAGTTTCATTAATAATGTCTTTCTTTACTACCACAATCTCTTTCCTTAATTCCTCAGTTATTTCTTCTTTTACATTTGTTATCTTACAGTCTATACTTGTATTACATTCTGTTATTTCATCCCTACATCTAGCAATTTCTTCTTCTAACACAATCTTATTCTCCCTCATCTCTGATTCTATCTTTCCCATCCTATCTCCTACAATTTCTATCCTAGCTTCTAAGGCTTCCTTTGTTTCATTTAAGTTTTTATGTACTAATTTTAAATTAGTTTCCATTACTTTCATATTTTCTTTACACTCCTGTCTTCCTAATTCTATTTTCTGTTCTAGGTTCTGTCTACCTAATTCCATTTGCTGTTCTAAGTTCTGTCTACCTAATTCCATTTTCTGTTCTAAGTCTTTTCTCACTTCCTCCATTTTCTGACCTAAACTTTGTTCTATATCCTGTTTCAATTCTATGTTATTTTGTTTCATTTTCTGACCTATCTCTTCCTTATTCTGTTCCAGTTTCTGACCTAATTCTTTTTTATTATTTTCCAAGTCCTCTCTCACTCCCTCTATTTTCTGACCTATACTCTGACTTAAACTTTGTTCCAGTCTTTCAAACATCATCATCATTAACCTTTGGTCTTTGCTTATTTCCGCCTGTTCCTCACCTTCTGATCCTTCCTGATAACTAGGCCTATCTGCCCCTTCCCCCACTCCTGTTTCTATCACTTTTCGCGACATTTTAATTCCTTTGTCTAATTCACTTTTGGTTAAAAGTCCCGTCACTTTGCTGTTTCTCAATAACATGGAAAATGGAAAGAAAATAAAGATAAAAATTTTGGATCCTACTTTTTTTTCTGCTGGTTCTTCGTCCGGTTATTTACGTCTCCTGGGTAGTTGGCTTCGCTAGATGATCTCCGGTGTTTTTCCCACGTTGATTCTCCGTGTATCGATGTTTTGACGGATCGTTGATATCAAACGATGTTCAATGGCGTCTTTCTCCTGCACGATGAGATAGCGTCCTTTTGATATTAGCACTTTATTCTCGTAATTTTGCATTCCATTCTAAATTCGCGCTCCACGTTGGGCAAGCCATTTGTGGCGGGGTTTTATTATATGTGAAGGTTAACACATATAGCGTGAATATAGCAGCAAATGGAGCACTGGTTTTGCTAAAAGGTGGAAAGTTTGTTAGAGCAGACGCCACTTTTATCTTCAGGGGAGGTGGTCGTGGAATGGAATGCATAAATCAACGTACTTTTAGTAGAAACACATTTATTCGTTTTATATTCACTTTACGTTACAGTTACAGCTAGTTAATAACTTTTAAAATTGGATAGCGTCCATGCTGTCTAAAAGTTTGTGTAATTCACATATTCACACGCCATCAACAATTATACGTCCTTACACTTTGAAGTCACAGACGCTAATGAATATAGTCCCTAGCGTCCTATGACGCAACACCGCCATTCTTGTGTATTCATCCGCGCAACAGTTCTCATTGGTCGAACTCAAACAATTGAGAAGACATTGTCTATTTTGAGTATTATCAAAAGAAATAAGTCCCTGATACACCCAAATTAAAAGAATTAGAAATCTACACACTCTTATAAAAATATTTACATGGACAATCTTCTATTAGTCAATATTCTGTCTCATACACATACACCAGAAATCACAAGGACCAGAATTTTCTTAAAAGTTCTCGAGAAAGCCTCTTTTGTGTAGCCACTTCCATTGTTGTTAGTCACATACACACAAAAGTCATGTGTTAATGGTGTTGGGAAGCTTAACTGTGAGCCCTTATATATTCACCATGCCTGGTATATGTGGTGTGAAGTAACTTGGCCCCATCTGTCCTTTGTTGTGCACCGAGCCTGGCATCACACTACATTGGCAACAACACTTTCCCACCTTCTCTTACCTCCCTTTTACCCATACTCCGTTCATTCTGAAGGAACATGGATGTAGTCAATAACAATTTCCCGTGCTTCTATACGTCACACTTGATTTTGAGGGCTTAGAAACGAAGCTGCTACAACTTACAACCATGCAAGTCCATAAAGATGAAAGCTTGCATGCATAAACATTACTTCTGGGCTGATCTTTATATGTTTCTTTATGGATGTTAAAACAATTACCTTCTTGAGAGCAAAGGAAGCTGTTTGTCCACCTCGAACTTCTCGCACTACCATTCTCTTCCTATGAATACTTTTAACAGCTATTGGGATGAAGTGGCCCAAAGGATCTGGACCAAGAAGTAAGGTATCATTCAGTCTAATCACACCTTTCAGAGTAGTTCCAGAAACTACTGTTCCAACGCCCTGTAACACACACAGCCATTAACAGTGATTAAAATATGTACTCCTCCAAAGTTAAGTAGAAACATCAAAGTGTTTTAATTAAGGAAAATTGAAGCTATTAATAGTGAAGCAACAGAATCTAAAATAAGAACAAATTAGAAACTGAAAGCTTCACTTATCTTAGTAATATTGCAAGATCTTTCTAATTTGTTCTTATTTTAGATCCAAGTGCTTTCTTTCATTTTCAAAGAACAATGCAAGAAAATGTAGAACAGCCAAAATTTGCTGTACATGAGAAGAATTTAAATGATAAAATTTATAAAAAGTAAATTTGTACAATTTGCTTAATACTTACAGGAACTGAGTAAGTATCATCAATTTGAAATTCTGCTGGTTCGTCATCACGGCTCACCATTCTTGTTGTTAAAAGATTTAAAAACATTTTAAGAAGATCTAGGTTTTCACCAGTTACATTAGAAACTTGAAAAATTGGACACAGCCTGTAACAGCAATAATTAACATTACTTGAAGTTTTTCAAGCTTTGTAGTTAACACAAAGGTTTTTAAATAAAGTACTAATCCAATAAGGTATAGATTCCAGGTTTTTGGGACAAAGAATCAAAATGTTTCACTCCATCAAGTAAACCTCCAAGTGATTCTTTGTCATTAACCACATGCCACAGCATATAACCTGGAATCTAACTTTGGGAGGGATAACACAATTCGATTTTAACAAAAAGAACTTAACCTCTTGAGCGATGGCCATTTAAAAGGTCCGCGAGCCGAGAACTGCTAGCATTTAAATTGTTAAATGCGCTAAAAGTGCTTCGTATATACACAGCTGTATTTTGTGTAAATATTAAGTTATTTTAATGAAACAAAAACTGGTATAAAACTCGTTATATGCAGTATAAATGTAGTCATCAGCAAAGTTGAGTTGTATTTACAAAACGCTGAAATGGCACAATTTTGTTTCACTGTGGTGAAAAGTCAACTTTGCTCTGTCGAACGCATCTAATATAAGTTCTCGGAAAGAAACAGTAAAGAAACACCCATTGTATGTGTGGCTTATGCTTCAGCATACTGTGTAATAAAGCGCTACTGTATGCGTGGTCTCTTGAGTCATCAGAATAGCTCAACATTGCAACTTTTGCTTACGCGAGTTTCGTAACTTAGTAGAGTCCGTGTCTTTCTTTGTTGAAATACATACGTATTCTTTCCTGCTTGTAGATGAAGGGAGAAGTGGTATAAAAAGATATTTTTGCACCAACTGGATATAACCATATACAATTGTTTGGGGATTTGGACAGCTCTCTAAACCCACACAGGACAATGACCGACCTTGACTTCCGACTATCAATAGCTCGCAGCCTAATTGAACAATACCACGTTGGGGGTTGAAAATCCAAAACCCCTGCACCCCTCAGACTTCAAGGAAAACATTATCCTAAAAGGATACCACCAACAGCAAAGAAGTCCCGCCCATCTCCAAAGTGTTTCGTGTGCCGCAAGAAGGGAATTCGCGAATGTGGAGATGTACGTACCCTTGTGTGTTTATCCCTGTTTTGAGGTAAATCATTGCAGAGCGAACATATTAAGGTAAGCCAATAAAGTATATAGACCTTACTAAAATGTTTCATAAAGGGAAAATTATAATAAGTTGAGTTGGATAAGGGATAAATAAGGGTTAAATGCTTAAACGCACAGGACGTGTATACACGCCCATATCGCTCATCCGTCATTTTAAATGGACGTGATTTCACGTCGATATCCCTCAAGAGGTTAAATGGTTAGTAAGAGCACCAAACTCTATGTAACTAACGTAGAAACAATTATGAACATTATTATTTATTTATGCCAACAAACTTACTGTTGGTGATTTTAAACACACAAGACGTGTGTGGGCAAAGTTTGAGAGATAGAACTGGAACTTAAAAATTCAATACCACAATGGGATTTGAACCACAGACCTTCCGCTTACCGGGCGGCTGCTCTAACCACTGAGCTATTGTGACAAACTGCCAGAATGGCATTAAATTCTCAAACCAGTTCGTATTTCTCCTGGTAAACCACAAAGGCAGTCTCACATCATTGGGGTAATTTGTCTCTGTGGTTTACCAGGAGAAATACGAACTGGTTTGAGAATTTAATGCCATTCTGGCAGTTTGTCACAATAGCTCAGTGGTTAGAGCAGCCGCCCGGTAAGCGGAAGGTCTGTGGTTCAAATCCCAGTTGTCGCATTGAATTTTTAAGTTCCAGTTCTACCTCTCAAATTATGAACACTTTTCATGAGTTATCTAAAGCCTTTTAACATCGATTTCTACCCTGATTAGGGTCGGTTTTATACTTGGCACCAATTAAAAAGGGGATTGACAGATGTTACCTACATGGCAGAAAAGTATAAATGAACAAGAGGGGATGGATACGTCATAGTAATGAAAAGGACCAATTAGAGCTAAGGCATTTCCATAGAAATGATACACTCAAGGACCCTGTTGCTGATATGTAACACATGATTAGCATGTGGCTGATGAGGAACCCAGCCGTAACAAACTGCTTGTGTTATAATTAAGGCTAGAGATTTCTTCCGGGCTTAAAAGCCGTGGTCTGCTGGAGTTTTGAGGTTCAGACGTTTTGTCCACACCTGCGGTGGACATCATCAGTGGCGTAGTCTGAGTCTTCTCAGTGAAGGTTCAGTTACAACTGAATCGTTTATGACTACTCATGCTTGTGTAATCTTCCGCTTTGTGTTTAAGTGTGTCTGAGTATGTGTATCTGTGCATGTGTTGTAAGCTTTTGCAATTGTGCTAACGCTTTTAATGAGTGCTCAACAATGTCCAAAAATAGTGACAAAGATAGCGCTACCAAACAAAAATTAAGCGTTCTCACGAAGCGAATAAAACTGTATATGGTAAAGGTATCCCAATTAAAGGACAAATGCAGGAAATAATATATATTCTGTAAGAGAATATTTCGAAGAGGAGAAATTGAACGGGGGGGGGCCTCTGATTTCAGTCACTCAAGTACTTGATATGACCTCACGTGCTGTAGGAATTCGTAAGAATAAGACAGATTCGCATATCAGTGGCATTTTCCCATTAGAATAAGCATCAACACTTCACAGGTATGTTTCTTTTGTTAATGCAAGTCTTTAAACTGATATATACTTGCATGTTCTATCCTTTGAATGTAGATTCAGTATTTCGCATACAAATATAAATAATATCTGCTCCACATTCCAGGGCAATCCAATCTTCTTCGTACACATAATCATACCACGCTCTCCACATGGCTGCGATAAGCGGCAATGTCGCTTCTCTCTCACTACGAACTGTCAATCCCCTTCTTGGTTGGCACAGATTACAGGATAATATTGGGTTTTCCTTCCCTATTATGAAGGGACAAAATTCTTTCTGAATAAAGTGGGCTTAACAGGTAATTAACAACAAAATGAAGATATAAATTTCATCTGTCATGTAAATATATTACATATATGATATTTCAATCAAAATTGTGAAGCTGTCTCTTGTCTAAGCCCTCTAAAATATTTACCTTAGAAACTAACTGAACTAACTGAAACAGAGGCAACAAGAGATAGTGCTTCACTTGTTTGCCATGGTTACAATAATAACTGCTTAAACTTTGTTCAATATACAAGGAGTGTGTTACTAGTGGATGATGTTATTAAAAATATTTGTTACAATTGGGTTCTTTTTCGAGCATTCTGAGTAATTCCTCTGGACCTGTAAAATCCTGGGATGAGACTCGGCTGACTAGCTGACTGGCAAATTAACGCAGGACCATCATGAATTAAAATATATTGGCTCTTTCACTTGAGGTGACCAAATACAATCGCTACATCAAGAGTCTACCGCTGCAAATGACGCAGCAAGATGGGGCGAGTAAAAAGGCTATGATGATAAACTACTGCCGCAATCATCAAAGAGCCATTTTTGAGAAAGTCAAACATTTTGAAAAATGATCCACGTAAAGAAACGTTTGGGATGGCAGGCTTTACTTGAAAATCTTCACAAACATTTCTGGAAGATACTGAACCTAAATATGAAGTTTGGTATAAATCTGCTTTTATTTTTGGGTTACTCTGTTCATACACCCACCCATACCCATGCACACATGCATACACAAAATATGAATCCTTTTATATAAATGCTTCTTTTCTGGCTTCAAGGGGGCTTCAAAACATCTATTTCATGTGAAATGTTGATAGCAGATTTTTGGATGGATTGCAATACCTTCACTACCTACTACATATGTGGCAGAGAAAGTAAAAACAACAGATTATCAATGACATCAGATTGATAAAACGTATATCTGATTCCATGTTTAATAAACCCAAAAGAAAGTACAAGAAAAAACTGGCAATTAGGATGCTAGAGAAAGGATGGATAACAACCAAAATTTACCATGTTTAATGGATAAGAAAAATTGGCAATATACACTATGTAAAACCTAACATCACTGCACTAAAACATTTAGTTTTCCTTTTAAATTTGTTTTTGTATTAAAACTTTTTATTTCGAGGGCTGTCCCAGAAGTACCCAACATGACAGCACAAAAATTTTGGGAAAAAAAGATATTTATTTCTCTACATAGTCTCCTTTCAGCTCGATATACTTTCCTCAGCATTAATAGCTTCAATAGCCTGTTTATAGTGAGAACGTTGAGCTATGCAAAACAGCCATCAACTGCAGACTTCATCTCTTCATTGTTGGTAAATCTTTTACCACCAAACCATTTCTTCATGTTTGGAAACAGAAAATAATTAGAAGTGGCCAAATCTGGCGAATATGGTACATGAGGAAGCAATTCAAACTTTAACTCATGGATTTTGGTGATAAAGAATGAGAGAACTGGTGCATTGTCTTGATGAAACAAACCTTTCTTTTTCACTGAATGAGGCCATTTTTGCTTGATTTCATCATGTAAATGCTGCAACAAGTTTGTAGAATACCTGCCATTGGCTGCTTTTCCCTTCTAGAGATATCCAATGAAAACAATCCCATGTGCATCCCCCCCCCCCTTCCTCAAAAAAAAAAAAAAACTAACGCCATGACCTTGCCTGCAGATGTAACTGTTTTTGCCTTATTTGGAGCCAATTCTTCCCTTTCAATCCACTGTTTTGACTGTTTCTTCATCCTAGGTGTGAAGTGATGGACTTCATGATGGATCCGTGATTATGAATTGATGCAAAAACTCAGATTTATTGCGGTGAAACATCGCCAAACACTCAACTGAAAACTCATGACTTTCTCTACTCTTGTATTAACTATTCTTACAAACTGTAATACATATATCTTCTTCGTGTTAGTTGAGATAAACATTTACAGAAATTATCTTATTGCTTACTTCCTTTGCTTATTTCCTTATAGGAGCAAGGGGAATATGAGAATACAGAAGACTTTGAGCAATAGTCAAATCTTTTAAAGCTTTGAGATTCCATTCTCTTTGCACGGTTAACATATAAAAAAATTAATAACAATGTTATATTTGACAGAAGTATAAGTTCTCCAAAACTCACACAAATAACAAGCATATCTCCGAAATGGTTCATTCTATAAAAATATTTATTTAGACGTATATTGTGTATTTTAGTAAGATCTACATTTTTTGTATAGTAAGATTTGGTCTACCTCTTACGTTTACCACATATGCAAAAGTCATCCAGAGTAAATACGACTACAGGGGCTATAGCCAGAAAATTCAAGATATAAATTTCATTTGTCATAAAAATATCCCAAACATATGACATTTTAATCAAAATTGTTAGAGCCATTTTCAAGAAAATCAAAATTTTTCAAAAATTTTCCATGTAAAGGTAGTTTAGGGTGAGGCAATTTTTTTCAAAATCTTCGTGTCACATCCTTGAAAGACATTAAACTTAAATACCAACTTTGGTTTTTAACCGACTTTTCGTTTTTGAGTTATGCTGCCCACAGATTGACAGACACAACATGGACCTTTTCCTAAAAATGCTTTTTTTTTTGGATTCAGGGGGCCTCAAAACATATATTTCCAGTGAAATCTCAACACCCAATTACATAACAGAGAAAGTAAAATTGCTCACGGCACTATTTTTGTTCCGTTGTGAGCAAACATGGCACCCAACTTGTGCACAGCTTTCTCATGCCCAAATATTCAGGCAGTGCGTGATGTACAGCACTTTTTGAAATGCCTGTAATGTCTGCTAGCCCATACACTTTCAATCATTTAATAATTTAATACTATTTTGTGGATTTTCTTTACCATTCCTGGCATGGTCACCTTAATTTGTAGACCACTGTGATGTTAATTTTGGCAGTTCGTACAGCCTTGCTTAAACTCTGCCACCCAATATTTTGCTCTTGTAAACAAAGGAGCAGACTCCCCCAGAGTAGAATCTAGCTCAACTTCAATATTAGTTGGACCAAAACGGTGCTGTCCAACTTTTTATGTGCTCGGGCACATTTAACTCATGCTTAAGGAGATGCAGGCACTATCACTACCACCGTCAGGACAAGCACCCTTCTTTTGAGAGGAAAAAGGTGAGACTAAATATGCAGTGGTTAGGGAAGTAATGAATACAGCTTTAGTTGTGCAAAAACATACTTCATGGGTATGTATTGGGAAGACATTCGGAAGGAAATAGTTTTCCCTTGAAATCTGAGTTAATATTAGAAGTCGTCAGAGTAAAAATTTGCTTATGAAGGGTGCAAAAAAAAAAAAAAAAAATACATCACAGGCAGTTGGACAGCGCTGGACTAAGACCTTTCAAATGAAAGTCTTGCATCACCAATTTTATCCATGTTTACAAATCCACTGAGAGCATTCACTATTAACGACTGCCAAACAAACCTAAACAATGTAGCATCATCAAACTTCAAACTTGAGCTTCTATTATAGTAATTGATTTGAAACAACAACCATTATCTATACGTCAGGTCGAGCACTTCTGAGACAGCCATCGTATTGTTAACACCAGTGACAAAAAATGAACACAAATAATAATTGCTTTGACAAGAATCACTTAATTTATTGATATAAAATCTTTTTCTATCACACAAAGATCTGCAACATACCTCTCGGAGACAAAGTTGGTTGCACTGATAACTACATCATCACTTGTTTTCACCATGACGGGAACTTTCCTGCAGCCTGGTGATTTGAGTATTCTTACTAACAGCCTCAGAGTGTCCTGCAGTACATTTGGTGGACACATGTCGATCTTCGTCACAACCACAAACACAGGCACACTTAGTGCAAGTGCAAGACCCAGGTGTTCTTTTGTCATTCCAACTATACCTGCATTGGAGCCAACCTGGCAACAAATAAGAACTAAACTAATATTTTCTTATAAAAACACATACTGATATGTTTTTACATTATGGCAAGAGTTAGGAGAGACAGGACTGCTAGAACATTTATTCTGAAGTATGGAGTTAAGTATTTTCTCTTCTTTTTTCTGGGACAGCTTTCCAATTGCTGATACCTGCTCTTAAGTAAGGAAAGAAACTGCTAACTTAGATAATGGAGATGACGGGTGTGAAAATAAGTTTACAAAACATTTCTTTTTTTTCTTATGGTTTAATGCCCAGTAACCTGGGAGATCATGCAAGATACCTGAATGAATCCTTTGTAACCAAAACTAGTCAAGGTAAATAAATCAGTGAAAAATATCTAAAATTTGAATCAATGTTCACTCAGTTACATAAAAATGTTGTGCTCAGGATAAAAGAAAAACCCTGGGATTACTGAGCACGTACAGCTTACCCGGAGGACACATGAGCATTTATTTTGTGTGCACTTTACGCACATAATATGCGTACAGCTTACCTTCACTAGGCATCTAATGGAACAGCACACATGCTCAGCACATAATCAAGGTCACAAAATCAAAGTGCATGCAAACATGCATTTTAGCAGGGACCAGAATTGAAATGCTAGAGCACATATAATCTGCAAGCTGCGTGTGCATTCAACTGACTAGTATAACCAGAGAACAAGTGAAACACTTCACATTCAGCGCGTTTCGTTTGCGTTCTGCTTCTCCAAGTGCCTCTGCAATTGCAAAGATGTATACAGAATGATTAATAAGTGAGGTTGAAATTCCTCCTGTGCTATGGGATATCGTATGTGATGTATACAAGGTCAAGCATCCCTTTATATTTGAAAGAAGTTCATTAAATGAAGAAGCTAATGTTCGAAAATAATTCAAAATGTTGTCACTATCTTCAAGGAGTGGAGGAAACAGTCTGTAAAAATTCCTGTGCAAATGCCTCTCGCTGTTAATTGGGTGTACCCACCACCTTCTTCCTCTTTTCCTTCGTTTTAATAAGCGGAAGGCAAGAACTACTGCAGCAATAACTTCATCAGCTTCCATCTTGGAGAAGTGAATGGACAATAGAACATGAGTGTATCAGTCGTGTGTGGTTAGATCTCATAAACGTGCAATCACTTCACATTTTTCCATTACAGAACAGCACAACAAAATGCACCCCATGTAGCCTCTTCTTCTGGATGGTTTACATGTTTTGTTTATGACTGAACACAAAACATCTCTACTCCCTTGAAGTAACAACATGTGATGGTATTTCTGATGTTATAGACAATATTACTGTGGGGTAGTAAGGGGTAGTGATGCGCCTCCTATAGCCTCTCCTACCCAATTCCCATCCTCATCCTGCCCGTGGTGCACCCTGCTTTTAACAGATGAGGCTCTGGGGACCGAATCACAGCGGTATAACTGTTTCATCTAAAATGGAGGAAATGTCATTTACATATGTGCTGGCCTATCACAGCACAACAGCGTCCCTCAGAGGCACATGAGGGGAAGGTCGGTGGATCTAAATACCACCTATTTAGTCCTCCCGGCTAGGTCCGATGGACCCGTTGACCAACGATAGGTGTGGTCCCCCTTGCAAAATGGGGGTTTAAGTCGGGTGATGTAACTGCCACATTGTAAAACTGGTGCCCGTTAAGAAAACAGTTACATGAAAGCCACATACATGAATATGAGTCCTAAAGATAAACATTCCGGAGTTAAAACTGTCCCCCAATCGGATCTCCGGGTGGGGACATCTTTAGGCAAATTTCATCACAACAATTCCAATACTTTAAGAATTCTACAATGGAATGCAGGAGGCATGTCCCAGCCTAAAAAACAAGAGCTAATGAAAATATTAAAAGACCAAGATATAGATGCCTTCACAGTACAAGAAGCCAATATATCAGAAGAACAGGAAATATACTTTGAAATGGATCAGTACACTACACATATACTTCCAAAGGCTCGTCAAATAGCAAGTGGTATTCTTACAGGAATTAAAAGAAATATGAAAGCTACTATCCAAATCCAAAAAACAATGGAAGAACAAGACAAATCAGAAATAGTTAAAATTGAAGTATGGAAAAATAACTACCACTATAGAATTTACAGTATCTACAATCCTCCAGACAATACACTAGATCTAAATTCTATTCCCATAGAACCCAAAAGTATTTTAATAGGTGATTTTAATGCACACTCCCCTAGGTGGGGCTACAGAGATATAAATTCAGCAGGAAGAGTCATAGAAGACCTATTAAACTCATCAACAATGGAATTAATTATTATTTATTTATGCCAACAAACTTACTGTTGGTGTTTTTAAACACACAAGCCGTGTGTGGGCAAAGTTTAAGAGGTAGAACCGGAACTTAAAAATTCAATGCCACAACTGGGATTTTAATGTCATTCTGGCAGTTTGTCACAATAGCTCAGTGGTAGAGCGTCCGCCCGGCAAGCGGAAGGTCTGTGGTTCAAATCCCAGTTGTGGCATTGAATTTTTAAGTTCCGGTTCTACCTCTTAATGGAATTAATATTTAATCCAAATGATCCACCCACTTACCTTCATTATAATGGTTCAGGTACAAATCCTGATCTTCTGATGGTGTCATCTGACATAATTGACAATACAAAAAGAGAAATAATAGAAGACCCAGGTTCAGGCCACAGAATCACCATAAACTCCATAAGAGGTCTAATAAATAAAAGTAACAAACCAAAAATTAAAACTTCTTGGAATTTTAAAAAAGCAGATTGGTCCCGTTTCCAAAATGAGATAGAAGGGAAGTGTAATATACTGTAAAAATCAGAGTTCAAGTCAAAAGATGAAATGAGTAAAAAAATTTGTGAAATATTATTGACAGCAGCCAAAACACATATCCCCAAAGGAAAGTTAAAAAAATATAGCTACTTTTGGTCTCCATCTTTATCTAAGTTAAAACACGAAAGAAATATAGCAAGAGTCAAAGCTGAAAGAACCAAGTGTCCAGAAGATGTACAAAACTGGAGAAGAAAAGCAGCCATTTTTAAGAAAGAATTAATTACAGCAAAGAGGGCCAGTTTCACAAATTTTGTAGAACATATGGACTATAGGAAAGATGGAAATAAAATATACAAATTCCTTAATAAAACAAAATTATCAAAAAATATAACTGAACCATTAAAACATAATAACAAAAGCTTAACTACAGATAGGGAAATAGCAGAATCCCTTAACAAGTTTTATGCTCAATCACAAAGAATACCCCAAGCATATAAAAAACAAGATAAGGCTATCCAAAAAACTATCAGAGAAACTAATAAGCCAAAAGGTATACGAAATGATATTTTTATTCAGGATTTTAACGAAACAGAACTGGATTTAGCAATAGAACAATTACAGAACAAAAAATCTCCAGGACCTGACAAGATCCACCCAGAGTTTATTAAACACCTTGGCAGGAAAGGAAAAGAAATCCTACTTAAACTGTATAACACGTGTTGGAGAATGACTGTACCTTCCGACTGGAAAAAAGCCATTATCATCCCAATTTTAAAGAAAAACAAATCTTCAAACAATATTAATAGTTTCAGACCAATATCTTTGACCAGTGTTATTGCAAAAGTGATGGAAAGAATGGTGGCATCTAGACTTAACTGGTTCCTAGAATATTACAACTTAATTAATAGTTCACAGACCGGCTTCAGACAGAATCATAGTACAAGTGAAAATGTACTCCTACTAAGCCAAGACATCAAGGAAGCTTTCAATAGAAAGGAGGATACCTTAGCAGTATTCATTGATTTTAAATCAGCATATGACTCAGTCTGGAGAAACAAATTAATTGAGAAGTTGCAATCAATAGGTGTGAAAAGCAACATGCTTAAATGGATAACTCAGTTTATTTCACAAAGATTTTGTGCCACAAAATATAATACATACATTTCCAAATATAAACAAACACACTGAGGACTTCCACAAGG